>JASTWP010000192.1:0-203285 GCA_030770255.1 Temnothorax ravouxi
AAAGCTTGTTGAACTTATTTCTTGCAAATGCAAAAAAAAGATGTCAGAAAGCCTGTGAATGCAGAAAGGCTGGGTTAAAGTGCTCCGTTGCATGCACAAATTGTAGTGGAACTGTGATAACTCGCAAGTTCCATCACAAGATAGCGACGAAGAGGAAGAAACGGAGACTATTTTTGAGCAAACGTATGATGAAATCGAGAACGAAGAGAATGCGATGAAACTGATAATCCCATCGCGGATGATGTAGAAGAAATTTCGGTCTGTGACGTTTCGATCAATACTATTGACGATGAACTCGCAACACTGGTCCATCGTACAAGAACAGCCGAAGCGAAGAAAAATGCGCTAAATTTTAGAATAGTAAATTGCATGTGGACTAGGCCTACTGAGGATACCACGGTAAAAAAAAACGCGCCGCTTACTCTACCTCAAGGTGGTGTGGAAATGAGTTTTTAGGCAAAACACGTGTTGAAACTACACTTTGCGGCGCTCGTACGCCAAAACTATTTAATTTTACGAAAAAGGTTACTACGTAAAATTGTAGGAATATTTCTCTAGTTTTCTTTGTATAAAAGTGTTTTTATCGTGGAATGAGTCGGAAAGGAGATCATTATCAAAAAACTGCTTTTAGGCGCATTTTTCCAATATGGCGGCGCGAGCGGCAGAAATACGAGGCAAAGTTGAAATTCGGAAGAGCACATCAAAAATATATAACATTACCAATTTTCAAAAACGCCCCGGAAAACTTCCAGGATAACCTCGTCTTTTACGACCAAATGGCTCCGTACTACATCGAACTTAATACAAAATTTAGAACATTGGCCAAAAATGAGTTTGAGAAAAATTTATATAAATGATGAACAACGCGGTATTTGGGAAAACTATGGAGAATGTACGCAATCACGTTGATGTAAAATTACTGACAAAGTGGAACGGTAGATACGGCGCGGAGGCAATGATCGCGCGACCAAATTTTCATAGCAGGAGCGTGTTTTCGGAAAATCTGATAGCCGTCGAACTGCGAAAACTCGAAGGTTAAATTTAACAAACCTATTTACGTCGGCATGTGCATTCTCGACGTATCAAAAGTTTGTTTGTACGAATTTCATTACGAGTACATGTCTCCCCTGTATGAAGACATGTGTAGAATTATGTACACCGATACGGACAGTCTGATATATCACGTAAAGTGCGAGGATGTGTACAGGGACATGAAACGCGATATCGCTAGATTCGACACGAGCGATTACGCGATCGACAACCCGTACGGTATAACGCTCGAGAACAAGAAGGTGCCGGGCTTGATGAAAGATGAAAACAACGGTGCGATCATGACCGAATTCGTCGGACTCAGGGCGAAAATGTACGCGTTGAGGGTGGATGGTAAGAAAGACTGTAAAAAAGCGAAAGGTGTCAAGAGCAACGTCGTAGCGCGTACTATAACGTTCGACGATTACACGAGATGTCTGCGAGACGAAATTGAAATGACGCGGCAGCAGCCTGTATACGATCGAAGTTGCACGAGGTGTACACCGTGTCCGAAACAAAAATTGCTCTGAGTCCGTACGACGATAAGCGATACGTTATACCCGAATTCGACCGATACGTTACCGTGGGGACATTACCGAATACCTTTGTAACGTATGTATGTATGTATGCATGTATGTAATAGTATAACGTATGCAGTAGTATATGTATGTAACGTAATATATAATGTAGGAGTATAACGTATGTATGTCGTATAACGTATGAATGTACGAATGTATGAATGTAGTATAACGTATTGTGAGTATTATATTACAGTATTGGAAAGAATATTAATAAAGATATTACACATGTGTATTTTATTTTTTTTTTACGTACTTTATATGTATTTCATATTTCAAACATTTACATGTATTACATATTGCATATTTTTATGTTATGAATAAAAAAGTTTGCCCAAAATTAAATAACATTATCCTTGGATATCCATGAGTTGTGCGATCCATCGAATCCAGCCATTTAACGTAAACCTCATCACCCCTCTTGCGCAGTACTTTCTCCACGAGATACACGTCCGGATAAGTCGCGCGATGCAACTCGTGCTCGTAGAACCCTCCGGAGACGGATTTTCCACGATAGTCCTCGAGTAGATAGGTTACGGGATTGGTACGCTGCACTTTAACGATTTTAAACACCTCGGTGGTCCAATTCGGTGTGTAGCCCTTCTCGAAAATTGTTTTGTATTTGCTAACGCGCACCGAGTCACCCACTTTGAATTTTGCCGGACCCGCGATTTTTATCGCGCTGTACACCGTAGCCAAGAGTATTTCGGCTTTCGCGGGGGTAACGTCGACGGGTCGCATGCCGATGGTTCGATGCTTGCGCGCGTTGTAATCCGACACGAGTCGCGGCAACGCGTCGACCCACTTGTAATTTCCGTTGAGCGTAAACATCTTCCACATGTTGTTCTTTAACGTACGATTGAATCGCTCGACGACCGACGCCTTCAACACCGAATACGTGGAATAATGATTGATGTTGTGTTTTTTCACGAGACGTTGCACGTCGGTGTTGTAAAATTCCTTCCCCATGTCGGTTTGTAGATTACTAGGGCACCTCCCGCTGCGTCGAATTATCTCAGCGATAGCGTCGGCTGTCTCGCTGCCGCCTTTACCCTTGAGCGGCACGGCCCACGCGTACTTGCTCAACACATCGATGACGGTGAGTATGTAGTGGTAGCCTCCGTTGAAACGCGAGTACGGACGCATCTCGACGATGTCAGCCTGCCACAGGTCGTCGTACCCTCGCACTATGACGTGTCTGCGGGGAAAATTTCTTCTCGCCGGTGCGTGCAATTCGTCCACCAACCGTCGTTTTTCGATATTTTTATCCGCATCGGTCGATTTTAACGGTCTCATGTTTCGTTGTCGCCGTTTCTGCTTCTAGTGCATCGTTTGTAGCAATTTCCGAACAGTTCGTAACCGCTTCTGAACAGTTCGTAACCGCTTCTGAACCATTCGTAACCGCTTCTGAACCATTCGTGAATCGTTCGTTGTCGCTCGTCGTCGTCAGTTAACTGCTTCTTACCACTCATCGTCGTCGTCGTCGTCGACGTTCTTTAGCCGTTTGTAGCCTTTCCTGTCTCCGCGTAATTCGCAGCTGTTTTTAAACCGCTCGCAATCGTTTTTAAGCTGTTTTTGAACCGTTTGACAACCGTCCGACAATCGTTCTCGAACCGCTAGACAGCCGTCCGACAACCGTTCTCGAATCGTTCGTTGCCGTTCCTCACCGTCGTTAATGAACCGTTGCTTCTCTTCACTCGTCGCCTTTCGATAGTCGTTTCTGCTGAACCGTTTGTCCATTCTTGTTCGTTGTCGCGTCTGATTCAACGATATTCGCACGTCGAAGGGCGTTTATCGCAGTTCGTAACGCTTGCAGATCTTTCTCGAACGCAGTCAGCTTCTCGTCTGATTCTTTTCGTTGATTGCTCAATATTTTAAAGAATTGATCAACGTACAGTTTGTTAACCGCGTCACCGTCAGTCTCAGGTTGCGCTACGCGACGAATCTTGCGCGACTTTGCGTCAAAGTCCGTGGCGGCGCGACACAGAGCGTTATTGCGCACGAAATTTCTCATTAATCCGCTCCACCGATGGTACGAAATAGCGTTCGTCGCGTCTCCGCTGTGCTCGAACGATCCAAATTTGTTGATCGGCATTTCGACGCTGATTGAACGGATCGCTGTCGCACCGTTTAATTTATGATAAGCCCGGCTTCGCGAAGTTCCTCGATGATCGACATAATCTCGTTGTCGTGGGCATTGTTGCCGGCGTGGCGCGAAGCGTCGAGCAATGCAGACGATCCACCAGCTCGTTGGGGTCGTCCCAGTGCACGTAGTCGATCTTATTGTCGGTTAGCGTCATCGCGCGAGGCATGGATAATCCCTTTCCAGATGTTTTCTTCTTGGATTCGGGAGGGAACAACGATGCGATTATATTTAGATACTTGTGTCCACAGTTGCTCTTTACTCGCTCGCGAGGATCATGCTTGATTTTATGAGCACTCGTTGCCAACAGTATGTGCCTGTATTTTTTCATATCTTCTTTCGTGTAGATCTCATCATCGGGCATTCTTTTGAAGATCAACTCGTAAATGCCGGGTGTGCCGCCGTATCGTACGCCATCGACAATTAGTATCCGTATCCGCGTTGTCCACTTGAAAACGTTTATTACCTAGCATCAGTCCGTCTTTGCTGAAATAAACGCCGTATGCGCGGTCTATACCTCGATCGGCGCTCAGAAAAGCCTGATGTACTCTCGGCTCAGCGGACCCAAGTGATCTTGCAACGATTGTAGAAACGTTTCCTGTCCCATCGACGTTTCCAACGTTTTTCGTACGGATGTCGCGATCGAGTCGTCCGTGGTTTCAAAAACATTCGCGCTTGTGAGGAATTCAGGATGTATCTTGCACTGTTCCCGTCGTCGTCGTGAACGGTGTGGAGGTTATCGGTAGTACTTTCGTTCGTTTCGATTGATTAGAATTTAAGCGGTGTCGATGGGAGATCCAACCAGAGTCTGATCGTTTTCTCTTTTTCGACGTCGCATCCTCCCAATCCTCCTCATCCTCCTCCTCCTCCCCGCGCTGTTGAACGGATAGCGGTTCGATTTTCGCGTCAGCGTCGCTCTCCGTCGGTTCCTCTTTTTCACCGCGGTCAAGCTCGAGTTATCGACGATCTTTTTCAGCGGTCCGATGAGAGGTTTAAAGTGCGTGTCCAACTCAATGTCCTTCTCGATCTTACCGGTTTTCAAAGCGCGAAGTTTCTTGCGAATCGAATTACTCGTTTCGCAATCTCTTTCACGATCTTCTCGCGTTCGCGAATATTCTCGCTCCCGTTGATCGCGGCCATCGCGGGGAAAAACAAAAGCAGAACGTCGATCTCTATAAGGCTAACGTTTCACCTCCGACGAGGTATCGGCACCGACTGATCGCTTTTGCGGTATCGCGAACACGTTAAATCCTTTTCTGTATCGGCCGTTCGAAAGCGCGCTGTCCTTGTCTATTACTACGAAACCGTACTTGCATTGCCAACAATCGTGACACAACGAGCAAAATTCGTCGTACGACATGTCGGTATTTACGTGATCGTTGTACACGTGTTTCAAATTGGTACCATCCTGTTTGAACAGGATCAGCAGGTTCGCGTTGTCGCGTATCAGATGTTTAGGTATTCTCGCGTACGTCTGACAGAGATAGAAGGAGTCGACGCTCGAGTGCCTGCCCATTGAGAAATACTCTCTCACCGTGTCTTGCTTGTCGCACGCCACGTCATCGAAGACGAAGATCGAGTTTGGACGTGCATCGCTCGGTGGAATGACGTCACTGTTATTGGAGAACGTAAAGTAGCCGATTTCGTCGATCGATGTCAATAAATTCTCCAGATATCGATATTTCGGCTGTTGCAGCGATTTCGAGTACACGTACACGTTTTCGAAACGTACACCGTGCGGACTTTCCAGCAAGCTAATCAGAACGTTGGTTTTACCGCAATTCGAAGGGCCGCAAATGATCGCGCGTATAGTAGCCGGCAGCATCGTACCGTGCTTGCGTTTCTCCACGTTGCTCCCCATCAACCGTGATCTGTCGTCGCAATTCGTCACGCGAATCGCCAACGGTTGTCGCACGAATCTCATTTCTTTCCAAATTGTCGACTTTCTGGCTGACTTGAACGCCTATTTATAGCCGAGCGGAACCGCGAATCGCTCAGTAGCAAAAATGTTCGTTCTACTGTCGAGACCTTCCGATATTCGCGACTTGAGCGCCGAACAGCTGCAATTTGTGCCGAAAGCCGTTCTGTTGCAAACGTGCGGCGATCACGTCCACTACGTGTGGGACAAGCTTCCGGAACATATAAGGGCGGATTTGGAGGTTCAGACGTATCGTCGTTGTTACGAACATTACAATCAACCGTGGCAGCAAACGCACGTCGACGGTCCCGCGCCAATGATAAAGGATTGCGGCGAATGTCAACGAAAAAAAAATGGTGGAGGCCTGTTAAATCGCGCGATAAACGCACTTCCGTTCGAATTACACATTCCCAGCTATCAATTTTGCGGTCCGGGAACTCGTTTACAAGATCGATTGGCGAGAGGCGATCAAGGTATCAATCCATTGGACGCGGCGTGTCCGCGAGCACGACATAGCCTATTCGCGTAACCGCGATCTCACCGAGAGACACGCGGCGGACGAGATACTCGCTGCGGAAGCGCGGAAACGCATTACCGCGAGAGATTCGACTCTCGGAGAGAGAGCTGCCGCTACAGCCGTCTGGGCGACCATGAAGGCTAAGACGAAGCTCGGAATGGGCTTGAAAACGAAAAAATCGAAAACGGTGAAGAAAAAAAAGCTAACGAAAAAACGGATACTTCCGACAGCGAATCGAGGCGGCGTATTGCCGATTCTACCGTTGTTGGGAGTTCTCGGTTCTCTGGCCGGCGGAGCGGCGGGAGTCGTAAAGGCTGTGAACGATAACAAAGCCGCGCGGCGTCAGCTGGAAGAGATGCAACGTCACAATCGCGCCGTGGAAGGTCGCGGACTTTATCTCGCTCCGTACAAATATGGACGAGGGCTGTATCTCGGCCCGCACAAACGCGGGCGAGGAGTAGCGTCAAAAATAAAAAAAAACGTCAAAAAGACGCTAAATATGCCCGCGGGTATTACGACTAACGTACAATTGAATCGACTGGCAAAGCGTATGCGCGTACCGTTCTTCAGAGGTGTCTTCATGCGTGATTCGTTACCGATCGGCGGTGTACGTCGAAACGAGAGCGGTATCGTGAATTTGGACGATGCAGCGGGTCCCGGTACTCATTGGGTAGCGTACGCGAAGAGGGAAGATAGAGTCGTATATTTCGACAGTTTCGGCAATCTTCGACCGCCGAAAGAATTGGTGCGATATTTCGGGCCGAACGTGACGAAGATTGAGTACAATTGCACGTCTTATCAGCGATACGATCAGAACATCTGTGGACAATTGTGCCTGCGATTTCTCCGGACGATCGATGCTAATTTAAAGCCTGACGGTGCGCCGTGGTGACTCAGTATTCGTTAACGGTTTCCGCTGACATGTCTATAACGTTCACGCTGACGGGGAAGAGCAGCATCCTCGCGGAGCACTATTTTCCCGCCGTAGATCTGAGCGACGGTGACTACGAGCTCGGTCTAACGTGTTTTGAGACTTATCACACGATTCCGAACGTGAATTCTTCGAACAATAAATTTTATTTCGACGAGGATGACACGGAAATTACGATTCCCGAGGGATCGTACGAGATACGAGCCATACATGAGTTTTTGAAACGCGAAATTTCACGAAAATGCCCGCGACGCGTAAATCGTTCCAACGATGATCGTACGTCGGTCGCGAATATCGCGCGAGAGGCGACCGCTCGCGCGAACGGCTACGAAGACGAGGCCGCGGAATACCCGATAGTGCTCCGCGCAAATTACAATACGATGAAAAGCGAGATCAAGTGCGCTTTCAGAGTGAACTTTAACAAACCGAACAACGTTGGATCGCTGCTGGGATTCTCGTCGAAGCGTATATTGCAGCCGGGACAGTGGCACGAATCGGACGCGTCGATTAATATTATCAACGTAAACATTATTCGCGTGGGGTGTAACGTGACCGCGGGTGCGTACAGCAACGGCAAACGTGTTCACACGATACACGAATTTTCACCGAGCGTACCACCGGGATATAAGATATCGGAAACGCCGGCGCAGATCATTTATCTGCCGATCATCGCGCGAAGCGTTACGGATCTAACGATACGCGTCACGGATCAAGACGGACGATTGCTCGATTTTCGAGCAGAAGAGATCACCGTCAGATTGCACGTACGACGGCAACAGCGATAACGCGCGACGTGTGACATGCTCGTGTTGAACGACTCGAAGCACGCGACAGATAAGAATATCTTTACGACTGCGACGATCGACGATATCATCAAATCGACATTCGGTAGCGTTAAAACAGAGACGAAAACAGAGACGAGAAAGAAGCTCAACGCATCGAACGTTAAATTTTTACAATCTCTGGGATTCGCGGTACGAAACATCTGAACGATGACTGAAATTCTTAACATCGGAGGCGAGCCGGTCTTTGACAATCGCATCGTCAAGATCGAGACTCACACGTACAACCCGTACGCCAACACAACGTTCGAGTATAGCGACGAGATACGAATACCCATACAACAGCAGGATCTGTATACGTTGCCGTGCGAAAGTTTTCTCTACGTCGAAGGAACATTGACGGTGACCAGAGCAGCCGATCGAGGCGATCAAGCCGATCCAACCGATAACGTGGTATTGGGGAATAATTGCGTCGCGTTCATGTTCGATGAAATTCGATACGAGCTCGACGGTGTGGAGATTGATCACTGTAGAAACGTAGGAATAACCAGCACGCTCAAGAACTACGTAACGGTATCGTCCGACAGAAGCGTGATCCTGCGAAACGCGGGCTGGGAACCACATAATAACTCGAACGGATACTTCAATTTCTGCGTACCGCTCAACCTGTTACTGGGATTTTGCGAGGATTACAAACGCGTGGTGATCAACGCTCGTCACGAATTAATCTTGATACGATCGCGCACCGACAACAATTGTCTGATGGGAAGTCTCGCGTTGGAGCCTACCGTCAAACTACTCAAGATACAGTGGCGAATGCCTCACGTGGTATTGAGCGAGGTCAACAAGCTGTCGATGCTGCGCACCTTGGAAAACGGACAATATCTAAGTATGGGTTTCCGTTCGTGGGATCTGTACGAGTATCCCCTGTTGCAGAACACGACCAAGCACTCGTGGGCCATTAAGACCGCGACTCAGCTCGAGAAACCGCGATACGTCGTCTTCGCTCTGCAAACGGGTCGGAAGAACGTCATGTCCGCGGACACGAGCCGATTCGACGACTGCAAATTGACCAACGTAAAACTCTACCTAAACTCGGAAGTCTATCCGTACGACGATTTGAATTTGGACTTTGGTAAACACAGATGGGCGATTCTGTACGATATGTACGCGCGTTTCTGCAAGGGCTATTACGGATACGAATATCTCGAGCCGAGTCTCACCGTTTCGACTTTTCTACGTAACGGCCCGTTCGTGATCATCGATTGCTCTCGACAAAACGAATCCGTCAAAAACGCCACCGTGGATGTCAGACTAGAATTCGATTGCATGGAGAACGTACCGCCGAATACCTCCGCGTACTGTCTCATCATACACGATCGCGTGATCGAGTACAATCCGTTGACCAACGTAGTGCGCAAAATAGTCTGAGTGTTCGCGGCAACGTCGACGAAAATTTTCTCTCTCTTTCACTTCCGATACAAATTTATGAGAGGGAAAAAAAGGGGAGCAGGATATAAAAATCAGAGTGTCGCGAAACGCGCGTCATTCCTCTCGATTCACGCATCGAAGAGAGAGATATCTCTTCATGCCCGCACCAACGTTCGTCGACCTGCAAGGTTTCGTCGTCGGGATGAAATTTGTCGTGAAGGTGCTGAGAAACGGGGCCGTTCTGGCGCATTACATCTTTACATGCCCCATGCCGTGGAATCTCCTCACAAAATCCGACAAATCGTGCGCTTCCTGGTTGATTCACAATCACCATGGATTACGATGGGAAGACGGAAACGTGCCGTACAGCAAGGTGAAGCGTTTAATTACATCGGCCGTGCTCGGTGAGGAAGAGGACAACGACGACGACGACGAGATGTCGACTCTCGTGTACGTCAAGGGATGCCAGAAACGAGAATGGCTGGTGGATCTGCTTGAGAATAAAGCGAGAAAAGACCTAAACATCGAGACTCTGGATGCGGATTACGAAGATATCGAATCTTTAAATATTCTAGATGCTACCAATACTATGCGATGTGGAAAACACGTTAAGAATTGCGCGTTGCAAAATGTATTAAAAATATTTAACTGGTGGTCGAAACGACAGAAAGAATTGTCATCTTTTTAAAAAATAAATTTTATATGTATGTGTAAATTTTACAATGTTTTATTTTTTTTCCCCCATTAGTCGATAGTGTACAAAATTAAAGAATAAGTAGGTACACGTGACGAATTCTAACTCGATAGCTTCGAGGGGGGTATCAGGTTTCAGCGAACATGTCTGAACATGTTTCGCGGTTGATGTCATGCGGAAGGGAGAGGGGGGGGGATACGTCTTAATAAAAAAAACATCCTACCATAGTCCCCTCTCCTAAATTTCAGAGCGTTGATTGCGCGTTCCAGAAACATTAATTCCCCCTCTCCTTCATCATAGTTTTGGAAGTTGCCGCGTATATTCGATTAATTTTATACGACTAGTCTCGTATCGACTGCTTGTGCGAACGGTGTTCACTTCTCATAACCGAGAGAAAGAATGTATTCCGTTAATGTATTCCGTTGAAGGAAGCAACGGCGGTAACAGTGGCAGTAGACGTATGAATTATTACGTACCGATTCACGATGACGATGATGAAACTCCATCGTACGAGAACAAGTGTAACAAGTAAGTTTTTTGTTTTTTTCTTAAATTATAAAGCTTTATATTTTTTTAAATCTTTTTTGCGAATTGTATTATTTTGAAAGTAATCTCATTATTTTTTTCTATAGCATTTCGTTGAAGCGTCGCGCGGTTCGTATACTAGGCAGACGATACGCATTGACACCAACAGCTTATAAATATTTGGATATTGGGATGAACGTGGGACCTATGTCCTCTGTGAATATACATATTGGCGATAACCGAGGCAATCGGATAATTCTGCCTCATGCAACGTGGGTGACGTTCATCGAAAGACGTGCAGATATTCAGCGACTCGTGCAGTCACCAGGGCCATCATCGCTAGCGTTTCGAGATCTGGAACTCGTTAAAATACGTGACGCAGATATTGTAAAATTGACATCGTGCGCCACCAGCTTGTACATGAAACCGTCAACCGTACTCTTCTTATTCGAACTAGAATATTGCGTCGAGAATGTGTATTTTCAATTATACCGAATTGTTCATGACGTAAGTGACAAATTTAAACATTTTGTAACCATTTTACGTCAAAATTGTATAACCGATAAATGTGATGCAGCAAGAATCTTGCGTGAATTTTATGATAAGAATTCAATTATTGATTGTGAACTGTTGGCGTATGCTGCAGATAATATTATACACGATGTATTACATGAGAAATAAATGTATATTAAAATGTATATCACCTACGCAAGTATTGAATGTAATACGCGATAGCGATGCCTTCGATAAACATCAGCTCGTCGATTGTGAGCTCGCAGCTTTATTTTTAGTGCGTAGTACGTAAGAACAAGAAAAATGTAAAAGAAGAAGAATAAAAAATGTATTTTTTAAATATAAATTATGACTTAATTTCTTCACACGCATTTCTATTCGAGCCGTATATGCGACGTTCGACTCGAACCATTCAGGCCACTTGAAATTTGAGGTATCGTATGTCGTAAACTGTGAAGCGATGCTTCGGTGATGCTCACATATGTGGTGCCGATGCTCCAACGAATCCTAGCCATTGTAATGCTAGCTATATTTTATCTTAATTACTTTTCTGAGCTCTGGTGACTCTTTGACCGCTCCGTTCTACAACCGTCGTTGAATTCAGTCTCATCGTAGCCGTGAGCGTGCAAACACGTTTCGTTCAAATACATTTTTTTTAAGGATTAGTGACACAATTAGTCACCTTTGTGATTGTTTTTTGTGTTTTTGTAATTATACTGTTTTTGTGATGCCTCCTCTTGAAAATCTTAGACGTATTGTCAAGTTTGACTTTGTTAACGACTCTAATAGTGATCAGGAGGAGGGGCTCGTTGTTCCCGAACCACCGCGTCAGTCACCCACTATCGGACGCGGGCAGGCGATCCTGAATGCTCTTCGGCCTCGGTATCGGACGCGGGCGGAGAGAAATTTACGTAGATCACCGCGCGGCCCTCGGACGCGGGCGGGCGCAACGTTACGTCGAAGCCCTCGCGCAGGGCCGCGCGTACGTTCCAACGGAGGAGGACGAGAGATTGGCAGACGAGTTGGCGTTCGACGTGCATATCGCGAGTCCTCCTCCCATCAACCGCCGCCCTGGTGCCCAAAATCCGCATGAGTCTTTGCTGGCTGCGTTGAGACGAAGGCAGGGCCGCGGTCATGGCACCCCCCCTCGTCGAGACTAAGGTAAATTTTTTTTTAAATTAATAACGCGGGAGCGAGAGAGACAAGAGCGCGCCGTGTGACGTCATGCGAACCGACGCGACCGTTGTACGCGGACCCCCCTCACCATAATCATCCTGGCGACAATGGATGCTATGCGTTTGTATAATTATCGTTAGACATATTTTGTTTATACATTCCAGCAGCCGGACATCGGCGCTCGCTTTTTGTAATATGCCGCGCCATGACCGAATACCGCCGCGACGGTTAAATCGTAATCGGCAGCGGCTCTTCCTAGAAAAAAAACATGAAGAGGACTCCGCAACGGTTAAATCGTCATCGGTGACAAATTTTATCAATTGTTTACCTCGGCTATTTTTAAACCGTCGTCGGACCATCGACGCTCGCTTTTGTAGTGAGACGCCGTAACCGAATGGCGGCTCGCATGTTCTAGAAGGGTGAGATCATTGCAGAGTCAAGTGTCTAACTCACTGTTTTGTTTATATTCACCGATAAAATTCCAGCAGCCGAACGGCGCCCGTTAGCCTTTGTAATACCCTGCGCCGAAAAAATTACCCCCCCCCCCGGACCACCTTCGGCGTAGAACGCGGACACTTACCCCGCTCCTTCCTCTCGGCCTAGAACGCGGATATTTCCCCCCCTCAGCCGAACGGCGGCGGTATCCCCTTGTCAACGATATGTTTATCAATATTTAATAAACAACATGTCCCGACGCGCTTACCGATCCCCCCCTCGCCCCCGCTCCCCCTTCGCCCTGGAGTCCCCCGCCCCGCTCCCCCTCGCCAGGAAGTCCCCCCGCCCCGCTCCCCCCTCGCCTTGGGGTCCCCCCCGCCCCGCTCCCCCCTCGGAGCTCCCGGGACAGGTCTCTCAAAATATCTCCTACTATTTAATATACACATAAATAGCTAAAATTTAAAATTATACTTTTGACTGTAATCTATTAAAAATATATAACATCGGGAAGTAATATGTTCAGTATAATTAAAACCTCGAAAAAATATAAGTAACAAGTGGTAGACATAATCTTTATATCTCGAAAAATCTCGAAAAAATCTAAGCAGTAGTATCTTTATTTCCGAAAAATTATAACCCAAGTGATACACATCACAAAATTATGTTACCTTATTAAAAAGAAGAGTCGCGCTTCAAGTAATCTATTACAATTACAAAAAAGAAATGATATCTCTTTAAATTACAGCGCCAATTACAGAGAGAACATATATATTGCCTCAAAAAATAATTGTTGCACTACTTTGAAAAATCTTTACATTGTGTCAATTAAAAAAGAATGTATGATAACAATTTTATAAGATTAAAAAATTTTATTTAAATTTCACAAGGGAATACAAGATATTTAAATACAAAGTTTACATGTGTATTTTTTAGTGGTCACAAAGAATTACAGAGGTAACAGTACAAAATAAAAATATTTTATTAAAATATCCAACGAGGGAATACAATTTGTATTTAAATACAAAGTTTATATATGTATTTTTCAATAGAATAAAAGATTTAATCACAAAGAATTACAGAGGTAACAATACAAAATAAAAATATTTTATTAAAATACATAAATTTTTCTTGTAAAAATACTTGGCGCTGCTAGACCTCAAAATTTTAAATAAATAAGGACAACAATAAATAAAAATAATTCAGAGAAGAATGCGACGAGAGTAACAAAATGATTATCAGCGTGGTGTGTATGTGCGAGCGAGTGATATGGGTGTGCGTGACGACGGCGAATAATGCGGCTTATAATTAAGTATAGGATAAGTTTATTTATTTATTTCAATCAGACATTTCTGATTATGACGTCATCATATAAAACGTCGGGAGGAGGAGTATCTTAATAAAAAATTTTCACATTTGGACTTTGCGTCGCAATATCTCCGCTCGTAGGGCACGTAGCGGAAAATTATATAGGAGATACCCCCCTTATTTTGACCCCAACTATCGATCAAGCCTACTTAGAACTTGATCCGTTCACTCGTTATCGAGATCTCAACATCTCGGGTACTCGCAACCCGTCGCGTCGCGTAAAAGAGTCACGGTGCGGTCTCGCTCCGCGTGTACTTGACGCGAGACACTACCGTGTCTCTTGATTACACACGTATAAAATATGTATGCCACTGTTGTGAGAAGGAAATGCACAAACCGCTGTTACTGTTTGAAATTGTAATCAATAATTTATAGGCAATCTATTTAAGATTACATGACGTACATGAATCCGGTTATCAAGCAACGCAATATGCGGTAGCGACATTAGTTACTGACCTGTATATATATTATAAATATAAGAAGGTTATTCAATTGGCAAGAAATCTGAGAACAAAAATAATTAATGTTTGATAAAAAATAAATACTACGTTTATGTGACTAAAACAAATATACCTACATTTATTTTTATCCTATTTAATGAACTATATTTATATATAAGCTATTTGATATATCTTTATTCATAGTACTTAAAGAAAGTCGCAAAAATATTCGGCACACATTTCATCTGCAATGAAATATATGTATCCCATTGTTTTAGTAAAAAATTTTATCTCTCTTATTTATTTCAAATAAGTAAGAAAAGATATATTTATTATTCGTTACTATTGTATAATATAATTAATAAGAATAAAATACGGCTCACACTTATAATACTGTGTGATCTTTCATATATCTTGCAATAATTGAACGATTAAATTAATCTGGTAATATCAAACTTTTTTGACGATTATGTTAGAATCGTTTTAACTGTTCTCAGAAATAAAATGTAATTTCTATACAGACTTCTATATTTTTTACATTGAATAAAAGATATAATTGGATAATGCGAGTATATATATATATATATATATACATATATATATCATACTTGAATTAGAAATAAAAATTCATATATAATTTTAAAAACTCGTAATTTTTTGCAACGTTTATTAAAATCTTTTTTTATTGTTTTTGCTCGTGTTTTGATATTCTCTTCGAAAGATATATTAATATATTTAATTCTTAATTTTTATCAAGTCAAATATTGGATAATCTCAAACAAACTGATCAATATCTATATCTTTGGATTATGCAACAAATTATGCGTCCGCATTGAATCAATCAAGCATTGCGAATTATCTCTATGGTCATAATCTGCTTTTGGCACATGTCCAGGTTTATAATATGTATGATCGTGAGTTTCAACATCAGAAAGTTGAGATCTAACATGCAATATTTTACAATTTATTTATCACAGAAAAGACATTCTACAATGTCCATGATGAGTCAATTTAACTCAATTATCTAAAGTAAATATAATACAATAATATAAAATAATAACTAATTTTGATTAACCGGAAAAATGTTTTTATTGAATCTATTGTTTGTATTGAAAGACATTATAAAAATGATAACGAAATGGTATCTTTTTTATGACAATTTTTTCAATAAGAATAAAATATGTCTTTCACGTATCTTTTAGCTGTGTCAAAAAGTCAACTTAAGAAAGACATCGTTTTCGTCATCTTTTAGTGTTATATGTTGTCTGGGTACCTAGTTCTCCCGGTATAAAACGCTATATGTACCTATCTGCTTGCGTCCTTCCATATCCCCACTCTTTAGGCAGTCTTTCCTTTGCTTTCCAGTAATTTACCTGAATCCTAGGGTTCGGACGTAAAGCCTTGTGTCCACGATACTAGAAATCGCTCCGAGATCTTGGACGGAGAAAAAATTGACCAATCACATTTCAACAATTCGACAATTGACCATTGCGATTGGTTAATTCTTTCTCTGTCTCGGAGCGATTTCTAGGATCGTGGACACAAGGCTTAATATTACTTTTCAAATAATCCTAGGATTCGGACGTAACACTTTTCAAATCTATTATGTATTTTGTGAAAGTTGGTAGTCTAGGATATAATATAGATCTGGACCTACACAGAAGTGGTGTGCGCTCACTAACCATCACGTGTTCCAACATTTCATCTCTTTCGTGATTTTTTTCATTTTATACGAAAAAATTAAATCTGCCTTGCTGATAAACAGTAAGTATGAAAATTGATAAAAATTAGTTATTCTGATTAATTTCTTGATTTAGTTCCAAGTTAAATTTTCGGTAATTCTCTTTATTCTTTGGTACTCGTGCATGCGTGTATGCCGTATATTCTTCTCCCACGTGGTGAAACACACTACAACGTGTATCGGAAAATAGAATAGAAGATACATTTTCTTAAAGTAAGATAATAATACATTTCGGAAAATCTTAAGCCCGTTCTACAATAGCTGTAAGAGTATGCGGTAAAACGTAAGCAGTAAAAATTGACCAACTACAGTCGATTATTCTTGAATGGTTAAAATTTTATTAGTCAATAGCTTACTGCTTACAGTGCTCACGTTTTACATCTAGGGGAGAGTTGGCAATTACCGAGCCCCTAAGAACCGAAGCGTATATCTAAGCTCAGAAATGCTTCAAAAAAATAAACTGTGCAGTTTTAGATAGGTCATTTATTTGGCTATCCATATAGCATAGCAATAATGTTGAAAGCTATACACAAACTAAAATATTAATAATTTTTCAAAAAATGAGAAAACGCGGTATTATCAAACTGGTCTGATAATATCGTGACCATGTCTGATAAAATCGTGCCCAGTTTAATAAAACTGTACCTATAAAAATTACTCTGGCTTCAGCCAGTGACATGAAGTAGAACACAATAACAAAATGTTTTTTTTTATATTTATGCATTAATATCGTCTAGTAGGTACCTACATATAAAAATAAGTGAATGCGTTAACAAATAACAATTATTATAAATTCACATCAAAACTTAAGCAACGATCTTTTCTATAAGCACCTTACATTGTAAACTAAACAGTCATGGTAAACTCTTAACACACAGTTATCGTTATACCTATGAGTATTATACCTTGGGCGCGAAATCATCAAACTCAATAATTTCACTTTATAACCTTAAAATATATAGGAACGAAACGCGTGTTTCTAAAATCACTGTGCAATCTAATTTTATAATGTTTTAGCTTGTCAAATCCGTCGGCATTATTTCTCCAATGTAAATATTATGTTACTCACCTCTTATCGAAACTACCAGCAAAATCGCAACGAGCAAGCAGAGAAGCTTCCAGAGCGCACTCTGTTTACATGGACGGCCGGAACGCATTGACGGCGCATCCAGGGGGGGTATTTCGTGTTACTTTATGATATTAACATCATTGTAGGCGCGTAATACAAATAGTTATTGAGATAAACAATGGCGCGGAATTGTCAACGGCGCGGTAATTGCCAACTCTCCCCTACTCTTATACACGGCTATTGTGGAATGGACCTTAATTATATTTAGAAATTAAGCGTACCTATAATTGTGGCGAATTTGAGCAATATATAAATTTGTAATTTTTTGGTTTTTTCCTTTGTGCTCGTACACGTGTACCACGCGTGGTGATAGAAGAACACAGAGCTCGCGATATCTCAGATTTATAAAAAAAACATTTTTCTGTATTAAAAAAATGTTCTTTAAAATAATTAATTATTTAATATTTAATAATAATATACATGCAGACTATGTAATAGTCAATACTAGCCATGTGAATGGAAACAGGATAAATTTATATAATCTTACCGCTATAATTATAAATACATGATATACAATGCATTTTAGCATATACTACAAAAGCAATGATTATTATTCTCCGTATTTTTCGTCTTTTTTCAGAAAAAATATGACATCCCATTATCAACCTTTATATTGCGAGAGTTGTAGTCGATATCCCTATGTCGGCAGAGTATCCGTAGGAGAGAAGGGTAATGTTGACTTCATCTATCAATTTGCGAAGAAGAGATTTGTTTCCAAGAACCATCAGAATATTAGCATATATCACACTGCCCCTGACATAATTGGACCACCCAAATTTCAACACTATGGAGAACTATTTCATTTACCATTTCTTTATAAAAACATGTTGGTATATATATTTTCTGGTATTAAACATTATTGTCCCGTAAAATAATCGCAATTCAAACTTACAAGAGTTTGTAATATTTGATACTTTTTGACTTTTCAGAGATACTATAGCCGTATCGATATTTCAATATCTCCATGGCAAAACAAAGATATTTGTGTTGGGGTTGAGTCTATATGGCAATGGAATCAGACGATGGAAAATAATTATATGTGTATGTAATATTTGAATTATGAGATATTGTTAAGAAGATATTGTTAAAGAAGATATCCTTTTGTTGAAAAAAGAGTATAATTATATATTTTCTATTTTGAAGGTATCGAGTTTCATGAAGCTGTATATCTAATCAGAGTCTGTATATTTACGAAATACATCATCCTGGAAACGTAATTCAAATTTTGGCTCAAGATTCCAATCATCACTGGATTCAGTTGTGGGATGAATCGTCTCAGATTGTACCCCCAAAATCAAGATTATTTTCTCCACCGTTGTCGCATCCGTGTAACTTTAAAATCAAAATGCTCAAACTAACATTTAAAAACAGTTCACGTTTCTCTTACACAAAGCTAGATGCTGTGATGCTCATCGGTACATCAGAATTGATCCTTTCTAGAAATCCTAACGAGAGTTTAACTAATCTGTTAAAAAGAATTAACAACATGTACTTTCCATACCATGACGATGTTCATAATTTAACAGCAGATTTACAAAGTGCACACTTGGATATAGTTCATCTGCAACAGAATTTTCTCGAATATTGTATTATTTATAAAAGGTATTATTATCGTCGACGTTAAGTAATATTTAAATTGTTTTCTGTTAATAATAAAAAATAATTTGTTTTGATAATATTTGCAGCATTATAAGAAGGATTTGGAGTAATTTGAAGCAAAAATTATCTCAGGAAGTAATCCCTTGTTATGAGCAACCTCTTGGATGGAGATATTTGCGTCGTATTTTATTAAAAAGTCCTTCAAATTATGCAAAGCGTATGAAACTCTCTTCGGATGAATCCAAGGACCTATCACGTTGCAATTTATCTGCGCTTCCGGTAAAGTATTGTAAGTGATCTATTTCTCATCATAGTCATCTCGAGTATTAAAATTATATATTTTATCTTTGCAGAATAAAATACTACTAAAAATATTAAACTATTTAGATCTGACGACGTTATGCTGCATGAGTTATGTAGATGAACGCTTCAATAATTTAATACGGGATCCTCTACTCTATGTGCGTTTGAACATACGATGCGTTAAATCTCACACATATATGCGCGATATATTTTGTTACTTTACATCTAGATGTAAATATTTGCGACAATTGGATCTTACAAAAAGCAACTTTGATGTTAATGATTTCGTAAACTTTCTTGATAATTGCGGCAAAAATTTAACGCACTTAAGACTGTATGACTGCAAATCTGTTGACAGTCATGCCTTACTTAAAATTTCAGAAATTTGCAAAAATTTGAAAGATATGTATATATGCATATAGTATATATAATTATCAAGATTATGAGTAAATTGCACATATTTAATACACATTTTTTTTAGAATTGAATCTAAGTGATTGTCGACTCATAGACGACGAAGGATTTTCGTATCTCGAGAAGCTGAAAAATTTGGAACGTTTAAACCTTTGTCGTACACGTATAAACGCTCAACAGCTTTGCAAAATACTGCAAAAAAATCAACGAATGCGTGAGTTAGCTTCCGGTATAATTATAAACGAAGAAGCAGTTGTACTAGAGTTGGGAAATTCGTGTCATGACTTGGAAGTAATACATTTACTGCATATGTTATCTTACACCTCATGGTATTAGTGCCCTCGCTAACTGTAAAAATTTACGAAAAGTGCATCTTGTTTTTTTGGAGTAAGTATGTGCGCTACATTTTCTTTTAAAATACATGTTATTGTATTCTTTATTGAAATTTGTTTGCTTTTCTTGCGTGCATCTTGAAAAAGTTACACGAATTTCCTCTTTGCAATTAAAGTACTGTACTAATTATATAATTTTTGTTATATACAGAGGCAGATACCTAGCTGACAATAACTCATATTACTTTCCTTTTATCAAAACTTGCAAGAGGTTTATATTTTTGGTGGTGCCCTCACTGATCACTGGTTGAAATTACTAGCACAGTGCAAAAACTTGAAAAAGTTATTTTTTAATCTTATGAAATGTCATAAACCTGATAAAAGTTCCGTTATTTTTGAACAATGTCCTAAACTGCAAGAGTTTTGTTTCATACACTGTGACATAAGCGATCAATTGGTTAATGAGTGGAAAAAGAGATATCCGTATGTGTCCGTCTATACCTACAAAGGATAATTTGAATAGTTTTTGTTTACTAGTTTAGGACATATTAATTTAGTTTTTAGTTACGCTTACTTTTTAAATTTTTATACTTACAAACTTACTTTGTGAAAATTATCTGGTAAATTAGGTTGTAAAAAAAGTTAATGTCTAATAAAGACGAAATATTTATATTTATTTATAATTTTGTTATTTTTTAAACAATTTTATTTTATTTTTCTTTTTTTTTCATAATTTGACTTTCTTCGGGCGATAGTGTCATTCCTTTATTTGAAATAATTGTTCGGCAAAACACTGAAAAACCGTTACATTAGTATAATAACATTGTCAGTAAATTCTTGATATCTCTTTCCGCAACCGTATAGTCTCTTTCAAGAATTCGTTTAGAAATATACCTTCTGTGATACTTTTTCTAGCCACAGTTACTAATATATAACAGTTTCTAAAACAGCTTTCTGTAAAATTTGTTGTAAAATTTATTTTTATTCTGTTCTAAAACTAAACTCATGAAAGCTACTATGAATATTGGCAGAATTTGTCTGTCATTTCCTCTAAAAAATTACACTATAATTTTTGTACATTTAATTTAATTTAAATACTCAACCTTGCGATCGTCGCAGAGCATTTAGTGCGATTATATAATTCATCTGTGTTTTCGAAAATTGGTTTTACCATTATTTGTCCTCCTTGATATCCTACAACTTTTGTCTAAAATGTTTTTCCGTATGTTTCATATTTAAGATATTTGTCTGTAGCATTTAAAATGCTACAAAATCTGTATATTGATTATATTCAACATTATATCCCATTCATACTGAACATTCTTCCTACAAGAGATTTACGAAGAAATTGACGTGCCGTGCTACTTGGTCGAGCTAGAGACACGAACACGGCGCGGCGCTGCGCGCTGGCACGGGCGTCTGTCATTAAAAATACATAAAAAATAGAATTCATTGTTTTTCCATAGAATAAAAAATATGTACTTTTAGAATAAAATAAAGAATAAAATAGCATTATTTTAAAAATTAAAAGAAATTTACTTTTTGGTGAAAATTATTAAACATTTTAATTGCTTATAACAATTAAATTTTGCAATTTCTTGTAACTTAAAATATTTTTATAAAAAGACCATTTTCTTAGCTTTAAAATGCCTTTTCGAAGATATTTCTATGACAAAGTACGACCAAAGATATTAAATTTTAAACTAAACGTGTTTTTTATTTTTCGAAAATTGTATTGCTTATAATTTCTGGAAAACAAATATTTTGAACAAACAAAAAAAAATATATCTTATTTTATGTATATTTCGTGTAAAAAAAGTTTCGATTAATTTAAAATACTAAATTATTGTACATAACATTCCATTATAAAAGCACAATTTGTTAATAAAAAAGTTAAGAAATTAATTTTAGTAAAAATTAATATTTTTAAAAATAGATACCTTATACACGGAGAAAATTGCTACGGTTGTTACAACAATATTTTCTATGATTAAAAAAGAAATGTATATAGATTCAAGCTAACTTACATTCATTGCAATGTATATGTTTATATCTAAATTGACTCGTTTATCTAATGAGATATTTTTCTTTAGTAAAGAAACTACTTACTTTGAATATATATAAAATTATAATATATATATATATATTGCGCTGTTTTTTCACATCTTTAAACCACAAAATAAAATATCAACGAAAGATATTGTTGTGATGAAAAGATTACATAAGTAGTTTAATAAGTTTTTTTATCCTTTTACTTAACAAAACCAGCGATTATCCCGAAATAAATCAAGTTTGCATTTCAACAAAATGCAGACATATATTTTATTAGTTATTATTATTTACTTTTTTTTTTAATACACCATGGAAATTAGAAAAATGTTGAGATCAATCGAAAAAGAATTATTTCTTACCCGATTATAATTACAGAAAACAACTATGCTAATATGAGAAGCATACTTAATTGACATAGATATAGAATCATTTTCCATCAACATATAAGTGAAGTACTAAGTGCCACATGCAAAGAGCTATCAATATCACGCTATATATGATTCTCTATAATCGATAATGTCGAATCGAGGTCAGATTATTTATATAGATCAATATCATTTTAATATCTCATGTTTAAAAATTCTATTTTTATTTAATTATAAGCATTAATTATAAAATATCAATTTTTTATAGTTACAGAATAAAATTTATCACATGAATTTTGCATATAAAGATTAGCAAATTCAACTACTTAAAAACATTTTTTATAATTATACTAAAAATGTATGAAACATAAATTATTCAGGATATTTTCCTAAATATATCAAATAGTTAAACAATATTTCTAAAATATCCCATTATATCTTAATAATATTTCAATTAGATTAATTATATACATGCAGGTTAGATATAATCTTTATTTTATTTATATTATATTTATTTCAATAATTAATGTAATATAAAATAATAAATCCCTTTATAAAAAAGCCGTGTTAACTGTGTGAATTGCGTTTGTATCGAAATTATTGTTGCCTCTTTTCCGCGATGCCGATTGGTTATCTCGATGCGTTGTGTGCGAGTTATTACTTCGAGTTGTTACTTCATTTGCAGCTGTCATTGGTCGCTGTCACGTTAAATTGAAGCCTCTTTTCCGCGATGCCGATTGGTTCTCTTGCTGCGCTTACTTCATTTGCAGCTGTCATTGTATATTTTGACAGTTGTGTGTATCAAGGGTTAATAGTGTAATAGTAATAGCATAATGTTAAAGCTAAATGGCGCGCGCGAAGCGCGCGCGTCTGTAATGTCTAGTCCACTTTTAAAAAAGGCGTGTTAACTGAGTGAATTGCGTTTGTATCGAAATTATTGTTGCCTCTTTTCCGCGATGCCGATTGGTTCTCTCGCTGCGCTTACTTCATTTGCAGCTGTCATCGTATATTTTGACAGTTGTGTGTATCAAGAACTTAATAGTGTAATAGTAATAGCATAATGTTAAAGCTAAATGGCGCACGCGAAGCGCGCGCGTCTGTAATGTCTAGTCCTATTTTAAAAAAGGCGTGTTAACTGAGTGAATTTCGTTTGTATCGAAAAATTGAAGCCTCTTTTCCGCGATGCCGATTGGTTATCTCGATGCGTTGTGTGCGAGTTATTACTTCGAGTTATTACTTCATTTGCAGCTGTCATTGTATATTTTGACAGTTGTGTGTATCATGGGTTAATAGTGTAATAGTAATAGGATAATGTTAAAGCTAAATAGCGCGCGCGAAGCGCGCGTCTGTAGTGTCTAGTAATATAAATTTGATAAATACATCATCTTTATTTCTTATAAAAAACAAATTTTTATTTACGTATTTATTATTATTTATATTTTAGTATTATTTTTATTCTTCATCTCATTATTACCAAAAAATCAGGTTATATCTGTTCCTTATTATATGTATATTATTTGAAAAACAATCTATAGACAGAGGACAATCCGTACAGGATTATATGACTCATGCGAATCCGAGACTAATACGGGACTGGAATAACGCGGATGTTGCAAATGATTTTTATCATAAATACAAAGAGGATCTACGTCGGACAAGCAGCATCTAGATCCTCTTTGCATCTGTATCTTTTGAATATTTCTTAATACCTTCCTGCTACCGTTTTTATTTTTTTCCTTTTTTAAGTAAGCACGAAAGATTTAGTTTGCATAAGAAGAATTCTATCTGTTTGAATTATAGAAATAATTTATTGATCATAATGTTTTTTAACAAGGTAATATAAAAATATTATTTTGTATTAAACAATTTATATAACTAAGAAGTGTTAATTTTATAAATATATGTATAAATTAATTATTTATCTTTGAATGGGATATTGATTTTTATAAACTTAATACTATTAAGTAGAAATTTATGTATATCACATATCTTTTAAAATGTTTAGTTAAACAATGATGTATTATTCTTTGTATATAATATACAATAGCGGATATGTCAGAGATCAGCATTGAAATAAATAAAAAATTAGAATTTTAAGTAAAATTAAAAAAATATTCAATTATCTATAAAACTACAATCCATATTTCTAAATTGCATATTTTACAAAACAAATTTTAATAAAACTTTTATATATTATAAAATCTTTGTAATTTTTTTCTTATAAAACATGCTTTTCTAAAAGAGTCGCATTGTATGATGCATGAAAACTAGAATGTATATTTTGAATAATAATTTATACACGGAAAAAAAAGATATTGTATCAACATCATCATTTTTTTTATCAATAGCAGTGTCATCAAGATAAGATTTATTGATGCAACATCAATATTAATGAATAAAAAGCATCAGATAGTTGTTTTAATAATTTAAATATTTAGTCCAATAATATCCAATTGAATTAACTATTTATGCTTATGACAGCCCGTGACGTTGACGTTTAATTAAAGCAACATTTTTTTCGTGTAGAATATACTTACAAATTTTGATTTTATCATTATAAGAAGGATACCCTACTCGCAAAAAGCATTGATGCGAGTGTGCTAGCTGTTGCGGGAATATTGTAATATAATGATGCTCTTCTTGTGGTGTCGTCTAAGAAGTTTGCTCATTTGTAGACTAAAATGTTTAAGATGTCCTCATCACGGGTAAGAATTTTGCTGCACAGCTTCAGCAACTTCGTTAACGAAGATGCTATACGACACTATAACGACGTTATTAATGAAATTATAACGAATGATTTGACGCCCACCGTTACTCTGTTTGACTGGAATTTACCGCTCAATTTATAACTTTTGGATGAGTGTACAAATTCCATGCTAGCGGAACGATTTCAGAATTACATTAGAATAATATTTTTGAATCCTTTGAAGAGACAAGATGTAGACAGAAAAAAACTTGATTATACAATTCTCAAAAATTTATATTTTTAAGTGTGCAATTTCGTATACAAGCTAGAAAGAAAAAACAAAAGAAACAGAGAAAAAAAAGATTTATATTTTCTAAAATTTTATAATTAAAAAATTTTTGAATTTTTAGAGATCTATTTATGTTCTCATTTTGATTCCGCTTTTGAGTGAAATTTCGAGTTAGCAATAAACGAGGCAAATTTGATGGCATATTCTAACCACAATATACGTACAGCGGCAATTAATCAATTTGGCATTACAGATTATCATTGCGGTCATCATATGCTATTAGCGTACGCGAAAGTGTATAACATGTATAATGAAAATTTTCGCCAGTTACAAAATGGTACGTATCAGTAATGTGTAACGGCAAAACCGTACTGTTTGTTTAAATTGCAAGCATTCAAGCTGCCTTTTTCTAAATGAAAGGTTTCGTCGTATATCAAAACTGCATTTTTATTAAAAAGTGTATTTTATCGCAGTCGGCAATAGGAAAAATTGAAATTATTATATTTCATATGTAAAATTGTAAAAAATATATGAAATTGTAAACCAATAATTCAACATTTGTGGTCTAATTTATTCAACTTATTTTATTTAACTTATTTATTTATATATTTACTAGCATGCCCCGCCGGGCTTCGCCCCGGAGAACATGTGTACTAAGACACGCAAATAGTCTCTCTCCCTCTCCCTCTCCCTCTCCCCCTCTCTCTCTCTCTCTCTCTCTCTCTCTCTCTCTCTCTCTCTCTCTCTCTCTCTCTCTCTCTCTCTCTCTCTCTCTCTCTCTCTCTCTCTCTCTCCCTCTCTCCCTCTCTCTTCCCCTCTCTCCCCCTCTCTCCCTCTCTGTCCCTCTCTCTCCCTCTCTTTCCCTCCCTCTCCCTCCCTCTCCTTTTCTCTCTCCCTCTCTCCCTTTCTCCCTTTTTCTCCCTCTCTCTCTCTCTCTGCACCTCTCTCTCCCTCGCTCAAATCGGTAACGAAAGACTATACAGTTTACAGCACTCCCCGAGAAATTCTACCCCTGTTTTATATACAATTCTTTAAAATTCGATCAATTATTTTCCGAAAAATTCGTCAAACTTCTGATACCTGCTTCCAAAAAAATCGGTAATGAAAAATTATATACTTTATAGCACTCCCCGGAAAATTCAACCCCTACTTTATGTACAATTCTTTGAGATTCGGTCATTCCGAAACCGGTTTCCAAAAAAATCGGTAACAAAAAATAGTACATTTTATAGCACTCCCCGAGAAATTCTACTCCTTCTTCATGTACTTATAATTTTTTGAGAATCAATCAATTATTTCCCGAAAAATTAAAAAAATTAAAAAAACCGGTTTCCAAAAGATCGGTAACAAAAAATAGTACATTTTATAGCATTCCCCGAAAAATTCTACCCCTATTTCATATACTTTTGGTTAAAAATCGGTCGAATAGTTTAAGAGTGTATAAAGGACATACATACATACATACATACATACATACATTCTTTTTTATATATATAGATTAAGAAAACTCTCGAATGAAACAATGGCTAGTTTAGTTTATTCATCCAATTTTCAGTAAAAACAGCGATTATTTGAAACTTGAGAAATGGAACAGAAATATCTTGAAAAACCTTTTTCAATGATTCTTTCATTCGCGACTGTTTTACTTACAAATAAAAAGGTGAGACATATCAAGAATTCTACTGAAAAACTTCTTTGAAATTAATTGTGAAATATAGATAAAAGGAATATAAAACTCTGATATTGACTGGATTCAGCAGAGGAAAGCTGCTTTGCAACTGCTGTAAAATTTGATTGGTGTATACTTTTAGCTTCGGTTAAAATTAAAAGAATTCACCAATCAGATTCACAAATTGTACAAAGCAGTTTTCTCTGCTGAACGCAGCCAATGCTTTCGTTTTAGGAAACAAGAATACACATACATGGATAAATACAAATTCAAAAAATTTGTGGATTATCACAGAATATAAAACCATACGTCACGTATTATGCATGAAGATATATATGTCTCACAATTATATGATTTTAATCGCAGATTACAGCGTCGGCATTCAGCAAATTATTGGAGTGGTTGAATAACCATTACATATTATCCGAAGTTTACATAACTGAAAACGGTTACGCCGATATTGGGAAAATCGGGAATAACGGAAAAATAGTAGATGTAAACGGAATAATTTACCTTCGACAGTCACATATCGCAAGTTGTGAAAGCTATGCAAAAAGGCATCAATATTTGCGGTTATTTGATTTGATCGTTAATCGGCAATTTTTCACAGTATGTGAAATCCTTTGTAATTAATTGAAATTACAATATGTCAAAAAGCTATATTGAAATCAAAATGGTAAAAGTATACTGTATATGTGTGTGTGTGTGTGTCTAGATATTATACAATTTTATAATATTACACAATATTATGTACACTTAACAATCAATCCAATGTAACGTATTAATGTAATTTGAGATAAATAATTTCGTTCATTTGTTTATATAATATATATATAATATAAACAAATGAACAAAATTATTTATAATATAATTATAATTATATAATTATATAATTATAATTATATAATTATATATAATTATTTATAATATATAATTTTGTTCATTTGTTTATATATATATATATATTATATAAACAAATAAACGAAATTATTTATCAAGAAAAAGTTCAGCCCCTTATCTTATATGGATTTCAGTGACAATAACTTTATTAGAATACTAAAAGCTTTAAAATAACTACTAATATTTTTAAAACCAAATTATGTATATTCAATATAATAGAACTTACAAAAATAACTAGAAAATTAGATTTAACATTGTGACAAACGTGTATTATCCCATTTACATTTAAAAAATAAGATATATATGTGTACGGAGGGGTATCAATTTCTCCGAAGGCAGAAAGGCGAATAAATACGAAAATCTAAATGTATGTATAAAGGCGACGCACACCAAACAATATGTGTATATGAATAACTTAAATAAAATTCGCTCATCACGTCGATAGAAATCTAGTGTTACATAAAACGTTACGTAAATTTTTAGATTCACGATTGCGCGTAACAGAGCTGCCTGTGCGTTACTCGCTTCGTGCCAGCAGCGTGTGCATAGATCGATAAGTCTTTCCGCGGTGTAATGTGTAATTCGCGTTATAAACGGTGCTTTGTGCACGATTAAAACGGCACTCACGCGAATTCAGGCAATGCCCGCGGCACGACATCGACGCGACGCGACGCCGATGACAAGGAGCCACATAGGCAACGACCCGCTAATTTCCACGCCGAATCGTCACGCACGGCTTGCCGGCTTGCGTCCGGAAAGCAATTCCGCAGATTCTTGCCTGCGAGGAATGTCGCCTTTGATCGTCTCTCGCGAATGTCACTTTAACAAGAAGCGACGGATGCGACGGATAACTCCGCAACGGCGTATCCGTGCGGGTCCGCCCTTTTGCCGCCATCCGGGGAAAGCCCTTTGAAACGTCGCGTCGCCACTCGCGTCCGCTCCGATCCGAAAGGAATGACATTTATCACAAGTTCGAACCGGAAGCGCGGCAATACCGATCGTCGCCCGACGGAAATAGTGCTGCCACGCTTCAACGTGTCCTCTGGCCAAGTTGATGTGCCGTTACATGCATAAAATAAAGACACACCGTGCCGTATCACGCGAGCGCTCCATCGTGTAAAGTTTTATTCGAAAAAGTGGCTTTTCAAGATTCCATATTTTTAGAAAAATATGTTATATTAAAAGAGCGTGTCGAGATAAAGGACACTATAAAGATCTGTACGCGAATACATTGTTTCAAAAATGCGATTATATTAAAATGTAGGTATTTATTAATCCTCGGTTGTCACACCTCTTTTTTGAACACTTTTTAAATAATTTTTTTAAACATGATACCACTCAAAAAGTTAATTTTTTATCGTGAGAATACATTCTATAATGTTTAAACGATTAAAAATTGGTTGGGGTCACTTTAACTCCGTGTGACATAACAACCGAGGGTTAAAAGTTCTTATAAAAAATGATTTTTTTTTCGTGTAATAATAAAGTAGAATATGCCTCGCTACGTGCACTGATTCAACAATATACACGACACAATAAACATTCATGTAACATGATAATAGCGTATATCTTTGTGCGAGCGTCTAATACTTCGTCAGAGACGTGGAAACGGCGCCGCGCCGGCGCGACGGGCGCGCGATTCGACATTTTCGGCAATGTCGAGCATCGAGCGTTTGGTTAATCGGCACATCTCGAGCCTGGCCTGGCGTTGATAATGTGACCGTACGCGAGACTGGCAACGAGGGCGACATTACCGTCGCATCCCCACATCGAACAGGACCGAGGGTATCAATCAGCGGTACATGAAAGGGGCGCGGTTCGGCCACGTCTGTCCTCGGATCTCGTATTGTCTGCCGAGGACAGATAGACAGCCGCGCCAGCACGCCGACATTCCGACGTATCTCTGTCCGATGACGCTTCTGTTACTGAAAGTGTCACGCTACTTTGTTCTAGTCTGCCTCATATAGTAAGTACCTCAGTGTGAGAACGGCGCTATTGTGTCGCTCGCAGCTTTGTTGGTTTACAACTAGGTGAATGGAACGGCGAAAGACCTACGCGCGTTTGACGCGTGTCGTTGTACGGCGCCACATCTTATTGTTAGCTCCCGCTTGGGGGAGTTCTTGCTTTGAAATAACTGGAAAATGCAATTCCACGTAACGGAGTGATTTAAAATTATACTCCACGAAAGTTACATATAGAAAAAAAACTCTGTTTGATGTACACATAGCAATATTTTCTTTGTTATAATATTTGAAAGCCTTATTGTTTTTAACGAGGGTAAAAAAAAGACCCCGTCAAATGACTGATCATAATTTCTATAGTTAAAGTTTCTCTCCAAGTAATATTTTTCCCTTGAACGTAAAACAAAAGGCCCGCGTTCGTTCTTGGTAAGTGAAAGAAGAATGGCTGGCGAAGCGTGGATCTTTCTCCTTCGGACTGGTCCCCTCAAAAGTATCCCGAATGTACCCCCCTCCCCAAAGACAAAGGGTCCTTCCGCACGGCTGTCTCACTTTTTCGCGACTCACGCAGTCGCTCGCGAAAAGCCATTGTTTGCGCGTATGATGACGGGGTCTGCATAAGTCACCGTAGGGGAAGACAGAGAGGAATACCCCACCATAAAGGATGTGACGTTGTCTCTTTGACTTTACTGGCACTTTTCTCGAGAGTGGCAGCCACCGACATCATCTTTCGTTTCTCCTCTCCATCGGATTTGTACTCTTCGCATTTATATGAACGATTTGTAATATGTGTATGTTTATGTAGACATCTTTCTTCCCAGCGTTCTTTTGTCTGAAGATGCATTACAAAGTTGGAAAAAGAGCATACTTACCTTTTCAAAGAATCTTCCGACCAACAGTTATTTTGTTTTACTTTATAAAAACAAACTTACGAAGTATCTAGTAAAAAAATCAATAAAAATAATTATATATTATTTATATATATATATATATTTCACAAAAAATAAAATTATCTTTACACTTCAGGAAACTTTCATCAAAATTGTAACCAAAATAGCAATGCTTTTCGTCGTTGTTCTTTCGGCATTTACGAAATTGTAACCAAAATAGCAATGCTTTTCGTCGTTCTTCTTTCCGCATTTACGAAATTGACACGGGATGGAAACAAATGCATATAATCGAAGGGAAGGAAAAACAGTAAGAGCTTTTACTTCGAGTGATCATATTCGGTCATTTGGCCAAAACGGGCCAGTCGCCAGTTCCGTGAAGTTGGCACCCGACTTTAACAAAATGAATTTTTAAAAAAAGGAAATTGTAGCATTTTCTTTGTAGTTGTTTGTAGTAACAATAATTTCGTTTGTAGTTTTATCGATTTTGCAAAAACAAAGATTTTTAAAAATCACTCTTGCCTAAAATTGAGATATTTGAAATTCGCTCGCGCCATGTGTTTTAGAATCGTTTGTAGTTGTTTGTAGTAACAATAATTTCGTTTGTAGTTTTATCTATTTGAAAATAACGAAAAATTTAAAAAATCACTCTTACTCAAAATTGAGATATTTGAAATTCGCTCGCGCCATGTGTTTTAGAATCGTTTGTAGTTGTTTGTAGTAACAATAATTTTGTTTGTAGTTGAATAATATAAAAGTTACAACGTATTTGTAATAAAAAAATTACGTATCTTTGTCAATTTTAAAGATATCTCGAATCCGCTTGCGCCACGTGTTTTAGAATCGTTTGTAGTTGTTTGTAGTAACAACAATATCGTTTGTAGTTGAATAATTTAAAAGTTGCAATGTATTTGTAACAAACAAATAACGTATCTCTGTCAATTTTAAAGATATCTCGAATCCGCTTGCGCCACGTGTTTTAGAATCGTTTGTAGTTGTTTGTAGTAACAATAATTTCGTTTGTAGTTTTATCCATTTGGAAATAACAAAAAATTTAAAAAATTACTCTTACCCAAAATTGAGATATCTGAAATCCGCTGGCGCCATGTGTTTTAGAATCGTTTGTAGTTGTTTGTAGTAACAATAATTTCGTTTGTAGTTGAATAATATAAAAGTTACAACGTATTTGTAATAAAAAAAATTACGTATCTTTGTCAATTTTAAAGATATCTCGAATCCGCTTGCGCCACGTGTTTTAGAATCGTTTGTAGTTGTTTGTAGTAACAATAATTTCGTTTGTAGTTTTATCCATTTGGAAATAACAAAAAATTAAAAATATCACTCTTACTCAAAATTGAGATATTTGAAATTCGTTCGCGCCATGTGTTTTAGAATCGTTTGTAGTTGTTTGTAGTAACAATAATTTCGTTTGTAGTTTTATCCATTTGGAAATTACGAAAAATTTTAAAAATCACTTTTACTCAAAATTGAGATATTTAAAATTCGCTCGCGCCATGTGTTTTAAAATCGTTTGTAGTTGTTTGTAGTAACAATAATTTCGTTTGTAGTTGAATAATATAAAAATTACAACGTATTTGCAATATACAAATAACGTATCTTTGTCAATTTTAAAGATATCTCGAATCCGCTTGCGCCACGTGTTTTAGAATCGTTTGTAGTTGTTTGTAGTAACAATAATTTCGTTTGTAGTTTTATCCATTTGGAAATAACGAAAAATTAAAAATATCACTCTTACTCAAAATTGAGATATTTGAAATTCGTTCGCGCCATGTGTTTTAGAATCGTTTGTAGTTGTTTGTAGTAACAATAATTTCGTTTGTAGTTTTATCCATTTGGAAATAACGAAAAATTTTAAAAATCACTTTTACTCAAAATTGAGATATTTAAAATTCGCTCGCGCCATGTGTTTTAAAATCGTTTGTAGTTGTTTGTAGTAACAATAATTTCGTTTGTAGTTAAATAATATAAAAGTTACAACGTATTTGTAATAAAAAAATTACGTATCTTTGTCAATTTTAAAGATATCTCGAATCCGCTTGCGCCACGTGTTTTAGAATCGTTTGTAGTTGTTTGTAGTAACAATAATTTCGTTTGTAGTTTTATCCATTTGGAAATAACAAAAAATTAAAAATATCACTCTTACTCAAAATTGAGATATTTGAAATTCGTTCGCGCCATGTGTTTTAGAATCGTTTGTAGTTGTTTGTAGTAACAATAATTTCGTTTGTAGTTTTATCCATTTGGAAATTACGAAAAATTTTAAAAATCACTTTTACTCAAAATTGAGATATTTAAAATTCGCTCGCGCCATGTGTTTTAAAATCGTTTGTAGTTGTTTGTAGTAACAATAATTTCGTTTGTAGTTAAATAATATAAAAGTTACAACGTATTTGTAATAAAAAAATTACGTATCTTTGTCAATTTTAAAGATATCTCGAATCCGCTTGCGCCACGTGTTTTAGAATCGTTTGTAGTTGTTTGTAGTAACAATAATTTCGTTTGTAGTTTTATCCATTTGGAAATAACGAAAAATTAAAAATATCACTCTTACTCAAAATTGAGATATTTGAAATTCGTTCGCGCCATGTGTTTTAGAATCGTTTGTAGTTGTTTGTAGTAACAATAATTTCGTTTGTAGTTTTATCCATTTGGAAATAACGAAAAATTTTAAAAATCACTTTTACTCAAAATTGAGATATTTAAAATTCGCTCGCGCCATGTGTTTTAGAATCGTTTGTAGTTGTTTGTAGTAACAATAATTTCGTTTGTAGTTGAATAATATAAAAGTTACAACGTATTTGTAATAAAAAAATTACGTATCTTTGTCAATTTTAAAGATATCTCGAATCCGCTTGCGCCACGTGTTTTAGAATCGTTTGTAGTTGTTTGTAGTAACAACAATATCGTTTGTAGTTGAATAATTTAAAAGTTGCAATGTATTTGTAATAAACAAATTGCGTATCTTTGTCAATTTTAAAGATATCTCGAATCCGCTTGCACCATGTGTTTTAGAATCGTTTGTAGTTGTTTGTAGTAACAACAATATCGTTTGTAGTTGAATAATTTAAAAGTTGCAATGTATTTGTAATAAACAAATTGCGTATTTTTGTCAATTTTAAAGATATCTCGAATCCGCTTGCGCCATGTGTTTTAGAATTGTTTGTAGTTGTTAAACAATGTTGTTAAACAACTACACACTTGTCAGACAACTACAAACGATTCTAAAACACATGGCGCAAGCGGATTCGAGATATTTTTAAAATTGACAAAGATACGTAATTTGTTTATTACAAATACGTTGTAACTTTTATATTATTCAACTACAAACGAAATTATTGTTACTACAAACAACTACAAACGATTCTAAAACACATGGCGCGAGCGAATTTCAAATATCTCAATTTTGAGTAAAAGTGATTTTTCAAATTTTTCGTTATTTCAAAATGGATAAAACTACAAACGAAATTATTGTTACTACAAACAACTACAAACGATTTTAAAACACATGGGGCAAGCGGATTCGAGATATCTTTAAAATTGACAGAGATACGTTATTTGTATATTGCAAATACGTTGTAATTTTTATATTATTCAACTACAAACGAAATTATTGTTACTACAAACAACTACAAACGATTCTAAAACACATGGCGCGAACGAATTTCAAATATCTTAATTTTAAGTAAGAGTGATTTTTTTAATTTTTCGTTATTTCCAAATGGATAAAACTACAAACGTAATTATTGTTACTACAAACAACTACAAACGATTCTAAAACACATGGCGCGAACGAATTTCAAATATCTCAATTTTGAGTAAGAGTGATTTTTTTAATTTTTCGTTATTTCCAAATGGATAAAACTACAAACGAAATTATTGTTACTACAAACAACTACAAAGAAAATGCTACAATTTCCTTTTTTTAAAAATTCATTTTGTTAAAGTCGGGTGCCAACTTCACGGAACTCCAGTCGCCCCTGATTCATTCCCTTTTGCGTCGCTAGTTGCTACGATATCGCTCCCCTCTCATGATGCATTCGGTACGTCGTAACTCTTGTGCCATTGAATTCGACGGAGCCGTAAAATCGAGCATTTCTTCGGCTCGAGCCACTGACGGTGGGATTTATGTCGTCGGCGAAATCGCGACGCCTCATTTCCACTGATCTCCACAGAGAGACGGTACAGATGCCGGGTGATCTCTCGAGCGTCTATACTTAACACGAAGCGTCGCGCGCAGATGGGAGATATTTTTACGGAGGGCAAGACAGAAGCTGTTGAAAACTGCTCCTTGAGATACGCATCATAAAGTCCAAGAAATTTTGCGGATGTACATAAGTAAAAAATATTCCTAGATCTTAAAACGTTTTATCTTTTGAATCTTTTTTTTTTACATATTTTTGACGCATTTTTTGTATTCCATTATAAGTGCCATTCACAATTACCTTCTTCAGCTTTTCTCGCCCTGTTGATGGTTGATTCTCACGCAGCAAAAAAAAACAAAGACATATTAAAATGAATATTAAAGCTCTCAGTCGCGTCATAAAGGAAAGCCCCGAACGATCCATAAACCAGCTTTCAAGACGAAGAGCGCCGCTGCACAGCTCGTTATCCTTGAAACAAAAAGAATTCTCCGGCGAGCCGTAGACCCGGGCCCGATATCCCCCGCGTGGAAAGGCGGAACTACGAAAAGTATGGTGAACAATGAAGTCGTCTGGCGAATGCTCGCGGACAGGTTCTCAGCATAGCTGGCGGTACACGGATGGGATCTCCGTAGCTCATCCTGGCAGGTACTTTTATCTCCGCGGCGGGCGCGAGAATGTACTCGCGAGGTATCCGGTGGCGGCACATCCGGCGAATCCGAGGACGAAGGGGCTGCTGACGAGAGGCAGAGAAGGGAAAAGAGAGAGAGAGAGAGAGAGAGAGAGAGAGAGAAAGAGAGAGAGAAGTAACTCGTCCGGCGGGGGGTGGCAAGAACGACGGCGGCGGCGGCGGCAGTGGCGGCGGGTTTCAGTCCCGGGCGTTATCTATACGCCACGTAGGGGCGTCGACATTTAAAATGCAGATTAGAGAACGGAGGAGCGGGCGCAAACGCAGACGTAAACGTAAGAGCGCCGGGTGGCAAGTGTTTTATTGGGGCCAGCTTCCGCTTCTGCCTCCCCGGTCGAGTCGGGTCGGGTCGAGCCGCATCGCGCAGCGATGCAGCGCGCCGCGATGCCACCGCGCAGATAAAGTCACAGCCCCTCCGAGCTTTAACCGCCCGCTAATTTATTGATCCTTGATTTATTTGACGCGACTGGCCGCTACAGCTTTAATTGCCCGCAAAGCGTTTGACGGATTTTAATAGGGCACGAGAGAGCGGCTGCCAGTGACTTCTGTGCCACGGGGTACGGTGCGTTCTTCACGTGACGGGGATGCTTTTTAGTAGAAGTTTTGTAAATGCGCGCGTCAGAAGAACTTCTGCAACATTCCGTCATAACGGACAGTGGAATGGAAACGGTTTATCGATCTAATTTATTTAAAGATTAGCTGTCCAATAAATCATTGTTTACATAGAAAGGTCTTGTAATAGTTAATAGTAGATACTATACCTTTTTTTAATCTTTTGTGACAATTAAGTTGTACTATCTTCTAACTTTTTGTGAGCTACGCTACTTTGTATCATAATACATCTAATTAATTATAATTTATTAGAATATTTGACTCACTTTAGATTACCCTGCACAAGATGTGATTTTATTTGATTCGTTTATACATGTAGTAAGTAGTATAACTTTTTAATGAGCCCATTAATTTAGTATTTCTTAATGTAATCTCTAATCGCGTATACAAGGTAGCTCTCAAGATAAATGTATAATTTCTGACGTAAGATTGGTAGAAAATAAACTGATCACGATGATTCCAGTTGTATAGACATACCTATTTCTTTTATTTACAAAATTATTCGATCAATTAAAAGATAATTCTCGCTCGGTTGACTGGTCTTTCGTGAAGCAATTACGAATAGCTCGGAACCGGCAAGGAAATTAAAATACATCAAATTAATCGACCAGCCAGGCAAGACTTCGAGAGCGTAACGCGATTTACATATCTGTACAAGCTTGTTTGACTTTAAGTACCGCGGCAAGATCGATTCGCCGTCCGAGCAGCACGCGACTGCGGGCAATCGCGTCAGGAACTCGATGAAAGTTTACACAAGCAATTGGCACAGGAACGGGTTCCTTTCGCGATTTATCGAAGCCGAAGATCAAAGTACCGTCGGGTAACTCAAGGCAAACCGTCGCACGAATCGAGGTAAACCAAAATTTTCGAAGGTCCCGCCGCCGCTGCTGAGAATCTAATCCGACAAGATTTGGCGAGAGGAGTATGTAAACGCGAGTTCGCGGAAGGTGGCAATTGGTGGTGCCAAGGTACTCGCCGAACTTGAGGAGTTTTGACGTAACGAGTTTGAGACGCGAGACCACCTTGCGGCACGATTACCGGTGCTTACTCTTCAAGATATTGTTCGGCGCTCTGGAGATTACGTACGACGTTCAAAATCTTTCCAGACCCCGAAGTGGCTAGCGGGTAATATCGAGAGTGCACCAGACGCGTAAACTAAGCTGTCATTTCTTGCTCCTCCCTTCTTGCCGTCATTATGCGCGCTCGTTCTTTGTCTCCGTCTTTATTTGTCTGTCTCTCCATCGGCACATCCTCCGCTTCTCTTTCGGGTCGGAAACCACGAGTGTTTGGCAGTTACATGAAATACGAGAGGTGAATCTCGCTGGATGCGCATTGTCCGGTCCGTGCCGTTGGAACCAAAGCCAGCAACAATAGGGAGTGACCTCGGCTCGATTGTCCTTTAATTTACGGGAATTGCAAGCCCCCTACTCTCTGCCCGTAGAGAGGCTACGCTACCTCCGCGAAAAGCACTCACGACCCCTGTCCTACGGCCGCATATAGCCTCCTCTCCCCCTCCCGTTACCCCCTTCGTCCGCAGCCAACGCTCCCTTCACGCGTCAGCCCCGTTTGAGTGCGCGGGCGCGCGCCACGAGCTTAATTCGATCTCCATATAATCGCTTGAGCTTTACATAATCGGGGAGTGCTAATACCGATTCTCGCGCTACAATCGATTTCTGACATACTCCAGGCGTGCGATTAAGCGGCACGGATTACACCTACATCGGCACGGCAACCGCGGCGACTGCGGCGACTGTGCACCTAGCGAATATACACGGGAACACTGTAATTCGCGCCGTTATTGGTACCATGAATATTTCATGGTACTATTACTTTCAGCTCGCACGCCAAGAGCATGTACGCACCGCGGGAACATCGTCGCGAGAAGATAATTGATCGTCGATTAACGCAGCAACGTTGTTACCCTATATCAGATAAGTCACACAAATTAACAATATGTTATAAATGTTCTCTGATACAAAAATGTATGCGTCTGTATATGCAAATGTTACTGTACACCTTCATTAACATTTCTTGAAATAAATTTTATCCGCTAGAAACTTATAAGCATGTATGTACGTCATGCTGCAAAGTATCGTATCGCTGGAATCCGCGCCGTCTTTGCGAAGCGGTTACCTCGAAAGCTCGCGCAGCGAAAGAAGCAGAAAAAGAGGGTGCCGTAATGCGCGTAAGTATAGCTGAGAGATGCTCTTACACGCGCGGCTCTAGCAAGCGTCGAACAATCGTCGCTTTGCACCCTCGGCGCGAAACGGAAAATGTATCTCGGTTGACAGAGCTCAAACAAAGGGTCGGACATTCGCGCGAGGGTTGTCCCTGTCGTTTCCTCCCCTTCCGCGCTGTTCTTCCATCCGGCGTCCTCCTTCCACTTTGCCACTCGCCCGGTCCTTCTCTCTCTCTCTCTCTCTTCCTCTTTTTTTCGCGTGACATTAGCTCGGCAAATACCCGTTCTCGAACTGTCAAAGGATTAACGTCGCAGCACGATCCTTTCCGTGCGTCCGCTCCGGCGCTTGTAACGAGCAAAGTTCATGACGTGATTCGGTGGAAGCGGTCGACCAGCAAAATCGTAGCCTGGAAATGGCCGAATGTCTTCATTCCGTATCTGGTTTCTATCCAGCTAAAACTGTCCTAAGTATTGCGTACTGTGGTTGGATTGGATTTTATGATTGGATTTAACAACGCAAACAGAGGGACAGTTATAGGCTGCGTTTCGTTATTCACTCGCAGTACTGGCAGCACTGTAAATCCGTTCCAATATACGCGGCAGTAAGCTGTCAAAGCGTCTTCGTGTTCATGTGACGTCATAGATTTTGTCGTCACTTCCTACTTTCATTACTGCGGCTCGCGAGGTGAGGCATTCGCGAACATGGCGGCTATGGCGGCACCTTTGGAGAATTGGTCCTTACCTATGTGAACCGGCACCCGACTTTCAAAAAATTAATTTTTTTACGGAAAACGTTAGCATTTTGTTTGTAGTTGTTTGTAGTAACAAAAATTTTGTTTGTAGTTTAATACATTAAAAATTATAAAAATTTTAAAAATTACTCGCACCTTACTTTAAAATATTTCAAAGTCGAGAATTGTTTGTAGTTGTTTGTAGTGCTTTTCTTTTCGTTTGTAGTTGCACCGTTCAAAAGTTATTATATTTTTGCAATAAACAAAAAGTGTAACTTTGCCAATTTTGGAGATATCTCAAATCCGCTTGCGCCATCTTTTTCAGATTGTTTGTAGTTGTTTGTAGTGCTTTTCTTTTCGTTTGTATAATAGTTGCACCGTTTAAAAGTTATTATATTTTTGCAATAAACAAAAAGAGTAACTTTGCCAATTTTGAAGATATCTCAAATCCGCTTGTGCGCCATCTTTTTCAGAATCGTTTGTAAATGTTTGTAGTGCTTTTTTTTTGTTTATAGTTGCACCGTTTAAAAGTTGTTATATTTTTGCAATAAACAAAAAGAGTAACTTTGCCAATTTTGGAGATATCTCAAATCCGCTTGCGCCATCTTCTTCAGAATCGTTTGTAGTTGTTTGTAGTGCTTTTCTTTTCGTTTGTAGTTGCACCGTTCAAAAGTTATTATATTTTTGCAATAAACAAAAAGTGTAACTTTGCCAATTTTGGAGATATTTTAAACGAAACGAAAACCATTACAAACAACTACAAACAATTCTGAAGAAGATGGTGCAAGCGGATTTGAGATATCTCCAAAATTGGCAAAGTTACACTTTTTGTTTATTGCAAAAATATAATAACTTTTGAACGGTGCAACTACAAACAAAAAGAAAAGCACTACAAACAACTACAAACGATTCTGAAGAAGATGACGCAGACGGATTTGAGATATCTTCAAAATTGGCAAAGTTACACTTTTTGTTTATTGCAAAATATAATAACTTTTGAACGGTGCAACTACAAACAAAAAGAAAAGCACTACAAACAACTACAAATAATTCTGAAGAAGATGACGCAAGCTGATTTGAAATATCTCGACAAATGACAAAGTTAGATTTTATTTATTTTTTTAAATTGTTGTAACTTTTAAACGGTTCAACTACAAACGAAACAAAAAGCACTACAAACAACTACAAATGATTCTAAAAAAGATGGCGCAAACGGACTTGAGATATCTCAAAGTGGGGTGCAAGTAATTTTTATAATTTTTAATGTATTAAACTACAAACGAAATTTTTGTTACTGCAAACAAAATGCTAACGTTTTCCGTAAAAAAATTAATTTTTCGGAAGTTGGGTGCCAGGTTCACATATTTTGCAATTCACATAGGTTTGGTTTTTGTGAACCTGGAAGGTAACAAACGAGAAATATACAGTAATTGTTAGTCACGAAAATGCGGAAAAAGCCCGAAAAGGTTACTAAATTAATATAATTAATATAATAATAAATAATTTCGATATTTTCATAAATCTGAAAATTGTTATTTATTTTATAGACATGACTTTTCCAACATTATTGTTTAAATACAAAATTTTTTTCTATATTTAGAATAGGTGGTTCTATCGTCGTGTCACGTCGTGTCTCTTATAGGTTAAGATAGGTTATATTTTTTTCTTATACATAACAAGAGAGCAGTACTGCGGATATCGTTCCGTTATTGCAGCGTTATATGCGGTAAAAGCAACAGAAGTAATTACGGAACGCTCCTGCAGTTCTACTCAATGACGTCATATCGTCAGTACTTACAGTAAATATCGAAACGCACCCATAGGTACTCTCTTAATTACTTCTCTTAATTATTTTCTACGTCGTTCAAGCTAGGACAAATGGCACTGAATCATTAAGAAGAAATTAACATTAAGCTTTTATATATAAAATTGTCTAAAAATCTGATTTAATGTATACAAATTACTATATTATTTTGAACTTGTGAGAATACTACTTAAGTAAGAGCATTCGGAATATATTGAACAATTAACGTTTTTTTCAATATATAGGAAATATCTAGTTGGGAATACTCGTAAAGTTAAGTGGAGAGACGTTACATTAGTTATGAAATCTTGGGAAGAGCGATGGTACGGGAAATATCGAGAAATCATTTGTTTGTCATGGAAAGGAACGAGTAGGTATCTGAATTTAAAATAAACAAGACGTCTTGTTACTTCGCAGCGCATCAATCTCGATCGCCGACAGATCGTTCCGTTTAATTGATATTAATTCTTGATAAGACCCGATCGCGAGCAATTTAATTAACATTGCCCCCGAAGCACGCAAGACAAACGATCGAGTAGCCATTCGCCGTCGCTTGCACATTTCATTTCGAAGAGGTACATTTTTCGCCGGTAGACCGCCGCGCCGCGGCGGGACAAAGACAAATAACAAACGATGATGCACCGTGGTTTCCATCTACGGGTACCAGCGTCGCCAAGTCTTGCTTTACCAGAGTAAACACCGGTCCCGGGGAAAAGACGAGTGAAGAAGCTCGTTAAAAACTTTCCAAAACCAGGATACTTCCGCGGCACTACGCCGAGAAACGTCGGGTTCGTTTGGGAATCCGCTGAGTTGGTATCTTCGATTATAAAGTCGTTCAAGGCGGCCACATTTTCTGCAACGAAGACTTTCTTATCGTGAAACTTTCGCACGTCTGTAATTGCAATTTTTCACCGAGAAGTACCGTTACAGTCGAGTTAATTACTAATCTTTCGTGATGTCGTGTAATAAAGAAAACATCATGCAAAATATTGACGAATTGCGTGCACCACAATGTTATGGGACAGTCAAATTGAACGCAACATTTAATCATGTTTCTCCAGTCAGGAAGCGTCATAAAATGCGTCAGCGATACGTCACGGGTTCTTTTCCTCATAGAATTTCGAAGTGTTTCCCGCCAGAGCTGCCCGCGTCCTGAATCCTGATCGTTCAATGAATCGACGGAACCAGTTGACAATTCAACCGCGAGCATCGAACCGCAGTCGAGCAATCTTATCGATCTTGTCGATCTTTCGGCTTGCCCGCCCACACTCGAAGACCGCGTGTTCAACTCACTCCGTTCATTTTCTTCTATCTCTCTCTCTCCCTCTTGCTTTCGCATCACGAATCATCCCCTTTCTTCTTTATCACCGCCTCGCGCTTCTTATCTGCCCATCTTCCCTTTCTACGTGGTTTCAAGACGAGACGATGCAGCACCACGAAACGCGTCGGAACGAATAGTATCTCGAGACAGAAACATCGGACCGGCATTGCCAATGACACAGCCAACGGAGTATCGAATATTGCAAAGATAATGGGAGGTACAATTGAATGAAGCAGATATATAATACCTTTGAGAAAATTGTATGTATATACTTACATAAGAACATTATTTTATTATAATTAAAAAAAGAACAGTTAAGGCTACTGACGTATACAAATCGACATGCCGTATTCTCTAACGTATACCGTGCCAAAATTGTATCTGTCATTTATAGTAAAATAATCCACAATTCTTTATCTGAAACAACTGACAGGGATATTTTAAAGTCCCATATATTAAGCCTCGGGGATATCGGATATCCAGCAATTTCGCATTTTAACTGTTGGATGCGAGATTTATTGTTTCCCCGCAGAGTGGTACGCACCAGTCGCGGCGTGGTTATCAATCAACTTAGTAGATTGCATTTAATATAAGAGTAAGGTGATCCACGCCCTCAAATCTTCTTGTATATTTCACGCAAAGCGTCTTGAAAAGCTTCTCAGACGAGAAGCGTTACATTGACGCGGTTCTCGTTGCCGAAGCAACCGCCACTACAAACCGGAAAGATATACGAGATGGCATAGGAATTTCATTTAATCCGAGCTTCCGCGCGGTCGACCGAGATTCGATTTATGGTGTAATCAGGGTGTGCACGACTCCGCTCTCTCTTCCCATGCAGTCGCTTTTGCGCAAACACACCAGTGAATCCAAACATAACCCGAGCCCTTTTATATCCCTCCGCGCGATTCGTTCTAGTGCAGATCTAAATTCTTGCAACGTGGGAGGGTGAGGCGGGAGGGAATTCTTCGTATTGTACGCAACTGCAATTACAAGCGTAATTCTACCGAAGATTCCCGATGTCTTCTTTTGCGTCCTAAAAATTAGACGATATAATAGTGGAATCTTGCGGATTTCGTCATAAATCACAGCACAAGTACAATGGAATTGCCGGGAAATCATGAAGCATTGTATAACCGAGATGAGTGACAAATATTCAATGTCCGGCTATGTTCGCCAACTTTTCCGTCGAAAATGACATGATTGCGCGTGATGTCGCGTATGCATTCGCACGTTGACGTCAGTCGCGCGACCGCATGTAAGAGCTTGACGTCGCGCCACGTAGAGGAAACTTTCCCGACCCTCGAAGAAGACGAGATGCACAATTTTTCACCGTCGACCTGTCACCCCGGTACAAAGAAGTGTCTCAGAGTTTGCGCGTGTGCGCGTCCGCATATTCCGGCCGTGAAAATGATTCTCTCTGACGCTGTCTCCTCTCCGCTGTCTTTTTCTCCGAAAGAGGACCGTCGACGATCAATCTCACGCATGACACGCGTCGCGCGGAGTTAATTTAACGACGCTTACGTATCCGTGTCTAATTGGGGACGCGGCCAAAGCAAGTCCCCTTTCCTCGCTCGATCTTTCTTTTCATGGTTTAAACGAAGGACGACGCGCGGCTCGTCGCGGCCGGGCGAAATTAATTAGTTCGGCGACCCGAATGAAAACTAACGAGTCTCCCCCTTTCATTCCCCCCCCCCCCACCTCCTGCTCTCTTTCGCCACCTTTTCTTTTTCGGTACCACGCCGAGCGAAGTAATTAAGGATAAAAACAGCGTCCAAGAGATTCACCAGAGTACATAAGCGGATCGAATGGGCGTCAATTACAGGAAGAAATCGCGCCAAATACGTTCCGGCGTAAAGATTTAACGGTGGCGCGAGAAGAAAGAGGATGAAAGAGTGAATTAAAGGACGGAAGAAGAGAAGCAAAAGAGAGAGAGAGAGAGAGAATGGATACGAGCGTTCACGTACGGATAATGCAGGCTGAATGAGGCACTGGTCGATAGGGCGCATTGGGCGATTCACTATTCCATGAGTCTCTAAGTTCTTTCTCGTCGGTTCTTACAGAGATCACGCGGAAGAATGCATGCGGGGCGATGAAAAATATCGAAATCAATATGGCAAATTCGGAATTGATTGTCTCCTTGCGACTGAGCATCGAGAAAACGTTTGTACATTAGACTTTGATTTCTTTTCGATAATTCAGCAGTAGGTTTTCTCTCCTTGCTCATTTTTTTTTCTTAATCTCTTACTGCTCTTTCTTCCTTCTTTTAATTTCTAATTATGTCATCACTCAGCTATTGGACATACGCGATGATACTTTGCTCCAGAAATACGTTTACGTTATGTAATTCCGCAAACATCTACAGACATAACAACTTCGCAATGCACGATGTTGCTGCAGCAATCACGCTAATAGTCCGATATATTATTAGTGAATGGTAACCGATCCATTACGTGACTATTGGGTGCATCGACGTTGCGTTATGCAATTGGTATGCCAACAAGCGACTGGAAATTACGCAATCTATCCGTATTTGTGTGCAATAATGAACGCGAACATTTAACGCTTAACCGGCACGGCAAAGCCTAAGCGCAGATGATATATTACACTGCCTCAATGAAGCTGAGAAAGAGAAAGAGAGAGAGAGAATCGACATGCCTTTAAAGATTATTTTCTAACGTTCCCGGCAGGTTTTTTTTGCCAGTTGCGAATAAATCGTATCAGACATAAACGTTAATTAACATAAACACTACGGAGCCACGTTACCGAGACGACGAGATATCTTCATTCGTTCCCCGTAGGAAGATTCTCATCTGCAGCGGACGAAGCTTCATTTACGATCTCTAGTCGGCCGTACCACCAGATCGTTCCGACGTTAAAGCTCGTTCGCATGGCGTGGAGATTCGTATCGGCGTGCAGGAAACCGGATCGAAACTGCCTCCGTGGAGGATATCGTGACAACGTATCAGAATAAAAGCACGACGATAGCAATTTTCGCCCTGACGCAGAGCGGTCCAATAATTTTACCGAAGTGGATTTCGTTCCCCGTAACGCGTGCACAGGAGCCACTTAATTTTATGGCTCTGCTTGTACGTGCAACACCACAGTCGTACTTTACATTTACAATGTACCTAAGTGCATTTTAATTCCCAAGCCTCGTGCGTGTCCTATATGCCAATTAAGAAGGAAAGCAAAATAATTTCATAGACAAGATAAGCTGATTACGGGCTTTAATACAAATAAATCATTTCGCATACGCTTAAAGTAATCCATGCATTGTATTGCACTCTATAGAAAGTATGCTCTAATATATATTTGTTATATAAAGCTTATTGTTTATTCTTTCTCATTAAATATACTTTTTTAATTGACATTTTCATCATGGGGCGACTGTATAATTTGAGAACAGTCGACATCTGAGATTGATAATAATTAAACCGGGAAAATCTCTACGACGTCCGTTCATTCGGATCAATGAGGAAGTTTAATCGCGTCGATTTCTCGCGAATCGTTGATTAGGTCGTTGACCTGAGGAAGACGACGAGGACGGTGATTAACGAGCTGGAATTAGGCAAAGACCCCGATGAATAATTATGCACTCTCTCTCCGCCCTTTAGCTGAGGAAGAGACTGCAGTACACGCGCGCCGAAAAAAAGAGGATTCGCGAGAGGGACGGAGGGAGAGGAGATGAGCCCAAATCGAGATTAATCGACATTGATTGAAAGAAGCTACCCGCGGTTCTTCGAAGAGGACGAAGAAAGAGAAGAGAAGAAGGGGAAAAAGGATAAGGAGAGAAGGTAGAGGAAAGGAGAAGACACCGATGGACACCGGTCGGATTTCGCGAATTAACGGGCCACGTCGATCCACGAAGGAAACTCAATACCGGACATACCGGACACTCTCGATCACCATGCGCTCGCTGACTCGCCGATCATTAATCAGCGTACCGGCAGGACCCAGTCGAACGGTCGAACTCTAAGAAGTGTGATGGATGGAGACACTACGAACGCTTACGGATCGTAACCGTGCTTTGCTCTTCAAAGTGCATTCTCATGCTAGGCAAGATTTCGTCAGTCTTGTTGTCGTTTGTCAACTCGTTACTCTCGTTCGTTGTTTCCTACAATGGACGACACGAAACGGATGGAAAACTCCCTTCGTCCGAAGACAATGCGCGTCGTTGGGATTTCGTCAACTGTCGACGGGAAATTACACGTCACGAGTAACACAGTTACTGCTTACTTAATATAATGTATCTTTTTAGAGCAAATGCACGAAAAAAATTGCATGAAAGCATTCCGTCCAGGCTTGACAAAGCGTTTTGTAATTAATTACTTGTAAGCATCGAAAAATAAGCTGTTATTTTAATGCACACACTTTGCGAAGAAGATATCAAATATAGTATAAAAATAAAATAAAAAACAGGATTACATCAGTTCAAAGATAACTGGCATATGTAGTGTGAAAACACGTGCCAGGATACTATAGCTGCTTGTATTCGCGATTACCTGTCGCATTGAATCCCAATCGAATAATCCACAATTCGCTAAATTTTTTTTTTCATAGTGTCAGTCGCGATGCGTGCAACTGAATAATGTACATACAGCTATTAAGCTACAACGTGCACAATGGTGCGAGAGTTACGCACGAAAACAATTTCGCGGATGCGAAAAATGCCGTGAGGCACACGTGGCGTTACTCGTGTTTGAGGTAAAGTTGTGGGTGGTACAAGAGATGATCAATCGGCGCGCGGGTAAAATCAGAGGCAGAGGAAGAGAGGGAGAGGAAAAGTGAGAGGCGGAAAGCGGGAGAAGGAGGCGGAAGGAAAAAGAATAACGGGAGCGAGGATAGTAAACGTATCTCTCGGAAAGACACCTTGAACGGGGAGAGATATACGAGCGCATTTTCGTCGAGTTGCACGCAAACACGAATTGCTTCCAGTTCGAGAAACGTTTAGTACTGGTGCGCCAGCAATTCCTATAAAATGGAGGACATGATTGAAATAAAATCATAGCACCGGCTATATTCCGGATCGCGCGCCAATCCGGCTACTTCGATATCTCGAGAGACACCCTGCAATGCGACTTCCAATTTAATTTTAATGTAAGAGAAAATAGATACGCGGATATATAAGCTGCATTATTACTCCTTTAATATTTGTAGAAATTATTGGATTATTAATTAATTCAATTAACTGATTTCCATTCCGCGTGACCATCGCGACGGTCGTTAAAAAAATCGAACTGAAACTCGAGAAGAAGCGTCGCCAGAAATGAAATGTTGTTGAAATATGTTTGCGAGTAAGCACGAAATGATCAATTGACATTGGCGTGAGTAAGAGGCGGAAAGCAGGGGGATAAGTGAACGGGCAGTAAACATGTTTCTCATATTCTCAAGAAAGCAGCACCTGAGAGAAGAGATATACGAGTATACTTTCGCGGTGCAATGTGAAGCTATGGCGCACGTATCGGGCGGCTGTTAGGTTGCGTTCAGCCCTTGCATCATTCCGCGATTCCGCAGAATTTATTTGCCTGTCAGGCGCAAGAGAGTTAAGTTACTGGGGGAAGGATTTTACGGTGGTAGTTAAAGTTATGCTACTTGAAACTTATTTTCATCCAAGCGCTCGGCTGGCATCGCCGCGGCGCGGCGTGCCAAGCCTGCCGCGGCCGTAATGCGACGTCAGAAAATTCGATTGCGCTCGATTCGTGTGCACGGGTCTTAAAAGTACGCGGAGGTACGGCACGCGTATTTATCTTGCTTTATGGGGCAAACCAACCCCATACGAGCGCGAGCATAAATTACGCTAAATTCTCTCGCGGCGCGGCGGTGTCTCGCCGGCACAGCTCGCGTGCACCGTACTCGGATTTTATAAATTTACATTTTTAAAGCACACAGTGTGTCACGACGAGCGTGCACCCCGACGGGTTTACACGTGCTTTAATCGTCCCTTTATAAAAGAGAACTCATAATGTTTTAATTCCAGGAGCAAAGTGCGGGTGCACGAGCTGGCGAGCGTAACGTGTCAACTGACAGAAGTTCTCCGTTTACATAAATAAAAAGCTTCGTACGTTCCAGACAGAAAACTTTAGAAGAAAATTCGATTATTACCAAATCACGGTTGCACGCGGCGTCAAAAGAATCTTCTCTCACAAACAATATGTTAATTAAAAGAATGAAAAAACAAAACGTATAAAAGCTTCTCCAAGAAAGCTCCAAATAACTCATTAAGCGACTTTCACTTTCTTCATTGAGGTAACTTCCTGCCGCAAGCTTGTAGTCGTTTAAGAGAGTAGGACAAAATAAAGTGCCCTAATAAATAAGGATTAGCGCGTCTTTGCGACAATTTATTAGCAACATGTGCATACTCGCGCTATGCGTCGCGCATGTAAAAGATCGTTCGCCTAATTATTTTTTTCGCGTGTACACGAGCGCCGCGCGTCGAGAGCGCCGTAATCTTCGATCTAAGATTTTATAAAGACACGGTTCTGGCGCGGGTTCGCACGCTGTGAATTTATGACCGTGGCCTTGCCTGTACGTACGGTGGACAGAGAGAGAAAGAGATCGAGCACTCCTCTGGAAGTTCGTGTATCCACCTACCTACGTCCTCTCGCGCGTCCGCTGCCGCGACGAAGGCAGGCAGAAAACGAATCGTCCGAAATGACAGCGGCCTGAATCGTGTTCCGGCAGTAATGCCGCTCGCCGGAAACCGGCCCACGCGTCCTTAGTCGTAGTCTGATTTTAAATCGATCTCGGAGAGAGGCGTGAAGCGAATTATTCTTTCTATTTATAAGCTCCGAGCTACGTACGCGCTGCAAACGCAGGAGAGTCTCCCGTAATTCAATAAATTAATGTGCGTGCGTAATGCAATATCGACAGCAAATAAATACGCAAAGGTAGAAAAATTCATTTCTCACTATCTTCTTAGGATTGTGTGATGAACGACGTAATAATTTATATCTTTTGTATTTAGAAGAAAATATACATATATATAATTTTGGATAAATATCCTGAAAAACCACTTGGGTAAATGCCTCAGTACGAACTGCCCTCGCATAAAAATTAGATATACGAGAAAATTAAAATTTATAAAACACGTGTAAACGGAGTGCACAGTCAGCTGGTTACTTTTTGTTAGTTTGACGCTCACCTGCGATTTCTACTAATCTTTCCATGTCTGATCTCTTATGCGCGCAGCGGAATTCGCTCGACTAGAAGAATAAAAGAATCGCCGTCCAAAGAAAGGCGGGGATCCCAAGAGAAATCATTCCGAACACCTGCTCTTAGAGTGCCAATAACTGTAGAGTTTACTGCGTCCTCTTTATTTGCGCAACTTCCAAGCGACAATGGAGAGCGGAAGAAAAGCTTTCCTGCATTATTAAGCCGCGTTTCTCCGACGGTGCTCTTTATTAAAAGCCACATGCACTTTGATGTAACGTATGCTCTTAAGATTACCTCGTCCGGGTAGCGGTTCAACTTTATTTTAAAGCGACGTGATTCACCCGCGGACACGCGGTGTGACAAGTTTATTATCACTCTCTCTCTCTCTCTCTCTCTTTCTCTCTCTCTCTTTTCTAACCGTAAAACGGAGGCAATTTTGCACCATTATTTCTCCCCTGTTTCTACAATAAAAATGAAAACGCTGATAAAAATGTTTTTCTTATAGCTAATATATTAAATATTCAAAAACGCTAAAATATTAACTCATTTTATGGATTTTAAACGACAGAAATTCAAGAGAGATATAACAATTCTAAGAGGCAAGAACATGCAAAAACATGCATTGCATAAAACAGTATTTGATTGGAAGAAGATTACGCACGAGCAGGAGTTATCCATATTCTAAGTAAGCACTTTACGAGATGACCAACTCTTCCAGAACACTTAAGGCATTCTTATGCAGGCGTTAACGGGTTTAAAACAGTGTAATCTTTCGCGTGTCTCAAGACTTCCGTTTCAACTTCAGCTTCTCCCGAGGTCTGAGCGGCAAGAAGAAAACGCGCGCGTGTAATAAACCGAGGATTTCTATTATCCGCGGCGCGAAACGGGTAGTTGTAGTTGGGGCTTTAAAGTTATGCCTGTGATTCCTCCTTTCATACGCCAGACGCGCGCACCTCCGACTACGGTGCACGATCCGAATGATCCTGTCCATGAAGGGTTACGAACGACTATCATTCCCAACGAGCGGGGGGTCGCTCACGTGCGCTCTTCCCCTGAAAGAGAAAGAAGGGACGAGGAACGGCGGCGGGAGACGACGAACGAGAGAAAGAGAAAACGAAATCGCGGCATGCATACGAAATAGATGGTAGGAGCGATATTAAAGTAGTTCCTTCTGTGTAAGGCGAGGTGCTACCGCGGACAAATGGCCCGAAATGTTCGCGAAAGTTGCCGGCTCCGCGTGGCAAATTATTTTTCACCCCTGCCGCACGAGCGAGCGAACGAAGGAGGGAAAAAAGGAAAGAGAGGTTTATTGATGTAAAGAACGGTGTCTCGTTGCCAAAGGCAAGTCGGTGAAAAATCGCTCCTTGCAGCCTCGGAGATCGGAGAGTACGCACCCACAAAAATTCCACCACGTCGGGGAGTTCATTCGGCGAGTATAACGATCCCACGCGAGTTAATCGGTGTGGATCAATTCATTAGCTCGTAAAGCAAACCTTTCCCTTATTGCTAATCGATGTACCCGCGGCGATTTACCTAATACCATAGCTAACTGACGAACTTCCCGAGAAGGGTCGCTCGAAAATTAAGCACTCCGCGGCACAGAGTTCCTCTCTCCCCCTTTCTTTGCATGCTCTTTCCGTAGGTGGACGTCCGAGTGGGAAAAATCCAATTTAATTTCAGAATGTTATAAAGTTTCTTTTCCAATTCTTCGAGGACACGGGTGATTTAAGGTCCGTCAAAAGGGCGTGTTAACAAGCTCCAACGGCTCTCTTTACCCCGACTCGCGTTTGCAGTTGCCGATCCCCTTGCACCCCGATTTACTCGGCGCGCGCGATCCTATGAACTTCCACGGACTGCCGTGCACAGCCCCGAGCCCGGGGGACTGAATTTAACATCCAGTCCATCCAGACACCTGAGCCTCGGAAATCGACTACCGATGAAATAAAATCCTTTGTGACGGTTCGATGCACTTCGCTATTCCGATCTGTTTTTTTCGAATCGTCTCTCGCCGTTGCTTGTTTCTCAATGTAAATATTTTACGTCTTATAAATATCAAAAGTACCTTGTATATCCTTAACATTGTAATGAATAAAGTCTAATTATTAAATCTGAAAAAAATGTGGAAAAATATTGAAAAAAATTGATTATTTTTATTTAAATAAATACTGTCAATAAAAAATTAATAGAAAATAGCAAAAGAATTGAACTCCCTTGCGTTATTATACCGAAAAAGAAGGAAGATTTTTCGCGCTCATAATGGAAATATTAACGCATTAGCCTAAGATGTGAGTGGTGAATTACACGTTGAGAGTTCCCGTCGAGGGAACTTTAAATTTGCCGTCAGTAACTCCGCGGGGAGGTTATTAGCGACTCGTCAACTCCTCTCATATTTCACCCGAGTGACGAAGAATTTTTACATTAGGGCCCGCTGTGCTTTGAGGCGACAATTAAAATATCTCGGAGGCATAGTCGCGCGTCTGTGCGGCATGAGCTGGCACATGAGCGAACGAACGGAGAGAGGGCGAGCGAGCCGCGAATAAAACGAGTAGAATTCTGCGTCTGGCCTTCAAAGAATACTTAAACGGCGGCTGATGGAGGGGAAAAAACACAGAGCAATTAAGTGAGAAACGCTATCCAGGACAGATTGAAGTTTGACATGCGCGGCAAATGATCCGCAAGTGTTTCCAATTATATCTTTCGCGTTACGGCCAAATGTAATAATTAGAAGTATATTATTATAAGTTCAACAACACGAATTTATAGATATTCTACAGGTATATAAAGTTGCTCTATTTTTAATAAACAAGAGTACACGGAGTCGTTTAGGTATCATTACCACACAAAAGTTGGCGAATAAGAAATGAGATGAGCTCCCTATGCTCTCCATCGTGGCGTATTATTTTCTCGGAAACACAACGCGGCGAAAATTAACGGAAATAGCTTGGGGATGCGTATTCTACGTTTACAGTGCAAATCATTGTACCTGCGCGCCCGGGGATTTCACGGTCGGAACCGAGGAAAGTTTCGATTTTCACCGTTGCGAATAGAAACGGCGGAGGGGACGCTCCGATCCCCCCGGGAGGACCTCGAGGAAGAGGGAATGTTTCGTTCGATCAATCGAAACCCTGGCGCCGTTCGTGCCGATTTGTCGGAAATAAGTCGATCCGTATCCCAGGTGTACGAGGGTTATATCGGTGTTCGGCTATTCGCACTCGATTCGCCTCAAACGAAGATAAATGCGTCTTACCCACATTTCACCTATGACCCTTTCTCTTATGGGATACATAGTTCCGTTCGATATCCTTTGTAATCGAAATATACTATATACATGTGTGCGACTGCCTATCTATATAAATTGCGTTATTAAGTTTTGCAATATAACGGAATATTGTACGCACATTTATATTATCGCCATGTAAAATGCGAGAAATTAATTTGCATGACAAAAAAATTCCTCCACGTAAAGCTGATGTAATTGCGCCGACGAATACAGCATTTCTCGTCGCGAATACAATTTTGATCGAATGTGTCCCGTTGATTTTTTGGTACCTATCGCGGAATACCGCAGAAATATCAGAAAACGCGCGCTGCCTATGGTTCAACACACACACACACCGGTGCGTGAGCGGGACGTGACAATTTATGCCACGAATATTCGATGTGACATCCGAGCGGTCGACTTCTCCTGCTCCTTCTCCCCTTTCTCTCGTCGCGCAATTTGTGTGCTTTACCGGCGGTGTTTTGTGCCGGTGGAAAAACCCGACGGGACATTATATTCCGGACGCTTCGCTTCTTCGCATCTCTCTTTCTCTCTCTCTCTTTCTCTTTACGTCGCACAAAATATCGTGTAATTTATGCACCCCGCGAGCTCGTTCATAAAACCCAAATATTTTAAAACAAGGGTAAAAGAGCGTAAAGCGCGCGCGGCAGCATCGCTCTTTGCGAGAAATGACGGTTGTTGCTGGTTACGCGAAGAGGTTGCCTTGATATAAAAATCGGAAATCTTTTTTTATACGACAAAGGAATAAGACACCTCTTATCTCTGTTTTTTCCTTGCAACAATACAGACTTTATATATCTGAAAGGAACTATGTGGCAGATATTGCACTCCTTGATTTAGGCAAAGTCGCGATTTAATCCACGATGTTTAAAGAAATACATTTCCGTTACATTTATTAGGCAGCATCACCGCGCAAATCGTCGCTCAGAAGACTATGCAGAGCCCCGAGCTTCAAGTTCCAACATAAATACTTTATAACTTTAACTCTCATGTCATATACGTATTAATATCATCGCAAAATGATGGTGTGCTTCTAACCATGGTTCTCGCGCATTTTCCCGGATATTACGACACTGGAAGGCTTGATTTTCCTCGGAGATAAAATGGGCGAAAGAAGTCCCCTTATAAATCAGAATAGGCCGCGTTATTCGTGTGTGGCTAGTCAGTTTGAGGAAAATCCGCCATTGTTTTCGCATTCAACCGGCCCGCTTTAACATGGCCCGCGTAATAAATATTCGTACTAGGATTACGCCCGGCAGGAATAATATTCCTCTTTGTGGATCTCGGCTCCTTTGTTGCGGCCTTTCGCCAACGTCGGTGGTGACGTCAACCACCGTCGACGTAACGAAGCGCCTTTAGAAATTGCCGTCTTTGTTTCGGACAACCCCTGTCAAAATTTCCAACAAAAGTTACTGATAAGGGCTCGAATTGTTATGATAACAAATATTCTTGCATACATTAAATGATCTTTATCGGTGGTCGACATTTATACTCTGGATCTTAACATTTCTCCACTTTCATCTCAATTACCTGTCAAGAAATGACATTAAAATACGAAATTGTAGTAAGTAAAGCATATTCTACGCATACATTTACAATTCAACATAAATATCTTTTTAATTAGTATATGATAATATTGAATATTAATTAAAATCGATTGTTCTAGTGCTACTTTATTCGAAATCAAAAGTTATTTATGTACATTATTCACCACGATTTCCATCTTTTTATTTACCTGTTACAGAAACTCCTCCTTTTCGTTCCTCACGTTTTTTCGCCGAATAAAGCGATTCATTGCCTTTCTTGCGCTGCTTTTATACGTTTGCACAAATGACTGGGCGTGCCTCGTTTATTCGCGGGAGGCAAACCCTAGGCGAAAAAGTTTATTCATCAAGAAGGACTAGCCCGCCAAGTGGTCGGCTTTGTGACCATAAAGACCGGAAAACTTGTATACAGGCTATACGGCCTGCACCCAAGGCACTTCATTCGGATTTATTCTTTCGGCCACGTGCGATTATCTCTCTTTCAGATTACACGCGATTATTGTTAAAATTCAAAAAACTGCGTCCACAGCATCTTTATTTCTAAAAATCTGATGTCGTATAACACGTATAATTCCTTAGTATTAACATTTATAATAATTATCTATACTACATTATCAGCTATAATATATTATTATATTATTTTTATAATTATATTATACCATTATCAAAATATATTATATAAATATCAAATTCCTGAAAATCATTATTTTAATAAACGTATTTCAGCAAAAATATAGATAATCTAAACAAATTTAATTAATTAAATATACATAATTGTTTTTACATATTGCGTAAAATGAAAAAAAAGGTAATATAATCACAACAACAAATGCAGCCTTTCGAATGGAGGGAAGGAGGCAAGAGGTAGAGAGGGAAAAGGATAGTAAGTGAGTGAGTGAGTGAGTGAGTGAGTAAGAGAGAGAGTAAGAGTGAAAAGTTAACAATTTTGTAAACGGAAACGGAAGTCCATAGGCTAGGAAATTTGCGAGCGTGTGTGTGCGTGTAGATAGGTAGAGTAATTAGATAGTAAGGATAAGTGGTTAAGGTAGAGTACGATTTTTGTAAGAGGCCTTGTAACACTGAGGGAAAACAAAAAATGTATATATATAAATGCAGCCTTTCTTGGCACGCAATATTGTGTTGAAAATAGATGAATACAGTTTTGAGAAACAATTATTAATCAGATATACGACGACGTCTCGCGACACTGTGGCTACGAGAAACTGGAAACAATTTCTCTCATCTAGTTAACTTCATGGTTACGGTGAAATTTTTTCTATTGTTTCAGACGCAGTCCGCGCATATTCAACGTAGAGATACTGGGAACTCGCCGTCGCGCGTCGTCGTAATACCGTGCCTGCGTGCTCAACTATTCTAACAGCCGACGGTCACGAATACCCCACCGTTTTAAAAGGCCTTCATCCGTGTAAAAGCCTCGGTGATTCGGCGCTAATTATGAGTAACGACAGCTTTTAACGCGTCGCGGCACGCCAACTTGCTCGGCCGTTCTTACTCGCCAGTACTTCTTTTCTCGAAGCATTTCTCAGGCTTGAGAAACAATGCCGCGGGTTATGCACGAAGATACCATGGTAATTAATGGCGATGCCACGATGTACAGCTGGCGCACGTGAGAATTGAAATAAATTTGTAACAATGACAATTTCCTGCCTGATACAAGTAGCGCCAATGTGTCGTAAAGCAGCCTATTAATCTCTGTTGTATGTTGATACTGTTGCGTTACGTGAACTATTACGTTTTCCGATAAGCTGTGTATGATAGCCAACATGAAATCATTAACTCGGGGAAAGACTTATTTTTTATTGTGTTTTGTATTGTATTAAAATATTTATTAAAATTCCTTTCGAGTAAATTATTATTTTTCATCATATGGCAATTTTGATATAACAATACATATCGCACCCCGCGAGAAGAATGCTGTCATAACTCGACAAATTTCGATTTTAAGTTAAAAGCCTATAAAAAATATCTAAAATGCGAAATCCGCACAGGGCAAAAGTGTCGTTATTTTTTTAAACACAGTGTCATAAGTGAATTGACAAGTGAATCACAACAGATGACTCCTTTCAGAAACAGTATAAGTTTCATTAAATTAAAATATCGTAATTATAATTGCGTTAGTTATCTCACAATTCAAAAAAATTGAATTAAATTTGTTTTCCTCTCTCCTAAAAATTTTGAATTTTTAAGTTGTATTCTTCTCGAGGTGCGATATGTACACACCATTGATATTCAAGTAGCAAATACGATGGGTATATCGCATGCCCGATATTCTATAGCGCTCGAGAGAATAGAACTATATTTGCCATCCACGCTTATAACGCAACTCTAAATGCAAAAGGCGATCGTCTTCGAAGCTCATGGGATCCCACAACTCAGGCTATCGTACGATTGATATATATTCTGGCAAGAATCCCACCCTAATCTCGGATTGGATCGTGATCCAAGTTAATGCCAACCCCCATAATGACAGTTTATGATTCGTAAATCCGTGTAAATGTAGAATTATTATCGATCCTTTGATCATCATCTTGATATTAAGTATATTACGTGCATTTTGGACTTGGTGATTTATTAAAAACGCAAATAAGACATTTTTCGGGCAGTCATCATTGAAATAAAGTTATCGAGAAGTACATTGGCGCTGAAGGAAAATAGTTAACATTCGCGAACCATACTTATGGCATACTTAAAGTCATCTTCATCAGTCTGCTTATTTCTCCTCGGATGCCTATTCAGCTTGCTAAAAGCCGTTCCATTACGTCCTACGCTGAGGCAAAATCGCCAAAGTAAAATGAAGAGAGTATTGAAAGAAAGATTTTGTATACGCGCCACTTGAAAGTTCGCCTTGGACGGTCAAACGACTCGCAGTCCAAAGAACAAACTTGAGAAGGGTCAATCGAAGGTCTAATCCGCCCCTGGGCTTTGAAATGAGGTACACCAACCCGATAGAATGGGGGTTTCGCGGCTCTCTCTCTCCCTCCCTCCCTTCCCCTCTCTCTCTCTCTCTCTACTCTGACCCGATCACCTTCCCCCGGATCCATTCATACACGGGGCCAGTCAGCAAGTTTGAAATTACATCGGCTAACGAACCACCGTCCCCGTCCTCTTCTCGACAATGTTTCCCCGCTCTCGCCCGCCCGAATCCATTTCTCTCAGCTTGTACCTGTTTCGGCGGCGGAGGGAAAAAGGAAATTCTCGGTCCACTAAGGATCCTCCACGGCGAGATTCTTCCTCCTCTCGGCCCGTTCGCATCGCTGCGGACGAAAACTCCTTAATAACGTTCGCTCCTGTAAATCGCGGTGAAGATTTCCGAGAAACGCTGACCACGATTTACCAACGGAAAAGTAACGTGCTGGTGGAGCCGCTTTCTTGCGTCGGCTAAGATTCATCTTTTGTCTTCATCTTGCTATCCCACAAACTCCCAGCAAAGAGAAGAGCTTCAGCTGCGTTTTTCCGTTTAAATCGCAGTGAAATCTCCAATAAAAATAAATTTCCGAGTGTTTTCTTGGCGAAATCGACGTACCGTAATTTTCCAAACAAAAAATGCGAGATTTACCAAGTTTTAGATATCTTTAAGTGTCATCAGATATTTAAATAAAGATTTAAATGAAACAAGCTCGCACTGATTGTGATACATACATATAACATAATCCTTTCTTTTTAACATGTTACATAAATATAGCCATTTTTGTACTATCTCCAGCAGATATTCGGAAAGTATTACCGTGCTTTTTCTTTCGGCGACATGTCACAACAGCACGTCTGAAACACTCGAAGATTACGGAGGATCGTTGCGCGGTTTCTGTAGGGAGAAAAGAAACGTCGCCGAGGTACTTTCTTGCGATTTCAACGATCGAACTTCCTGCTACTCCAGGGAGACAAGAGAAGAGTAGGAAAGGAGACAGTTGTTGCGTCGATGGTAGCGGGCGAACGCGTGTAGAAATGTTCGCTACCATATAATGTATACAACGTACACCGGAGTATATGGGACTATATGGGCGATGCAATGCGCGCGAACTTATGTATATGTGCGCGTATAAAACGGCCCGTTCTCGTCGCTCCTCACCGCTTGCGAATCGCCCGCGAGATCGGCGAGTGTCCTCGAAACAATTTATGCTGTTGGGCGCGCGCCACGTCCGACGTGCCTTATCTGGACGCGCGCGCCGCGCTGATAAGACGGCGAACAGTTTCGCACCGGATGGCGCGGGAGTACAAAGGGGAAGGACGTGACGTAAGTGCGTGTAGGAGCGCCTCTTTATCCTGTCGTCGCCAGACACGTCCGCTATGATTCGTACATATGGCGCGCGGGGTGAGTTCCTCCTTCCGAGTGAAAAGGGAAGCACCTCCGCGCGCGATAGAGGGAAGGAAAAACGGCAAGTATTTCTTCTATACGCGAGCCCGTCACAAATTTTTCCAAACTGTTCAACGATGAAAATAATTTATACACCTAATGCTCCATAAATTTATATATTTGTCAAAGTTACAACGTGTGTTTTAGTATTTTGCTGATTGTCTCTCGAGATTAACTTTTTTGTAAAAGAATTAATATTGTATGCGATTTAAAAAGTTTTGCAGAATAAAAAATCGCGTGATATATTCGTTTACCAGATGAAGAAGAATGCGTTAATAAATTCATTGCAAAAGCGGGACGAATTAGAGTCACGTAAATCTCACGCAGCATCGAACGACGCGACGCGCGACGAATACCTAGATAGTATATCTGGAATCCACTTGGGAATCCAAATATAGAATGGACTACGGTGGCCAGTATACGGACTGTCGTCTGCTGTCTCGCGACAACGTCATGCGCGCACGTCGCATTAAAATACCTAATTAAGGCGACAAAGTACATGTCTGAAATTAGTTACGCTCCGCAACCCCCGTCGCTCTTTCGGCCCGTGGATCTTCGAGGCGTGCTCTCGGGCCAAAGGAAAGTTAACCGCGCGTACACGGGACCCGTCGAGGATAATGAAGAAGAAGGGGCTGCGTCTACGCGGCGGCGTCGGACGCGGAAGCTCGCGTGGACCACGCGGAGAGTATTAAGTCTGTTGAAGAGAGGGCTAGCTGGCACAACCTGTGTGTACGTGTAGCCGCGCTTGCACATTCGAGCGCGGTTAGTCACGGCGCGGATTAACGCGGTTACGGCCGCGGATAGGCAGGGCTCGACTTCGTTGGAGCGAGAGGAGAGGACGCGAGTAGTAGAGAAGCGAGTAGAGAACCGGAGGGAGAGAGATAAAGAGAGAGAGAGAGAGAGAGAGAGATCGCGGCCAGTTTAAATGCATTTGTATTTGCATTTACAGCGGCTCGGCTAGCGGGTAACACGGCCGTGCGACCAAATTGCCACCGCGCGAACGCACAGGCTGGGCGTACCGCCGAGCGCGGCGACACGACGAATTCTTCGGAAATAATGTCGTAAATAAAGTGCGCGCGTCGCGTCGCGGCTCTTTGCCTCGCTGCTACGTAACCACTCGTTTCGACTTTTTCGGTTTTGCCCCCTTCGATTTTCCCGCACGCGGAGATACGCGGAGATACGGAGGAAGGCGCATCGCGCGACGCGCGGCTGCGTAATCTACGGGATGTCTCGCAAGCCGCACCACGCCTACGGCTGAACGAGCCACGTATGCACGCACGCATGAACGCGTGCACGTACTCGCGCACGCACGCATGCGAAACGCGTGCAAATTCAACGGAGGAACGAAAGAATACGATAGCGCCAGACTACTTCGGAGTGCCCGGAGCGCATCCGGTGTACTAAGCGATAATGCGGTCCTGCACAACGGAGCGAGGTCTCTCACTGAAGAAGTGCATATGGTTACGGAGTGATACGATACGATCGGCGGATTCCACCTGGTTGTTTGCGCGTTTCGATTACGGTCTTCGAAAAAGAGGAAAGGAACGAGGATTGGCAAACAATTGAGCGATTGAATTATTCTGCTGATATCAAATTTTTTCTTTGACATAGCTAGAATCGTTTTGGTTGTCTTCATAAATAAAATGTGACTTTTATAAAAATATAATTGTATAAAGCGAGTGCCATACTTGAATTAAAAATTCAAATACACGATACACGATAATCGGCGTTAGAGATTCCGCCTGGTTGTTTGCGCATTTCGATTATGAATATTCTTTGAAAGAAAAGCGGGATGGGAATTGACGAGACTTTCGGCAGATTATCACATTATTGTAGATGATAATGGAAAAATCTACCAGACTTTTGCGATGAAACTTTCGTTATGTTTTTTTTTTCAGAGTCAAATACCGAAGTTAATGTTAGATATAAAAGTAAATACTTTAACTCGCGCAAAAATCTAAAAGTAGATATTTTAACTCGCTCTCGCGATGAAGCTGTCTGGAGAGCTTGATGTAGAAACAATGAGAGGAAATGAAATTTCCACGGCAGATAAAGTCCACTGATATCTATCGGGTCTTCGATCGGACAGAAAGAGAGCAACGAGAAACAACTAAAATACGGGATGGCCCGAAAGAAGCAAGGAGGAGAGACGACGAGACGCACTCTGAGTGCCTGAAATTAAAACACGAGTCCGGGGTATCTGGGGAACCGTGAAGAGTTTTATTGAAGAAACGCAAGTCGAGGCCACGGGGAATGCAACAAACAAAACGCACAAAGTATTGCCCGAAAGCGGACGGGAAGAAATTGTTGACTCCCAATCCATTAGTTAGACGATCTGTTAAATTTCGCGACAAATAAATACGAAAAGGCTTCTACGGCGAAGCGAGGGATTAAGGTACCTTTCAAATTTATGTATCTCGTTTTGTTAAACTCAAGATAATTGACACTCGTTGCTCTTCTTTATGTATATCTTTTAAACGGCAACTTTCCTTCACGACTCGAAAAGTAGGTACTAGTTTCTTCCAAAGAATAAATCTTCTCTCTTCTACTAATAAACTTCCTTTTAATCCTGAAAAGAAACTTGAAAAGCTAAATTGGCGCTTATTCGTTCCTTCGACCGCCATGTAAAACGCGAAGTTGCGCCCCTCTGCAACCTTGACATTTTTCCCTCGACGACGCGACACCTCTCGTTTGGGTGGATCCTTCGACGAGATGACCCGCCGTCGGATGGACGAACTCTTCAGCGGCAAAAGCCAAGATGTCTGGAGGCCATTCTATCTACCCAGAAGATCAAGCGGCTCGATCTGGCTCCTCTCGAGGACTTCGATACATGGGGCGCGACGTGTCCGCGTCCGAAGTAACAAGAGCGTTATCGAGAGCATCCTCTCCCCTTCCTTCGTCCTCTTATGGAAACGCGTCCGTGCCTCGGCCTACACGTACCGGAGGGTGTACGCGCCTTCTCGGTTTCTTCCTCCTCGATCCCGCCGCCCCTCCTCGTTGTCATCCTCGTCGTCTCGACCAAGATCTAACCTGAATCCGATAGCGGGGTCGACAACAATATCGATACCGCTGGTAACAAAGCCAGCGATTTATGGCGGCGATTTATTACCGTATTTATAGCGACTCCCTCCCTCCGTCCTGGTCTGGCCGTGTACGACGTCACTTGAGTTTGCACGTAGCGCGGTCGGATTCCGTATGCCGTACTCGCGATATAAAGGAAACGATTTTTGAAATTGTCGGGTATGACTCAGAGACCTTATTCCTCAGAGTCCTTGAAAACGAACGAGTAAAAGAGACGGAGAGAAACTTGGGACGTGAAAATAACGAGAACAATTCTCTGCAATTCGACGTCTTTTTACGCGCGTCAAAAGTCATTGAGCCGCTATTAATACATAATACGAACATTCCGCCGGTGATCGACGAACGATATGTACATCGACGAATTACGCGAAACCACGATGAATTATCGGCATCATTGCGGTTTGCAGCGTTGTAAATGGAGTATGCGCTTGTAGAGATAGATACGCGCGGCCATTCATTAAATTTAATGCGCGTATGGTCGGCACATATCAATTCTCTACTTGCATTTAATATGTGAATTTCAATTTATGTATGACACATCACGGAGCGCTCCGCGAGCGCGCCTTGACAAAATTCGAAGGCGTGGCCATTACCGCGGCGTTTCGACAATTGTCAACTGCGCGTAACATCCATCATCCCCCCTTTTTTTACGCCTCGAGGTCCCATAATAACAGGAGGTTTTAAACGATTTTGCTTTTGACAAATATCGCGATGTCACTGTTACATCGTCAACGATTTGTTCTATTTCGATATATGATTTTGATCGGACTTTTTCATGTCGGCCCGTCGCGTACATACAATCTCACCGGGGATGTTTGGCGGTCGTGTAGGTGGACGATGGCCGATCCTTCAAAAACCGGAACTAATCTCCGCGGCACGACGGTCAGTTCTTCACTGTCAGCGTCCGGGGAATGCGACACTGAAGCACAGGACCCGCCAGTGCGTTTCTTTCGATGCTGGCTCCTCTTTCTCTTCATCTATCAATATCAGATCATAAAACTTCTTCGTTCTTCTGATAGCTATTGCCTCCAAGACCAAACCGCGAAATAGAATTGCGACAGGAATGAATTCGAGGAATTGCATTATCTATTACGCCTCTGAGAGTCTGAGACAAAATAATTTGCTGAAATTTTTTTGTAACTTTTTATCGCCATTTTATATGTCATATTTTATAAATTACGATTATTATGACAAAATTCTATCGCAACCGTATAACTCCAAATTATTCAGAAGTATTTATTATTTCCAGAGTTATTAGATTATCATATATCGTCCGCGTCGTTATGAAATTTTGCAACCTCGTTGCAACACGAAGAGTTGAAGATATAATTAACAAACGTAATTTGAATTCTCATCGTGCTTTTTACTTCCAAAATTGGCTCGAAAGAGTATAAAACGTCACTGATAAAGCAGTGAATAAAAAACCAGGCTGGTTGGAATTAGTATGCACACGCACGAAACTTTAAAGTTGAAACCGGTACGAAATTGCATTTGTGGAACGACGGGAGGCGTGCTGGCAATTTGTTAATTCGAAACATCGCCCGGGTAAAGGGGACGGGCGGCATGATTGCGTCATTAACAACGAAAAAGCCCACGACGGATGGTACAATGTAGCGATATTACATTTTTAAAATTACATAACCAATTGGAGATCGTAGATCGGCAGGACATGTTTATGCATGAATCCACCTGTTAAAATGCGACGCATACTGACACAATTTATGCTTGATAATTAATGCTATTTTGAGATAGAGGCGCGTGGAAATGAAAGCGAAATTAATTGCATTATTAGCGCGGCGCATCCGTGACGGAGAGCGATCGGAAGATTCGAACAACCGTATTTCTCGCGCTCGAAAAAGAATTATCGGACCATTACATATTCAAATGTCGTAATTGTTAGATAACGATAGCTTTCAGTGATACCATTTTCATTCTGCGGATTGCCGGGATCGAGGGACCGGTAATTTTGTCCGAAAAGTCGCGTTGACAGAAACCAGAATGCAAAATCGCGCGCGGAGAGAAAGTTGAAGAAGGAATGCTGACGATTTCGCGTGCCGAGAATTTAAACCAGGGAGAGACGTGTATACGTTAAGAAGCGGGAGAGTGATTTGTTAATACGATGAATTGCATTACCATGCAGCATCGGACGCAAAGGAAGGCTATCGTTGCGGCTGAAGGAGAAAAGCAGGAAGGAGGATTCGGCATATGCTGCTGGCCGGATACAAGCCACGTAATCGCCTTTTGATTCAGCTTCGCGTGATGCATCAAGTCGACTATGCCTCGTTGCACTCAACGATCTAGTAGCAGAGATTTTACTGTTAATCCGCGCGGTTAGCGTGATTGGCGATTGTGCGAATGAAGAACGCAACGAAGAAGAAAGGGAACATGTCGGCTACCGCGACATAATGACTTCAGGGCTCAGGGCCTTAACCAATTGAAGCTATTCGTTCCGATGTGCACGTGTTTCTAAAGGAGAGCAGTTATTAGCGTGAATTTTTCCTCTTCCTCTGTTCGAACAGCGAAGTTCAGAGGTTAACTAACAGCTTCCTTGGCTTAAACGCTACTTTAAAACTTCGATATTCTCAGCTGTTATCTGACAATAGCCTAAGAGCGCGTAATTACACGATACAGCTTCCTTCGACGTAGCTATTGTTATTTATAGGAACTTTATATTGATTTGATGAAGCCTGAGAAGATACTGATTTTTTTAAATTAAATAAAATTAATGAAATATAATCAATATTAAAAAGAAAAAGTTAAAAAGTTATTATTATTAAGAAAGCTAATACAACCATCTGTAATATTTTATTTTAATTCTGCGTTATAAAACAACATATACGTTATAAAATTGAATAAAATATTTTATAACTGTAATATTTAATTGGATACTAAAAAGTTAATGTCGTAAGACACGTGAATATAAGCACTGAACGGAAAGTTCTTACGATTTTACGTGACAGCGACGCGCTCGCTTAAGCGTGGCCGCAACGGACGAGATTGCGGCGACTCTCGCGTCCGTGCTGTAAACTTCGGTTAATTAAGCGGCGGATTTAATTCAGGGTGCGAGACGCGGGGGGTGCGCGCCGCGGCCGGGGGCCAATTTTCCGCGAATCGTCATTTATCGGGGCCGGCCTGTAAGGGTTATGCAAATTACGCCGCTGGCATAATTCAGCACCGCCGGCAGCTCGCCGCTGCCGCGAATTAAAGCCGGGCGTTCCCATGCAAATGCCTCGCGTAGATGGCAGAGACTGCGCGGTATAGTGTGTCGTTACTGCTCGAAGGAAGACACGCGGTGACACGAGCAAATCAAGACATTGATACTAGCTTACCGCCGCGAAAGGGATAGAGTTATACGCGCTCAACAAATTCGCGGGACTCGACATATTTCACTGCCTTGGGTACGCCCTGCAATACAATACATTCGTTTCTACGACGACGAGAGTAGAATAGGAGCAACTAGAAGAACAGGTAGAATATAGGATTAAATTCTAATTGTATTACAATAGGAACAACAGTTTTCATCACGCAAAATATTTCTACTTATAAATTATTATGCAGACTAGAAAATGCCCGAGATTTTATTAATGCCAATTATAAACATAAAATTCTCATACAATTGTATGCAGTTTTACGTTAGATTCTGATGTCATGTAACATTACAAAACTTAAAAAGAGATTATTAAAATATATAAAATAACAAATGTACAAGATATTTTTGTTCCAGAAATATTTTAAGATCGATTTTTTGCGATGATTATTTGCTTAAAAATAATCATTTGATAATCATTTAAATCGTGTCCTTTTCGATAACAATTTTAATGCAAGCTGTATGTACATATCGTCGTCCACGTATATGGAATGCGCGCAAAATTTCCTGCTACTTTTTAGCCGCGAATGTCGTCGAATTCCACGACGAAATTGTTTCGGAACTATGTAGCTGGCTTTTTGTTTCGGTAACGCTGCAAAAATCCTGGCGAACGACAGTGAAAAAATGCTCTTCTTTCTTTCGTTGCCATTTCGGGCGGTGGTTTCCGCTCCGGAAATTTTCACCCGTCGCAAAACTTTCTCGTACGCGCTTGAGCGGTTTTTCGAACATTTTTAATGCCAGCCGCTGCTAACGAGTTAAGTTGATGAATGGCAATATTCCCCTCCTATTATTACATCGCTATTTTATAGCGACGCGCGTTATGCCGGTATCTCTAAATTTTTAACACCGTCATGCGTTTAATTATTTGATATTCATATTTATCATATATTTGCATAACAGTAAACAGAAATTCCGTATTTTTACATATTTTAGAACGATAAAATACCTGAAATGTGATAAAACAGAAAAATACGTGTCGGAAAAAAATAGAAAAAAAAACAACAAATATATCAGTCACAATAAAAGAGCGACATTTACCGATGTCGGACGGCGTTTTGTAGCCAGCAAAATATTTCCGCTTCTTTCGAACGAAAGTAATTTTAAGGCTATGGTTAATTTATTCAACGCGCATAAGTCTTCGCCGCATCGGTGGCAATTCGTAATTTCAATTTTCATCATTTACGATTGGATTCCCCGGGCTCGGAAGAGTCATGGCGCAATCCTCGATAAGATCTCTGCAGCTGCCTCCGCACGCATCCCGCGCACGATCTTCCTTTCGTTAAGCGCAACGCGGTAACCTTTCCGAAACGGTCGTATACTTCTTCTCGTCCTCGGCGTCCTCCTTCATTTCCTTTCGACGAAAAGTAATTATTTGAAAGACGATATACTGTCGGGTTTCGCGTTACACGCCGCGCGGCTCGGCGACCTGTAACGCCGCGATGCGCATCAGCCGCGATGTGCGCATCGCTATCCGGAAAACTTGTGCGAGTCTTTTTACAGCCGTGTTTTATTACGGGTAGATCCACTCGGCAGACAGTGCCGCGTGTGCATCTCATGTTTTTAATGGGACCCCATTGCGATAAATTCACCGACCGTTCCTTTAACAGTTACCGTCATTCAAATCTTAAAGCACTCATTACCCGTTCATCTTCGCGGAGGAGAAGATACCTTCGCTCTGGATTTAATACTAAGATTCACGCTTTGATACGCGCGCGTGACGCGTTGATATCTCTCGCGCGAGGTAAAAATCTTAAACCGAGCGTAGGTGCGTGGCTAAAAACCCTCAGGCGGTTTGTGTTTGGTCACCCCACACGCGTCGGCCTACCGCTCGAATTAATGACTTTACCGGCCACCACGTATACGAGAGACCGATTCCACGTCATTCGATCGCGATACGTCTAGACGATTCATAAACCACCCTCGAGCGGCACCCTCGCGCGCGCGCGCGCGGCGTGGGCGTTTTGTGCCGCACGGTAGCGCAGGGTCACAAGCGTACGGTGCGTTACCCATGGTGTGTGCGTGACTCTGCGGCGCGTTAACGGAAGTGAGTAAAGCGCCGCGCGCTACAATCTGATTCACCGATCCTCCTCGTAATTGCCTGTAGATCCCAATCGCGATTAGCTGAGAAATTAATACGATCCTGTATCTGCGATTTATGTGTGATCCACCCGTGGATTATGCACGCCCCGTGTCGGTAACTCGTGCGTAACCGCGGCCGTCGTTTTAAACGTTTGAGGATCCGTCCGAGAGCATCCGCTCGCTACGGACACGGACGCTAGGCTCTTTCGCTTATCGCGAACGATCATGCGTCTTGAAACGTATGATATGCCGTTTCCGAGATGGTAGCCGTTTAGCCAATAAACACATATTAAAGGGAGCCAATAACATCGGTTAATATTTTTTTCAATGGTCGGAGAAACAGTCAATGTTAGCGCGCTTTATAGCTAAATCTCTCTTTATTTCTTGTTACACGCGGAGAGATGCGCTTTATCATATATTCATTAAAAGCTTGATCCATATTATATTGCCAGCATTTTTTTCCATGTTCTCTCTCGTTTGTTTCGATCGATTCTAACATCTAGGTCAGGTTGCGAAAAGAACGAGACATGACATTTTTGTGTTATCGGGTATCGAACGGTCGATTCTACATTCCGCTATCGTGATCGCGGCGAGAGTTTTCGATAAAAAGAAACAAAAAGGAGATAAACGGAAGGTATCGCGCGAGAGAATGGAAAAAACGAGAATTTACAAGAGAAAGAGGAAAAGAGAAAGGTATTCGAGCTCGTGGTTGGCGAATCGCATTGCGTTAAAGGGTGGCCCGGTACACCATTCCCGGTGACTCGGGTCAACAGGCATTGTCCGGCGGAATTACCACCAACGGGCACCTGTGATTAAATGCTCCTGCCTCTCATGCTTCCAAGAGGATCTGGAGAGCAGACGGAGAGCGAGCGAGAGGGAGAGAGAGGGAGAGGGAGAGAGAAAGAGAGAGAGAGCAACTAACGGAAATGGAAGGTGAAAGGGAGACAGGAGAGAGAGGAAGCAGAGGGTTACGTACATACCTATATGGGGGCTGTTGGTTCTGCCATCCGTACTTGCATACCTATACCTTCCCAAACCCCTCGACCTTTACCCCTATACGGTGACGGGATAATGCCCATTGTTTCGAGCATCCTACGCATCCTTGGTTCAGGACGTGATACCTAGGAGCCTTCCTCGAATGCTTGCGTCGCGATACGATACATCCAAATGGTACCTAAATACCCGCCTAAATGCGGCCGCAACTGGATCCTCTAACAGGCTTCCGCTTCGTCCGATCCCGCTCAAGGACTGCCGGATACCTGGCCCGTCGACGATCGGCATTCAGGTGCAAATTGGGCACATGCGGCCATGAATGTCATCTGTGATTTCCGACCTTCCCGAGCGCTTGGTCATGTTGCTCGTTAAAGCGCGTCTCATTAGGTGGAATTTGCACCAATTATCGGATGCAATTGGTCGCAGGAAATAATGAGCAGAAATAAATTATTATTGATATTGATTTAATAATGATGAAAAATATAAATTGCAGTTTAATAAAAGAAATTGATATAAAAGATAACATGAGTGCTGCATTAATAATTAATGAGATATATACTTGTTGATCTTAATATATCTATCAATATAATAAAATTGTTATTAGGTAATACATTTTATTAATATAATTTATTTTTTTTAGTATGCGTTTTTTAATAAATATAAAACATTTTTTTTAATTAAATATAATTTATTTTTAAATTAATTAGAATTTTTAAAAATATGTTATCTTAATTATTTAAAACAAAAACACATATACAGAAAATCAATATAAAATAATTATTTATTATTATGGTTTATGTAAGAATAAAAATATAAAGAAAATATGAGAAAATAATGCAATACACAGGTATTTGTTGTAAACTTTTATGTACAAATATGACCAATATTTATACAACATACTTATGTTCCTACATCCATTTTGCTAATACCGTATAATAGCTACTCTATTTACAAAACTTTTGTCTCTCAAAACTTTGTCTGCGTTATAAATTTGCATTTTGTTTGCTTATGACAGTGTAGGTTTTTCATGATTTTTTTAAATCCATGGCCCCAAACGACTCTCGAGTACGTTGGCTGCGTCAACGCGTCCCATCAGTCTTAAATGATTCAGTAAATCTGCCAGAGCCGTGGCCTCGCGATGCCTGGCTTCCCATAAGTCTAATATATGTTCCGTTGGACTCGCTTTAGTCGCAAAGTAGTCGACGTATCTTAAAATATTGCCTCGGTTTAAATCCTTTTCGTAAATCCGTAAAAAAGAAGATGTACTGCAAAGGATTAAAACTCACCGGTCTACTTGCAATCTCTGAGCGAGCATCCGCCAATCATTGCCGCGCGCACTTGGCGGATCTAGACATTGGCATAACTGCTTTCTAAGCGTCTTAGAAAATCTGCAACAATCGAAATAAAATATCACATATACATATCAACTTCATTATATTTTTTTTATTGATGAGAGTATAAAATATATTTTATTTTATTTTTAACGTGTGTGTGTTAATGTAAAAAGTACCTGAAGGGTCTCGGTATGACGGATTCCGTGGACCTCGCTGAATTTTTCCCTCGTAGAACAACAGAGGACTCCGTCTTGTTACCATTTCTCTTTCCGCTCATGTTACTCCTTTTTACAAGATCGAGATCGATCCTGAGAAGCATACCTTGATCCTCGAAACCACGTTGACAAGCACGAAGCTCAAAGCCGAGTCTGAGGTCACCGACAACTTTTTCTATTTTAAAGGAACGCCGGATGCTAATCCTCGAGGATGCCCAGACGCGCCGGTAAGGTACTTCCTGCCGCTCGGCAAAACCGCTCTCTCTATCTTCGAGATCGACGCGAAGTGCTGTGCCGCTAGCGCGAAATCCGAGAGTACTGTGATCGATGTAAATGCTACCTAAGCGGCGTTCCTGCGAAAGAATTACACACAACTCGCGGGAATGAGACAACCACCGGGCAAAATTTGTTATTACAAATTATAATAATACTCTAATGTCCATTAATTCCTATCAATGCAGATTAACTTTTTCTAATTCTTAGAACTAGAAGAGGATAAAAAGTAAGTTAAACCGAGATTAAAGTTAATCTACATTGGTATTGAAATAAACACAAAAGTACATATCTATTTTGTACTCACTCGTTCGCTTACGAGCTTAAACGACGCTTTGGTGTCCTCGAGTACGTGGCATCTGATGTGATCGCGTTCGCGAGACGCGAAAACCGCGACGCAGAGCCGTTTCACGGCCAGTCCAGGCGCGACCACCGAATTTTCTCCCGCCACCGCGTAAACGCTTGGTGTCTCCGTGACGAGAAACACCCCAGCGTGATCGAGCTGCGCAAACGGTTGACCGGGTAGATTCGTCGGGTCGCCACCGAGCATCAACACCTTGCGCCACGTCGTCGCGGACGGCGAGCCGTTCGAGCTCGCCGACGAATTCGTGGAGTTGTTCGAACGTGTCTCCAGGTCGATCTCCGTCGACCACAGACTCATCTCCCAGTTTCCGGTTCTCAGCTCGGCGCAGTGCTCGAACTGAAGGATCACCGGCTTCACGAGATCGACGCTCGCCGGACCGCAGGCCACCACGGCGGACAGCAGCGTGAATCCAGGCGGGAGATTCGGTCTGAAGGAATTTTCGCCGAGCACGGCGAGATGCAGACTGTGCCGGCGACCGCGCGGGATCGCACCTTCCGGCACCGACATCGAAACGCCCACCTCGGGTACGACCAGAAGGGCGCCTTGCTCGTCAATTATGGCTCTCACGATGAAGCCACTACCGTCATCCGTCGTGGATCGTTCGTTCTCGTCCGGTCTTTCATCATCGTCCTGTTCGTCGTCGTCCTCGTTGGTGCTTTCTGGATTCGCTTGATACGTCGAGCCTGAGAATATACGTATTAAGATTCCCGATAGACGAAGAACCTTCATCTCCGTACGCAAAAAAATGTATCTAAATTTATTACTTTTGCGATATTATTTCAAAATTTAGAGTTTACTTCAAAATAAGAGATTCAAGGTACTTGTTCTCGGATTATTTGGCAGGAGAAGTGGATTTATTCGAAACGAAACTGATTGTCTAAAGAGCTCTCGTGATCTCGAATTTATGGGAATTTCTTACGAGAAGAACGTCCCTCCTCATTATCCGACATGCCGCGTCCTCGTTGCGAGTTCTTACAAGAAGACCTAGTTACGGAGGAGCTCGGCGATGGTCTCGTTGTCGACGGTAATGACAATTGCGGAACGTCATAATGATGCTCGGAACAGGATCTGCACATTGCGCCAGCGCGTCGTAAGATTATGTAAATGTAACTGGATGCTGATTCATATTATGTACCGTGTTCTCTCATTATTCTGATTGGTACATAAGATATATATATATATATATATATATATACCTGGGTAGTCTGGCGTTCGATTCGTCTATCACATGCTCGAGACGCCTGTCGTTAGCTAAAACCGAGCGCTCGTTCTTAGAAACGACCGATTTTGCGAGATCACCCGGACGACGAAAGTCCAATCTCGCCACGCCGTACAACGCTTCCATTCTCTCTTTCCGGCGCATCAAGCGAACGAAGAAAATCGTCGTTACGGCCAGAATTATCGCGGCTAAACTCAAAGTAATCCACAATGCGAGGATATTTCTGTAATCGACCGCTCGAGTCGCTACAAAGAAAAATATCTCTTTTTCTTTTTCCATTTCAAACGGAAGCGTTTTTAAAAATAATTCAACCGGTTTCTTTACCTTCCTTGAGTACTCTTGGCCCATCTTGCCCGAGCGCTGCATGCAATAAGAAGGGAGAAATGTTTCAAATAATAAAGATATAACGTATATAATTTTACATCGACAATTTACATCGCGGGACAATATAAAGTCTAAAGTAATTAATCATTTTGGAAGGTCCTCGCGCGCAGATTTCAATTTTATCCACCGGCCATTTTATCGATGAGTCACCGCGTATGCAGAGTCATCGAATTTTACGAATAGCAATCGAATGCGGAGAGCTAAAAAGGACCGCGCTCGTTCCAAATAAATCGTTAGGCACTCGAGTGCGAGTCACGAAGAACAATAAGAAGCAGAAACACGAGCTGGAGCCTCACCATTACATCGATCCGCGGAGCAGGACTCGACGATGACGTCCTTGCCTTGACAGGAACGACCGCCGTTGCTCGGCGGGGGGTCATTGCAGGATCGCCTCCTTACTCTCGAACAATCGGGACCGCATGCGGACCACGAGGACCAAGTTGACCATCTGCCGTCGACCGCTGCGTGCAACGGGGCGAAGTTGAAAATCTCGATTAAACTGCGATTATCTGATTTGCGAAACGGCGAAAAGAATGGATACATCTGTACCGTGTATCTCGATCGGGACGCATTTTTGTAGCGCGCTTAAAAACGTTTAGTACATGTCAATATGGGGGCCTGTGCACTCGTATTAACTCTTGTATTCTATTACGATTTGCGACACAATATTACTCTATGTTATTTTGCTCTATATTATTTTGAGTGGCGCATGAGTGGAGTCTTTGTAGGTCCACCTACCGGGGCAGGAAGGATTGCATTCTACCCTTTGTGTGGCTGGCCCTGGGCACGTTTGACCGCCGTTGATTGGAACAGGATTCGTACATGTTCTTGTCCTCTTTTGTACGCCTCTACCACAGCGAGCGCTACACTCCGACCATCCGGACCAGGACGACCACCCGCCGTTCACTGAGAATGGATCGGAAAGAGAGAAAAAAAGGATACAACGGCGAAATTAAAACGAGAACAAATAACACCTTGTTACACCCCGCGGCTCGAACAGGCCGCACGAGACATGAGTGAGTTGCTTATCCAACGCGACGTCAATTAAAAATAAGAGAATAAAATTTTAATCATCGTGAAATCTGCAAGCGCATCCACTACAAATTTAGTTATTGGAGGAGCTGAACATGTGATGAATAACGCGCAGAATAATACAATAACATCTCTACAACGTCTCTATACAATTATTTTTTGGAATACAAATGTAAGATAGATTTATATGTATTAATAATATTTTAGATAGAACATAAAAGAAGAATCTTTTTTTTTAACTTTATAGGATAAATTGTTACAAAACTATAAGCTTTTTTATCATCTTTATCCATCCACTTCCTCAATCATCGCGCACGAGCGTGTTCTTCAACCGCATCCGTTCGGCGATTTGTACAGTAAAAAGAAAATTGCTCACCGTAGACGGTGAGCACAGCCGGTTCGCTGACTCTCCTCGCGGCGATGTTCTCAGCGACGCAGGAATAGTTCCCTTGATGTCTCAATTCGGCCTCCCCGAGGAGTAGATGCCCGTCGGCGGATTGTACAAAGCCGGTCGCGGAGGACATCTCGTTGGGGTTCGCGTCGGCGGTGGCAGAAGCTGCGCCAGCGGCGGCCGTCTCGAGAGGAGAGCCATTCCTAAGCCAATAAACCTTTGGTGATGGTACACCCAAAGGCGGCGAGCATCGCAGTTCCGCATTGCGGCCGGCTTCCACCGACAGGGAATACGGCGGTGACAGGAAGTGCTTCTTCAGATCTACATCGGCACGATCGGGCCGCCGGTATCGGGCGGGTTTTTTAATATTCGCTCGGAAACACGTTCGAGAGGAGCAGCGGGAAATGAGAACGGGAAGAGGGAGAGTGGCACTCAGCGATATTAGGGCGCGCGTACAGACGCGCGAAAGGGCTTTCACGGGGTTTCTCTGTCCGGTTTCTCCCCCTCTTCCCTACCCCCCGTCCATCAGAAAGACGGAAAAAGATTTGAGGCGCGTGAACCACAGAATGCATAACTGCGGTCATTCGTTCGGTGTGGCTATCCGTCGCGGTATTATTTGCCGCACCACGTCCGCGTTCAAAAAGCGAGGCTTTCATATCGCTCGTGAAGAGCGTATAAGCACCGACCGCGCGGCCATAGTACCTCGATGTGGCGGTTACGCGCTTTAGAAGTTGGCGGAATTCTATGCCACGGTATGCAGACCCGCGACTGATGGATGATACGTCCGGCATCACAAAGTATACCGCGTTATGGACCATCTAGACCGATTCAAATGCATTCCGGCTTACGCTGCATTCGCTGGCTTCGAGATACTTTCACGTGATACGTCATGTGCCAAACACAATTTTAACGTGTCATTGAATTTACGTGTTTTAAAAAAATGCAATATTTTTTTTCATAGACATTGAGTACAATAATTCGTATACAAGTCGTAGAAGTTACTCGTCGCAAAAAATCACTTCTACTTCCTAAACGTTCGGATAATATAGGTTACCACTTCAAATTCCCATTACGCGATTCGATCGTTCAATTTGCAGATATCTCATTTTCCTCGTCGCGCGCGCGTTTGAATGTATTTTATATGATCATAAAATATTAAAGCTTGTGAGACACGAACAACTCAATGCGCGCCGCTATTATCCAGCTAAATTAATTGCCGGCACTTGGTTCTATTCGGAAATAGAATAAGACGGTTGTGCAGAAAATCGTTCTCCGCGAATATCGTATGCACATCGATTCGATCGACATCCTGCATTCAATTTCGAAAGCGCGTCCGCTTTCTGTTTGCACGCAAATACCGATTTAATTTTGCATCCTGTTTGCCACGCTTGTTTGCGCGGCGTGGCGCGACTCGAAATGTCTAAATGAAAATTGCTCTTGCGTTGCACTTTTTACGAAGCGTCCAATCCCGAAGCAATCCCGCATCGTTATTGGAATCACATACACCGAAATACCAAAATACACTTTTCATATGGCTTATCTCGCAATGTATAGGCGACTTTATTTTAGCTTTGATAACCTACGAGTGTTCTGCAATGAATAACAGAGGTTCTCCCTCGTTTTCCACTGGTGAAAAAAAAACGCAGCCGCTATTCCGGGGCTTACGCGTCTGTCGTTTCATTTGCGATAGAATATCGATTAGATTTTGTACTCGATTTGCGCGTCACAGGACACTTGATAAAAACCGAATCGTGTCCGCTTTGTCCCTTTAATTTGTCCCATCTTTCAGGCTCTTTTTTTGCTACAAGGTGCGGGGGAGATTAAGCTTTTACGTCGAGTTTCTTCAAAAGCTTTAAATGAAAATCGTGTTACCCCGAAATTACATTAATAAAGTTACTAAATAATGGAATGGCGATGTAACTAAAGACCATGCTCATCGTACATTTGATAAAATATAATTTGCACAAAAATGTTTCTGAAATAACTTTTTATACGTGTGATTGCAAAAGGAACGCAGACATTTCCATGTTATCAACAATCGTAATATAATTTTATAATCCGAATTAGAACATAAATTACAAGAACGCTCGAAATAATTGTTACAGCCTGTTCAAGGGCCTCGTTCTTCCCCCTTGTGTTAGCATGAGTGAAAGTGACGTAATCTCCTGAGTTAGAGCACCTCACGTATTGCGGAAACGAGCGGCATGGTCATTACCGCAATGAGAAAAAGAAAATCCTTTCGTCGCGTCGGTAAACTGAACATTCAAAGGGAATCGAGAGAAGACAGGGGACATACAGGATAGCGGGGAAAGAGCGAGCGGGGGAGAGAGAAAGAGAGAGGATGGGGAGAGCTCTCTACTTACAGGCGACCTCAACCGTAGCGGGCTGGCCCCGAATTTGACCTGGTCCCGACCATGCCACGCACTCGCACTTGAATCTCTCCCTCCCGAAGTACTCCTCGACCTCGTTCCTCGTCACGTTCAACTCGACCTCGACGACCCTCGTTCCGGTACGAGGGTCGACGAAATCCTGCTGCTGCGAATGCTCGGCCCGGTCACCGTTGCAGCGAAAATACACCTGCGGAAAAGAGCGGCGGAGAGCCGGCGGTAGAGAAGGAATGTGTATAGTTTCGCGTGCCATGAAAGAAACAGCTTGTCTTCGTTAAATTGCGGCTAAGTAGGTAATAAGAACGAGGAGAGAGGAGAGAGCCGCCGCACGAAACTCGAGCCAAGAAGGAGATAAAGACAAAGGCATTTTGTGTAAAGCTCCAACAGGGGTTGTATATGAGAGCATCAAGGGAAATGATACTTCCATGTATTCATATAATACTATGGAGTAACTTGTAGTGTAGTGGTAATAAGAAAATATATAGCGCGGAATAAATCTTCGCGCAAAGACGTCATATAGAGACGCGAATCATATATAAAGATTATTACAGTAAATACGTACCTGAAGTGCGTGCGCGGCGCGACAGTGCAACGTCGCCGGTTTCCCTTTAACGACAAACGTGTCGACGGGCTCCGCCAAGAAAATCGGCAGGGAACCGCCAGCGATGAGATCGGTATCGCTGGTTATAGTCGCGGTCTCGTAGTCACCGTAGTCGTAATCTTCGACAGGATAATTCTCCTCGTCATCCTCCTCGGCGTCATCCTCCTCCTTCGTACCTGGCGAGCAACGCAGCACACGCTTATCCCTCTTGCGAGCGAAAAAATCGATAATTCCAGCGCGTTTTATTCCGCAAATCCGATAAAGCCGTCAGTCTAATCCCTCGGCGGCATTATATCCATACGTCCCCGAAATTTTTCATATCGGATCGATTGAATTAAAATCGTCGCCGCCGCGGGCTCTCACTCTTGGTCCATCGGAGGGATTAAGCCGCGTCACCACGATAAAGAGAAACGCCGATGGAGACGCGTTATCGGATTACTAATGGCGCATTATCGGATCCAATGACGTCTAACAACGATCCCCTATATATCCGATCGTCCTTTTCTACGAAAGTGTATCGTTATCCGAAGACACACGCGCGCGCGTTCGAAACGTCGCGCGCGGTATATTTAGACGTCGAGTCGGATACGATGGAACAGTAAAGTCGGGCTTAACGATGCGTGGCGGATTTTACGCCGTGTATCAGCCGTAGCGAGACACGTTCGCGCTTAGATCTCCCGGACTTTACACTTCGTGTTCGCCGTCCCGCACCTAAGTCCCGCGAGAACTTTATTACATCCCGAGTAACTGCGCCTGTCTCTTGTTTGAGTGGTCGCGGTAAACCGAGCACCAGCGGACCGATGATTACCCCCGCTGTCACGCTCATGAGAAAACATGTCACGATTCGCAGTGTGAGGGGCTTTCGCGAGGAACGCGAGGCGTAAATTTACGCCGCGATTCATACGACTCGGGCACGCTTTCGGCCGGAAGCGAGCGAAATGAATTTTTGGTCGCTCTGGAAAGTGCCGGCAAATTTCCGCGCTGCAATAGTTTTGGCTAGTAGTTAAACCAATATTTTGGTAAACCGATTTTTGGAGTGTACTTAATAAAATAGAATGTTTTTAACACGTTGATTGCCAACGCATATTTGGGAAAAGAATCCCCAATGTCAATTTGAGTTATGTTAAATTATTCAAACCCCAAAATATAATGTATAAAAATAATAAATATCTGTATTAATAGACGTGTTAATAAATATATAGAACCGACTTCACAGTCTCCGATTAATGTGATCCTCTGATTAAACTCACTCTGCATCTCTTTCTAACTGTCCCCCTAGAAAGAGACGAAGAGTTTAATCGGAGGATCAAGTTAATCGGAGACTATGAAATCGGCCTATAATAATATAATGGCCAAATCACCAAATACGAGTTAATTCATATTTGGCGCAGTCAACGTGTTAATAATAAATTCATTTAGCTTTAAGTAACAAACATGCGAGACGTGCATTTCGTGCAAATTATCTGTTCGAATGCTTGTCACAAGTTGAATGGATTTATTAACGTATCGGAGATAGTCGACAGGTGTCATCAAATTTAAATCTACTGCTTCATGCTCCGTTACTTACTTTCGAGCGTGCTGGCAAGACGAAGAAGCGTTAAAAGAAGAATACTGATCCTCAGCTCCATCGTTACCTCACATTTCACTTAAACCGGTCTTTTTATTTCATGCTACTCGAAGAAATTAGGCACAACGAACTTCGTATTCTACGCTGACACGTTTCATTAGTGTCGCGCTTGTAAACCATGAATGATCTTGGCTTCATAGCCGGTGATCATTGTCAAGTGTCATTGGATATTTTCTATAATTTTAACGAACATCCGCGATGCATCGTCGTATGTTACGTCAGTGAATCACGCATCGAGAGAGATCAACCTGGCCTTCGATCAAACGGAGATAGAACAGATCCCGATCGTCTGTGCGTACGCAAGAATCATACGATAGATCCAACGTTCGAGAGTCATATTCACCTCACATTCGAATTTTTTTAATTTGCAGAAGAAGACCCGTCTCCTTGAAAAAAAATACCATAAATAATTAGTCGCGGCTCGTCCCGAGGACTACATGACGAATTTGAACGAGGGTGCTCGCACTTGCATGGTTGCACTCGCGTTCGAGCGTGCGAAAGAGTGGGGGACACGTGACCGGCTTCGAGCCCCTCGCGCACGGCGGTGAACGAAACGAGGGAAACGAGGAGTTCGCTAAGGGAGGGTGGTTGCACCGATGCTCGCGGGTCGGCACGCGGTAGACGACTGAACTTGCCGACGTGCGCGCACCTCTATATATACATATATATACGTCTCACTTCGATACCGACGCTCTTCTTCATCCCCTTGTCGTCGGGGGTGCTGCTGCTCGCTGCTGCTGCTGCTGCTGCCAGTGGTGGCGGTATCCGCGGCGGCGGCGGCGGCGGCGGCGGCGGCGACGGCGACGGCGGCAGTGGTGGTGGTGACGTTGATGATGGTGGTAGTTGTGGCGGTGACGCCGGAGGCTGCGCTTTCTTCCGCGAATGTTCTCCTTCCGCCTTTGAGCGATGATCGACATATCACTCTCGCACCAAATATGCATCCCTCTAACCCTTATATATCCGTCACAGAAGTCGTTTAACTTTTTACTGGGCGTATTGAGTATGAAACAATCTGTATTCCTTTTCAAAATACATTTCCATATTTAAGGTAGTTCGATGATGAAAGGCCGAAGTCAAAACAATGTTTATAAATTTTTTATTTTTATAATTATAAAAAAATAGAATAACGGATCGCAAAGCTTCGTAACGACGTAAAAAGATTATTTTGTAAATAATTTTTACGTTGTAGAATAATATTTTGCCTGAAATAGATTAAATAAAGTGTGTGTTAACGCGTCGCTTGACTAGTTTTCAACTTTAATTATTAATTAAAAAAAAACTGTACGTTGGATCGTGTTCACCTTCAATTATAAGCTTCCTCACAGTGTCCTCTTTCCATCGATATATATTGTTCAGACATTTTTGGCAAAAGATTTTTCGCAAACTCGTGTTATTCATAGGAAACTAACCTCTTTTCCTCTTAGACCAATGTCAAAATCATTAAAATCACCTAATTTTAAAATTAAATATCTTGAGAACGGGACGGTGAATTATCTTTTTTCTGGGCTTAATCGATTCAGGAGAGTTCCTTTTTTCGATATAAAAAATAAAACCTATCACTTTTGGCAAAAGTCGTTCATCATCGAACTACCTTAAAAAATATATATATATATATATATATATTACACACAAGAAGAACATGTGTTTTTCACGGGGTTAGTGACTGTAAAGCACTTATTCACTTGAAAGATAGTACTTCAACCCTTCATCGCACGGGACATCTTTGACATAATCGACGATGACCCAAGTCAGAAAAGAATGATCGAGAGCCATTTGTTTTTTAACGAAGCTCCCATTTGTGGCTGGGACACGTCTCTTCGGATAAAGCCGAGTACTCGTTGGCGCTTTCGAGGAGTGCATTGTCGTGTACGAAACGTCGATACATCAGTTCCTTGACGATTCAATATTCATCTACCCCCTCCTCATTCATAGCGCGTCATAAAGCCAGCGCCGTTAGCCTCGAGGTCATTGTTATCGTGTCTCGTCTACCACCGTGGTGCCTTTGGTAATAAGGGACTGAATGAATATCGCTCGAGCATCCGCTCGATCGAGGAGGGGGATTCCTTAGAAGAGGATCCTTACGGGAACGTATGGGATTTCCTACGTTCGATCACTGCCGATCCGCTCGAACGTGAAATCGGATCCAACCGCGAGAACGAGTTTAGCGTCGCGACGACGCGGTCCTCTAACCTCGCAATTTCGTATATACGAGGATGGGATGTTACGGTAAACGAGCTTCCGAATCGCTTGGTTACACATCCAGAAAACCGATACCTTGTTGCTACTTGGCGCTAAAAATCGAAGAGTATAATACGGAACGTGCCCGTGTCACGTCAGGTTGCTCCACGAGAGAGAAAAATCTTGGATGAAAACTTTATTTTACGATCCACACGGATTTTTAAAGTCTTTATAGATGTTAGGTAACACACAAACATATTTTTGGAGAACAGAGCCCGCGTTCTTCCTACGTCCTACATCGTGAATTAAGTTTTTGTATTTTTAGGCATTTATTATCGGGGCGCCAAATTGAGAGATGCCAAAACTGATGCAAATATTTTCCCAGTGACCTATCGCATTCCTGCAATGGGAATCCGACCGACGCGTCTTGACAAACATTATAAAGCGCATTCAAGCATCTCTGTCCACGAGAAGTTCCGTTTCGCTCTGTTTACTCTAATTGTAAGTATCTCACGCTCAACTAGACAAGAAAATCCCCACGGCATGGCACTTGCCCGCCGTAATTAATGATACCCTACGGGAAAGGATTAACGTGTACACAAAGTATATACATTAGTGCCCGATCGGAGTTCGGCATGCATCGCGATAACGTTTAAGGCGCTCGATGCCGGGCATTAAGGTGGCTGCAGCATCGTATGGCCTTAATCCGGATCTATACGCCGATGTGTGCCGCCATTATGTATTATACTCACATGTATATCGGTTCGGCAAGACGTCGAAGCTTGACTTATGCCGATGGCCCTCACTCGCAGATGGTTATCTCGCGCCTTTACGAGAGAGTCGATCCGTTCGAGCCTGTGTGCGAGCGCAATGTGCTTAAGCGATTTAACGTAAACACACGTAGCAATTTGTCCCGGGCTTTATGTCGCCCTCGGGAAAAAGGAGCCCACGCGCTCATTCCGTACCGTTCGGGACAGAATAAAGAGAGAAGAGAGAGAAGTATTCGTGGCACACGAGAGAAAGCGTACGAGAAGAGAAAAAAGGAGAGCAACGTAAAGAGCGCGAGAACAATACGCGGCTCGTTTTCTTACTTTGTCGATATGTTATAGGTAAAAATAACAGAAAAAAATATGCGCGTTTTATTAACAAGTTGATGTCTTGTTGAGCGAACATCTTTCAGCTAATTGCAATCGCTCCCATTTTGGATTAGCGACGATGTGAAAAAGAAAATCAAAAATGAGCTGAAATCTCCGCTCGAGTGAAAGCGAATAAGGAAATAAAATAGGTGAGTTTATCATCGAGCTTTGAGGCAGAGATACTACGTCGTATCGACTCCAAGGTGTACGTTGCGAGTATAAATTACCACATGCTCGTTCTCCACGTGTAGCACGTCGTACATCATGCTATATCTAGATAAGCCGCCGTTAGAATTATTAACACGCGTGGCCACCGCTGACTGGAATGCTCGTTTATTCGCGCTTATGTGAAAAATTAGAAGGCGGAGCCTTATCGCATCACCTATAACCATCTAAATCATTATCGGACAAGCTGAATGAGAATCACGATTTCAATATTAAGACTAAAATTTTTGCAAATATGTGAGAAAATTTAAGTCTTAATATTGTAATCGTGATTCCCATTCAGCTTGTCCGATAATTATTTAGACGATTATAGGTGATGCGATAAGCTCCGCCTTCTCGCTGATATTTAGTAATATTCAAATGCTCCAAAAAGAAACGAAGAAACTTAAGGTAGTTCGATGATGAACGACTTTTGCCAAAAGTGATAGGTTTTATTTTTTATATCGAAAAAAGGAACTCTCCTGAATCGATTAAGCCCAGAAAAAAGATAATTCACCGTCCCGTTCTCAAGATATTTAATTTTAAAATTAGGTGATTTTAATGATTTTAACATTGGTCTAAGAGGAAAAGAGGTTAGTTTCCTATGAATAACACGAGTTTGCGAAAAATCTTTTGCCAAAAATGTCTGAACAATATATATCGATGGAAAGAAGACACTGTGAGGAAGCTTACAATTGAAGGTGAACACGATCCAACGTACAGTTTTTTTTAAATTAATAATTAAAGTTGAAAACTAGTCAAGCGACGCGTTAACACACACTTTATTTAATCTATTTCAGGCAAAATATTATTCTACAACGTAAAAATTATTTACAAAATAATCTTTTTACGTCGCTACGAAGCTTTGCGATGCGTTATTCTATTTTTTTATAATTATAAAAATAAAAAAATCATAAACATTGTTTTGACTTCGGCCTTTCATCATCGAACTACCTTAATGGAATAAGTTTCTTTCTTTCTGTCTCTTCGATATGTTACTATATATCAATCGTGAAATATTAATTGGTCATTTTGCAGCGCAAATACACAGGATCGATCCGCGTATCGCACACTGTTATCCATCTTTATCTGCATCATAATATAATATAACGTGTATAACGGCTGTATATACGGCGCGTTAGCCGTCGAGCGACGTTTAGTGGAAATCACAATTCGCATAACAAGATAATCAGGGGGCGTAATTAAAAACAATGTCGCGTCACGTATGATTATGCGCGGCTTGCAAACCGGTGACAATGAATATTGCCCGATTGCAAACAGACACCGCGCGTAATTGGCTTCCGCGCTGCGGCCGTTAAACGCCGGACGATAAACACGCTTAACGCGTATCGTCAAATATGTCGCGCGATGATCAATGCGATTGACAGAATGCGCGCGGATAACGTGACTACGAGGCCGGCGATTTAATCATTAAACCGGCCGGCGGCAGCGGGTGGCATAATCCGCGACATTTGCTCGGCAAATGAACTTCGTGCGCCGGCAAGGCGTGAAACACTCGCCAAGTCACGCGCGTTGGATAAATTGAAGGTGCCGCGCGGGATGCCATTTTAGGCGGAGCGGCTAAAATGCGGATTGTATCCGCATGACCACATTCGCAGGCCCATCGTTTTCGATCGCGCCATCGCGCCGGCTGCGAAGACCGGCAGTGCTGCATCGTGATGGTCAATTGTCATATAATTCCTTCAGCACGAATTTAATCGTCACTCTCTTCTATTTCTCTATCTTTATCATAAAAAGACCCTCTTGAAAAATTGACGCATCCGTTCCATCTACCATCTATATACGGTTTGGTTCGAGGATAAAAATAAAAACAAAACGTGTAAATTACTTTGTCGATGATAGTTTTGCAAATTGTATTTAATCAATCTATTTCTAACTATTTCATAAATTTATTTTTACCTATTTCTATATTGCTTTCAATTGCACAAAACATTTCAAAATGTAAAGAAATAAAAATATAGTCCTTCCGGATAGAGTACTTTTCGAGGTACAAGATACGTACCTCGAGTTATTTATTTCTATATATTTTTATAAAATGGCTTTCAATTGCGCAAGAGGTTTTAAATTTATTTGAAGTATAAAAATACAGCTCTTTTCCGGATATAGTATAATACTTTTCGAAGTACAAAGATACGTACTTCGAGTCATTCCTTCACACGACTCTACTGATATGACACATATATAATAGGTACAACGTTGTGCAGTCCGCAACGTATTATTTCAAGCCGATGACCGCTCTCGCGTCTATACGTTTAAACAAAACGTCGTCGGTATACGTACAAGACATATACGTATCGCGGGGTTGAGGAACCGTACTATTTCTTTCATCGATTGGATCTCTCCCAAAGGATTGTCCATAGAATCTACCTCACCTTAATATTTCAGCGTACGTGCAGCTGTTGTCTTCGCAAACTCGAGAAAACCCGCGCGGCTCTGCCTTACGTGCTCTCTTACATATCTTTGACGAAAATAGTCGTGCAATGCGGTTGTAACGAGAAATAAAGAATTCGGACCTGTATACGGTTTTCCTTCGTGGCGGTATCATTCGTTTTGGAAACACGCGCAACGTGCATCTGTTACTAATTTAACGAATACTAAAAAAACCCACCGATCAACCGCGGAGAAAGCCGGAATGCCTATATTAGCCATCGGTTATTATTCATGTCGAAAGTTTGTCACAGCAAAACAGCGCGCCGCAGCTACCTCGACGAAACAACGCTGGCCTTTGCAATGTAAAAATCCACGATCATGCAACCAGTAAGAAAAAATATTGATGAATATCACGAGGAGACTAATTCTAGGTAAAACATTCAGTTAAGCAGTGACTATCGCATTATTGTTATATTAACAGCGTTTAAGCGTTTAAAGAATTGGATATACTAATTGCTCAATTTCATTCTTCGCTTTTTTGGTTTTCAATTTTATTTTTAATTTTATTTAAAATACTATCATTTTTTTAATCATTTTTTGTAGGAAACATAATTATTGTCTAACGATAAGATAAAATCATAGAGAAATATTTCGACTATCCGCCTTTTTTGTTTACCATGTCTGATATATGCTCATCAATATATGAAGAAAAAAAAAGTAGCAACAAATATTATTTGTCTTTCAGCACTCGCGCGCGATTGTACGCGCATGGTGAATTTTCCCAAGACAAGAGCGAACAAAGAAAGGGTCCCGATCTAGGGATACGTGCACGGTGACGTTAGTTATAATGCATGAGCGTCGAGGTAATAGAATACTCAAATATGCAAAGCGGCGACCAATGCTCCGGGAAAAGTAAGTCGCTTTTAACCCTTCGAGAGAATTTTACTTCCGTCTTTACATGTAGGCATCTGTATCCAAGTTTAGAGTTGAATATTTTCATCAAACTTTCACGACAAGAAGAAACTCGGGAAGCAGAACGAGTGTAATATTATTTAAGATGTTTAGCACATCTTATTTAAATAATAGCTCAATGAGTTTCGATATATTTTTATTCAACGTCTTCTTAATTAATCTTTTATTGTATATATTTCTTAAATAATACCGCGCGCTCTCTTTTAATTTTCTTAATTGCGTAATAACATTTTCGACGTTACTATGACAATACGACGTTCGCATCGTCATAAAAATGAAAGTCCTCTTTTCACTCGGCGCACAATAGCCTTATTCGCGAAACGCCCACCATCAGAAGAAACAAAGGACTTGCTTTGAGACCAAACTTTCATCATCCTCAAGGGCACGCTTTGCAATTTGCAGCGACTTGTCGCGCGCGCGGTAGAAAACTCCCTTAAGCTAAACTTTTCTCTATAAGACTTAGCGAAAAAGAGCAACTATCCTCGGTGCGGTCTTCTGTTCCTCGACATTACGGGAGCGGGACAAAGCTCCCAATTCCCGAAAGCACTCCGCGAGCGCGATACGCTCCCAGATACCGACACACTAGATCGGAATCGACACTCGATCTTACGATACGCGCGGATTCGTTCGCGCTTGCAAAAAAGAGAGACGGGATGTCTTTCGGCGAAGAGAAGGGTTGCGGCAGATCGGGCGGATGGCGACGGAAGCAAAAGAGCGCGACTCTCGAGAGGATACTCTCGGAGGATTTTCCGGCGTCAGAGGTAGGAAGTCCCGGCGGGCTTTTCACAACGAGAGGCCCTCACAATACGTCGTTACGGGGCGGCTAACCCTCCCCCCGGCCGAGGGCTCGTCGAGTGGATAATCGTTTTAGGGAAGGCACCGCAGCTACGGTCCCAGTATTACCGCCTTTGTGGACGATGTTTGAACGCCGCCGGCACTCGGGCAATCAGGTCGATTCACAATCAGCGCACTTTCCGCACCGCGACCGATCGCCGCCGACATCCCTGCATAAGGGAAATCGCCTCTTCCACGCAGTCGAGCACTCACGCTCGCAGCGAGATACGAAGTGCGAATATTGCAGGTTTCGGCTCCTTTCTCTTTAGTAAGTTCTTGGGAAATTTTTGCGATTCCGAAAACCTGGAATCGCGTTCAATTCACGAGTAGTACTTCCCATCTCCCTTTCATTTCGATGAATCGATGAAAGAAATATAATACGAGATTTAATAAACATATATTTAAGAAATTTTGATTGTATACAATTGTTTGCAAACGCTATTAATATCGTGGGTTAACTGAAAGTATGACGAATTAGGCAAGAACAGCTTAAGACCCTATTCGAGATTCCAGACGGTGCGCATTTGCAAGCGATGATTAATTCATCGGTTCATGAATTAAAATGTTCACGATCTCCATTGTAACGGTGAATGTATCTTCATCTATTGACGAAGCAACATTCGACGCGTGTCCAATGTCGTTACGTACATGCGCGAGAGGAAGCCGTTATGTGCCGAATAGAGAGTTAATTTCGCGAGCAGCCAAAAAAATACAATAGCTGTAGCCGTCGTCGCTGAGTGAATTCCGAATGAGGCAGTATAAATCATTCATTTCCATAAAATTTCACACTCTGTAACACTTGTTTCATTAAAATAATTCGTGTTGTGTCATGTCAGAAAGATATGCAAATATTTCGTAATTTAATCATAAGTTTTATTGTCTCGAAAATTTATTATTTTTATTCCTACAAATATAAAATTAAATTAAAATTATGCAAATTTGGTACCGTGAAAAAAAATGAAACCTTTTCTTTAGATTCAGAAACATCGTCTCCAGGTCACACTCTATTCTTGTATAATACAATTTAATAAAAAAATAATAAAAATTCATTTATACAATGATAAATGAATATATTTACAAATCCAACATGATATAAGCGAGAGCGAAACTTTGCGCAACTTTTATGCGTTACACGATGCGAGCGAAGGTGATTTACTGTAACGGGTATTGAGATCTATACATGCAATCTCTGGGATTAGGGACCGTGTTTGCTCATACTATGAAGCGCATACGTGTCAGAACAGAAGTACGAGACTTTGGTCGGAATACCTACGGATTTATGTCCGCACGGTCCAACGAGAAAACCGGAAGCCATGAGAAATTCGGCTTTTCAGGGCTCGCACGATCGTCCAATTACCTCGTATATAGCATTTACATAACGTATACAAACGCCTATCCGTGCCCCCGACCCCGACGCCTGAAACCGCCCGCGCCGCAACGCCGCCGCTCAATGTCGCCACCCTCACACCGACGGCCTCACGGCAACCGAAGTAATTACAGACGCGTTTCAGGGAGCACCGACTGAATACAGAAATTATGCAGATGGCGTAATAATATTCGCCACACGTTTGCTCGGGTCAATATTGAACTAAGCTTCCTCGTAATTCCTCACGAAAGACGCCACCGCCGCGCGTTTCACCGCCGCGGCGGTAAAAACTCGTTCCGCGATGCGCAACCCTTAAATTTTTGCCCGCTGTACCAATGAAGCTGCTTAAAATATCCGCTCGGATATGTATGTATATCTGCTAACCGATGCCCGATGAAATCGCGAAAACCGTTTGATTTCTCCATCACGCTTTGCAATCAAAATACAGCGCATCTGTGTGACGGCACATATTCGTCCCCTGTGAATAAATCAATTGTTATTGTTGACCATATCGAAGTCAGATACCGCAATCTTATTGCTCTTATTAGGACGATTAGTTTGCGATCCTAATTCAACAAGTGCCAGATATTTGATATTTAATCTCAAAAAAATGTTAAATTTATGATAGAAAAGTGTTCAATCCATATCTTATAAACATTACTTAAATACCTAATATTTCTAGAATTTTGTACTAGATATTAGTATATATTTTCCATGACGTGGAAGACCCAGTTGAAGCTAAGAGGTCGACAAAAAGAAGTAATTAATATACATTAAACATCATAGTCGCACAAACGCTTAAGCACTTGTACAAAAAGAAAAACAGTGTCAAATCAAAACTTATATACTCGTATACATATATATGCAACAATCTATAATCTTCTTATAAGAATTTCAACTTTTTATTTCTACTTTTTTTCTTGGTTGAACTTTATAAAATACTACTTTATTCAAGCAAGTTTTCTTCGTTTAATGCAATATATCTCATTTCAAGATTTCCACGTTGAAACTAAAGATACTTTCAAATCAAGAATTATTCTTTTTTAGTCTATGTATGTTCAAGTTTGCGCACGTACACGCTTTGTGCACATCGCGTTTTGCCCGGTTTCCGGCGCTTTCGATGCATTTGCGGCCTCGCCGAGCCGCGGGTTGCGCCGAGTCTGCGAGGTGGAGATACATTATCCGTTCCAGCTCGCGTGAGAGGAAGCGACCGGAGATGGAGGATCCCGCACCTTCTCGCGACGCTCTCGAGCGTCGGTGGAGTGGCGCTTTGCGGATCGGCCGTGGTGAATCGTGCCATAAATCAGCTGTTACCGAGTCAATTGAGACGTCGCGAGCACTCTTTGCGTTCCGAGTCCGCACCATTGGTGGGCTTTTTGTCAAGCGCGACGAACTCGTCGGGGACGAGTATATAAGAAAGAGTGGGAAAGGGTCGCGGCGCGGGTGTCCCGCGCGGTCGTTAAACGCAGCCGTACTCGAGTACCGAAGTAACGATATGCTAAAAGGGGGCGAGGGCGAAGAGGGACAGAGGCGAGATGGTCTCTCGCCGTTCTTCCCCGATCGCGCGGCGCGATGATATACGTACGGCTCGATACGTCCTCTCGCCGCCGCGCTCTTTTGTTACTCCCTCCTTCCGCAGGCTCTCTCTTTTGAAGCTGCCTTTTCGACGTCCGCCCCGTTTCTTCCGTGCCTTCCGTTCGTAACTCGCAACGCGCACTGCCATGCCGTCGGGAAAAGTGGTTCTCCGCGGTGAATTACGCCGAAACTTCCGTTCCGCCGAGATACATGGTTTCCGCGACGTAGTCACCTGATCGCGAAGCGCACTGAGGCAGAGGTAATTGAAAGAGCATGTACATTCGCGAGAAAATTATAATCGCCGCGTATCAAGCATGTGTGCGCGAGCGCCTGTCCGCAACTTCCGCTACTCCACGTGATAGTGACCATATGCCGCCAAATCCAGATGCACTCGCGACGTTGTTCGCGAAGATCTAATTATATGCGCGCGTTATTCTCTTCCTTCAAATCTCAATTATAGTTACTGCTAAAATTAACATTGAAATATTGTTATAGTTTATTATTATTATTATTATTATACAATTGGTACAGTTATTAAATACTTTTATTGCTAATTAGAAGCTGCATCATGTGACTGTACTTATCTCGGTGAATTTTTACAAATAGTTGCGTGAATATAATTCAGTATTCAGGAAGATTAAAACATTCTAATTTTGAAAAATCTGTTTTAAATTACATTGTTCAACAAAAAATGCACAAGAACGAGAGTAATCGTTTCTTATAGTTTTTCGGACGTTGAATACGATCCCGTTTGTCAAAATACTTTATCGTGTCACAATTTTAAAAAATTTACAGTTAAAGTTATAAAAAAAAAGATTTATTTTAGTGTATTTTGGCATATTATAACTACGATATATGTGACGTGTTGGAGAAGTTTTATTGTATTCAAAATTAAGTATTTTGAATACAATATTTCGATTTAGAAGAAAAACAAGTTCGCCAGTGTTACGTGAATAATTTTACAAATCCCGTTTGCGAAGTGTAACGAAGCATTAAGTCGCATAATTATCGAAAGTAAATTAATATAACGCGTCCTACTTGGTCAAAATTCATAACCAGACCGGGGGAATACAATTGTAACTTTAGCGATGGCGATGGCGCGTCCGTTGTTTCAACGTCGATGCTAGGTTCGTGCGCGCGCGCGAAGGACTATCAGTGTTACGCTATTAAAAGTTGCAGCATTAGTGGGCGCTAGTCTCCCCTCTAACTCGTTGAGCATTATGATTATACCGCGAAAGTTCCAAACATTATATCACTGCACAAATACGATATTTATCAAAGTAGTTTGCGCGGGAAAGTGACTTTCTTCTCGCTTGAGTTATATCCGGTAAAACTTCTTCCATCGAAAGTAGCGACCGTGTTAAGCGCCGCGGCGATCGTGCTCGGGGCTTGTTCAACTAAGTTTTATTAACGCCTGGAATTCGTTCGGTTGTCGCCGCGACATTGGGTCTTGGACGACGATCGGTGACGAATGAAACGTCCGTATAGCAGCGCGTCAATTGCCGCGAGCGTTCGTTCCTTTTTTCCGCGTCCGACGAATAAACTCGTTCGGTTTGAGAATATTTGAAAAATGACGTAGCAGACGTGTAAACGTGAACACAGTCCGTAAATGAGATATCTCTTCCGACATTGCTACATATTTATTAGATTGTCGCCTCCGATGCCGCGTATGGAAGCGAGTCACTCGAGACGTTAAAGAAATCAGCTCTACCTCCCGGATTTCTTTCTCGCGCAGGTTGTCTGTAAAGTTCGAATCGAACGGGAGAGTATCAGGTGGAATTTAATCATATAAATGGACGAGCGTCCGATCCAAACTCGGCCCGATACGAAAAAATAAAAGTTTTAACGCGCGCGGCACCTCGTCCCGTCCCGAGAAGAGGAGAGGAAATCCCTTCGGAATTTTTTCCGATCGAATTAGCCCCAGTGAAACTTTATTTCGCGAGTCTGCTCTCCCCTTCTTCGTTTTCCATTTTTTTTTTAATTTGCTGACAAAACGTGCATCCGAACCAGCGGAGCTATCCCATGTTTATTCAGAACAGTTTTTACGCGGTTTAAAGACAAACGGTTGAGAGAATCGTCATTACAGAGTGAGACGAAAAGGAAGGTACTAACTAAAAGTTTGCAATAGATGCAGTGTATTTTTTTACATTTTACTGTTAATAATTTCGGTAAGTAAAAATTGCTATACGCGCGCAATTTATGATTGTTACTATATAATTGGAGGTTAACTGCACAGCGGTATTTATGTCACTTTAATTACTGGAACTCCTATTTTTTATAAAAACAATAAATAATAACTACTGCTAATTAAATATTGCTCTTAACTGATCTCGCAACGTGGCGAGAATGTATTGCTCTTGCGTTTCGATACGTCATGCCGCGTTTTTCGTCCACGCGATACACGTGCCCCGTTGTGCCCCGTTGCGAACACGCGGAACGAAAGGGGCCGCTTCGGCCGCGGCCGTCATTTCGTCTGTATGTATGTATGTATGTATGTGTGTGTGTGTGTGTGTGTGTGTGTGTGTATGTGCCAAATGAAATTTCTATAACTCTAGAACTAATCAACCAAATCTTAACGAATTATATATGAAATAGGGGTAGAAAAAACTGAAGAATATAATAGAATTAATAAAAATTGCTAATAATCAAGGGATTCTTTTTTTTTTTTTTAATGTTATTGCTCTAACTTCTGTAATTTTTTAGATATCGGAGTGCATTTTTTTTAATCGATAGAGTATCATGTAAGGAAGGTTGGGATTGAATTTGGCAATGATTGATAAAACAGCGGTTGTTTTTTAATAAAATTTTGAATTTTTGTAAAAATGTTTATGCTTTAACTTCCGCAAATTTGAAGATATCGATCTATTTCTAATTTTATTATATTTTTCAGTCTTTTCTACCCCTATTTCATATATAATTTTTTAAGATTTGGTTGATTAAATTCAGCTTTTTAATAATAATAGCCTAGTTGAATAGGAAAATATTCCACTCTGAGTTCACTATTCTCTCACTCGAGCGCTTTCGTAGCTCGTAGCTATCCCCTCCAACCAAACGCACAGATTCGTGCTTATATTTCACAACTTTCAAAAGCACTAAATAAATATTGTGTTTTTTCGCGCATAATTACGTAAGATACATATACATGTTCATAAAACGGAATATTTCTTTGTCCACGTGCTGTATATAAAATATTAAAAGATGAAATTTAAACTAATACCTTAAGTTAAATATTTTGTTATTTTGTTATTTTGTTATTTTTAACTGCCATGTGCGTCAAAATTTATTATTTTAATTTCATTGATCTATAATAGTTAAATTAACAACATATGTTGAGTAGAAGTAGTGGCCTATAAAAATGATTAAAAATGAAGAAATGGTCCAATTGACACTACGAATTTGACTATGTAGAATTTTCAGAAGGTCAAAATTTTTTCATAATGCCATGACTTTTCATGTCGCTTCGTTAAAACGTCCATCTCAATTCCGCTGTGACTGAAAGTATCCAAAAGCACTGCGAATCGTGTGAACGTGGCGAGAAAACAACAAGTCGTGTGACTTTTGTCTCGTTTTTCTGTCACGTTCGTGGACTTCGCGTGCCATCGCGTCGCGGAATACTAATCGAACGTAAAAGAGAGGAACTAAAGTCGCCCGCAGGATCGACGTCACTGAGTTTTTCTTCTGAGTTTTCTGCTCAGGGGGGGGGGGTATAGCTCCCCAGCGCTCTTCGAAAGAACAATTCGTATTGTCGAACGAACCTGAATTCTCGTGCGATGTGCTGCTTCGAACATAGTTACTCTGGAATTTTCCAGGCTAGAGCCAATCGTAGAGCCTGCTTCATCGGTGCCGGTGCCTTCGAAATTCTCGACAAGTTTTTCTATGCTGGAATAGCTGCCGTCGAATTTTCGTAGATACAGTGATAAATTGATTTGATTTGTTAACCCCGGGAACACCTTATTTTCTTTCTTTTGCATAAACAGTCATACCTAGGGCGATTTTTACACCCCAATTAAAAGTCATTGTTATTAATTACATATTGCATATTTTTTATTGTTCTACAATTTATTAGTATTTGAGAGGACAATATCTATAGAGATTTACTAACCATTTTGTGAAAAAAGTCAAAAAAGTAAAGAAAAACCAAAAAAATATTTAAAAAACAATAGAAGCACACATTAAGCGGCTTAGGGCCAGTTTCAGCAACATCGATTAACTGTATGTATGTATGTACCATTAAACCCGAGAACTATTCCTCTAGAAAGAAACGAAGAGTGAGTTTAATCGAAGGTTACAATTAACCGATGGTGGTGAAACTGGCCCTTATATTATGACAGTACTTCTAAAAAATAAAGATATTAATTAATAAAACGTTTTTAAATTCTGAATTTTTGACGGGATTGCATATTTAAAAGTTCTTAAAAAGAATAATTAGATAAATTTATAACCATTGTTTTTTTCTAATAATTAAGCATTTACACATGTGTGTTTATTAAATTATTTTTTTTTCTATTTTATAACTGTTAACTGTATAATTATACACATTATTATTTATTTATTATAAATATATTATCTATATAAAATAATATTCATAATCTCATTCAAACTCGTATTATATATATTATTTATTTCAAATTTATAATATAAACTCTGACTATACTTTATTAAATTTTTTGTAACGTAAGCGGTCAGTTGAGGCAATTTTTACAGCCCAGCAAGTTTTAATAGGCCTGTACTTTAAAGGTACAGCTACTAAATTTTTTCTATTATACAGATTAGGTCTCGGAACCTTCGAATGAAAGATAGATATGGATTCTCGATCGATAAAAAAAATTACTGTGACATGAGCTTCACTTTTTCGACACTGGGGTGTTTAAATAGCCCCAGGTGCCCGTTCTCGGGTTAAGTACATTTTCTTTATACTTACAATTAGACTTATTAATGACTTCTCATATTATAATACCATCACACTTTTGGATTTTTATTTTTGGATAACATATGCCTCGTTATATATCCGATATACTTTAACATGAATTTTATATGCTTCTTGTAGACCAATCATTAAGGTATATTTGTCTCCACGAATTTTAACAATCATTATTCTAACGTAAGTACAGAAAGTTGTAACAATACTTATATTGGCTTTAATAACTTCATAAATATATTGATTCATAATCGCGTTACAGAATCCTTTATTTACTGTTGGCCGTTCTTCATATCGTATTATTTAAAAATTCGAAATTGCTATGCGTGCAATTAATAGTAACTACGATTGTGGTAAATGATATATCATAAACGTTGATGTCAAAACAAAATTTTTTTCTGTAATTTGTGATGGCATTAGCTAAAACTAAACAGTCCTATTACTTATAGAAAGTGGTACTTGTGCTATTACTTCTGACACTACTGTCCATGACGAAAGTGGAGGATTGGAATACTACTGGTTTAGTGTCATTAACGTTAATTACCGTCATTATTATAAAGCTCTTCGGTATCGTCATTGCGTATTCTGATCTGGTAAAACGCCCCTCTCCCTCACAATGTGTTAAATCAAAGAAATATTTAGTGAGAATGAAATAAATTGCGTTAGAGTATGTTTGCCATCGCGTCGAAAGCTCGTTGACCCGTTCGCAAGCATTATCACACGTGTTAAGCTCGACAAATCAATTGGCCGACAGGTGGACATGAGCGGTGACTGGTCGTATTTAATAGAATTTGGTTTCGGCGTTATATTAATCGCCATTGTAGTCGCAATAGAGTTGCTCGTAATTATGCGCACGCTGACAGCAGTGGCCATTGTCGCTGCTGTATTCGGTACATTCCTCAGCTCGGTAAACATAAAAACAGACGTTGCTTGTACAACAAAAATTTAGAGCATCGAGCAAATGCAAAATTATTTCCCTGATAACTATTTGGCTTCAGGTATCATTGATGGATCTTCATCAGAACATGAGCGTCAACTCCTGGTGGTGGGAGAAAAGGCTGATCAACGGATGCATGTATCATGTGTTCAGGCAATACACGCTGTTATGGTGTCTGCGAATCGAGGAGAAGCCACGGGTGATAACAATCTTCGATAGCGCGCCTCAAGAGCAGGAGCTCGACGTGACTGCGTTAAATAGCCAATGAAGTCCGGATGCCCGTCCTTAACATACGCCGCGTTAACTCTTTCTAATAAACGTAACACGCGCAGCAGCGGAATTTCGCGGAATTACGATTTTTACGTTTTTCTGATTTAGAAGATATCGCCGGCGGAATACGACGTTTCTTAAATTGCCTTCCCGCGCAGATGCTGCGTGACATGTATGTATAGAAACTCGTAAAGTATCATTAAAGAATTATATATCGTGCGGTGTATCGTCGATTCGGTATCCTTATGATTCATTCGATCGTAACAACTAACTAGAGAGACAGCTGGTATTCCAAAGAAAACACTGCGTATGCGTAATATCAACGTAGAAACTGAGCTGAGTCTTAAATTAAGAGACTCGGTTTTACGGCTATTATCGTTCCTTTGCTTTTTTAAGTGATGCCCCATCGAATATCTTGAAATCTATTTTACGAGCAGAGCTCGTCTACGTGCCGGCTACGCTGCTTCTTTTCAGACCATATATCTCTGTGCATGAAGAACGTGCTTGTTTTAAAAGAATATGTCTTAATGTCTGAGCTGTTTAATGTTTTCACAAATTTTACTTCTGTATATTTATACACAATTGCATTTATATATTCTTTATTATAAAAAAATAAAAGATTATATATGTGTCATAGTTTTTGTCTTTCTCTTAAAAGTTCTATTCACTGTTATATGTTCGTTGTATAACATAAAGAAATAGGAATAGTCCCTCCGTGCCAGATGCGTGTATCTGACAAGCATTCTGCAATCCTTTCTTATATAATTTTTCACCGACGCGCTAGCAAAGCTAGCAAAGGGGATAGCATCTCTCTCGCTTTCGACAATTGCGCGCAAAGAAAGCAAAATAAAAATACAAAGAATACCTCAGTAGGGCACGGTAAATATTTCGCCATCTTCAGATATCAGTTATATAAAATGGCACTTCGGGCACTCGCCGCGAGAGAACGTCGTGTCGATCGTGTCGCGATGCAACGGACACTCGTGGCCGCGAGGAACAAATCTTATCGACCTGTGGCACGGGGTAGAAGGTACGCGCACTATCGGACCACTTTCGGAAAAGCAAACAGCAGTGCCGGGCAGCCGAGCGAGGAGAGAACGTGCCTCTTCTTGAATGAAAGAGAGAAAAAGAGAAAGAGAGAGATGGAGAAATAAAATACGTAGCGGTCTGCAGCAAAGAGAAAGGAGTAAGACGGCCATGGGCTGGACGAGCGACGAAGAAGTAAGGAAGCACCTTTCGGTTCCCACGAGATTTTGTGGCTCGTGGTCGAGCCCGAGAGAGCCGATAGAAGCAGAATCAATTTTACGGACGGCTGGCTATCGATACTACGCCGATTGGCATCGATCCCATAGAAAGAGAAAGAGAGAAACGGGAACAAAGAAAGAGAAAGAGAGAGAGAGAGAGAGAGAGAGAGAAAGAGTGGGACGCTTCTTCTATCCTCGCAGACACGACGTGACGTAAAATTATCCGCCCTTCCAATCCGGACGTCCTCCAGTGCTTCCGCTCTCGTCAAACGAGAAGCGGCTTGGAAGTCCTTGCCTCTTTCAATTTGCAGGAACCGGCTAGCGACCGTCTACGATCGACGATGAAACAAGGCGGCCATCCGCGTTACTTCCATCGAGCTACTGCCGCAGTTCCCTCTCGACCCCGAATGATGACTACCTTGCCGAGCTTATGCCTTATGAAAGCTCGAGCGCCGTTCCATCATACGTTCAGAGACTGCACGTATGACAGAGTCAATTTTCCCCAGAATATAGAAACACGCTAAGCTTTCGTCGAAGCAATCAGTGCTACTAAACGGATACGGCTGTCGCATTGTCGTTCGTTGAAATATACTGTCACGTTTTTATTTCAAGTAATAGTTGTTTTGCGTCGCAAGCTCGATGGAAGATAGTGATCCTCGCGTAAAAGTTCGAACAGAAATATGTATACAGATAACGTGTATGTTGGAAGAGGCAGAATAAATTTACCGGTTTCAATTTTTTCAGAATTGACTCGGATGAATAGCCTCTCTCGCCTAACGATTTCAATCCGAGGGACTTCGTGATTTAATCGCCTGCGACGCGAGAGTTGCGAGGTGTAACGGTATTGTCGAAAATTTCTCGCGATAATAATAGGCTGAATGTGTGATTTATTAACCGTAACCGTTCGGTTAAGTTATAAACGATTACAAGCGCAATTAACTTGGAAAGCAAAAACGTCGAAGACCAGGCGGAATCGTGCGATACGCGCGATAGCACGAACGAGGTGATAAAAACAAGCGATAAAAGATGACGGTCGTGGAACTATCGCGCTACGTGCATTTATTATTTTCATTGGTAGGGCCGAGGATGGTATTTGCATGTCGTCCATATGTGCGATTAAACATATAGTCATTTTTTTTATTTGGAGCCAATATTCGTAAATCACGGAGCGAAATAAAAATCTATACCTTGGAAATAGCATTCCCGTGCCCACGTCGCAGCTTCAAATTATTAAGGAATATTAAATCACAATTATTATAAATCAAACAACAGGATTGCATCCACGGGGTGGAACGTGCAATTGAGAAACTGTGCAAATACAAAACGGGGATATCGTTTACCAAACGGTTCGTAACAAATGATTTCGATGATTTACGGCGACGTTAAAGTCGGGGCGCAACGTGGCGAGGCGCGTGTGCTGCGCGGTGGTCGCGTGATTCGCTTTTGCCACGGCAATAGGCCTCCAAGAGAAGATAATTATCTCGGATCCTTCGTGCCGCCGTGAAACATTATTAAATCAGGTAATCAGTTTTTCAGAGACCCAGAGCAACGAGGGAACGAACGCGCGGAGAAATAAGCATTGCGAGCCAGTTTTCCGATTTGCCAGCCAGCCAGTAAGGCGCCGGTTTCAACGAGCGACTAACGACAGCCACTTTACGACACCCACGCTCGGGGCCTCGCCGCTCGAACGGTTATTAATTATGCGGCATCGGGTTTTCGTGTTCGCTTCCACTCCTCCCGCCTCCCTCGCCGTGTTTTCCTCACGCGCGCTCGACGACGACTCTTTGAGGCCGGTGCGCTTCGATCGGTCTCGCAACGATACTTTGCACGATCCGCACATTCTTCTTTGCCTTTATTGTTTGTATCCCATGGCCTTTCAACGTCGCCTATTAACGTTCTTTATCATTCATTCATATCATTTAACAGTCTATCCGAAACTCTATACAGAACCGTTTTGTTCGGAACGTCGAATTGGAATCTTTCGACACGTTCGGTGAAACTAAAATCTGATTTAAATGCCTATCAATTGGCATCGGTAAACAACGTCAGAATTTTTAGAAGTGCGCGGCTCCGTTAGACTTCTTAAAGAAAAACTATTATATAATCATGTGCGATGCGTTTAAGCGGCGCTCGGCGTCGCGGGCTGGAACCTCCGAGGAAATCTTCAAGGCATTCCTTGGAGATACCGTTATTTGTCAAACGTGGATACAGGTTTTTCTTGTTTCCAGATTTCTTTTGAGCACAGCGATACACTGACACAACGGTTTCTCCGCCATTCCGTCCGGCACGAACGGCATTGCGTATTCTTTCTTTTACATATCGTAACGATTCTTCTCTCGCCGCCTTTGACGTTCTCTTTGTCGCGTGCCACCGGGGGGACTTACCGAGACAACGGCGAGGCCTCCTTGAAACTTTCTCATTCGTCAAATTAGAATTCGCCTTTTTGCCGATATACGACGGCGACGGACTCCCCGGGGGCTCCCCGACGACGACGACGCCTCGTCGAGACAATGGATCAAAGGATCACACAACCATCCGCTGTACTGTATTTCCCGTGGACCCTGTGGATACCGCGCGCTTGCCAGGCGCGAGACAATCCGATGAAAATGGATCGAGTGACGACGATGTTGTCATCGAGAATGAGTGGGAGGGAGGGCGCGAACGAGAGAAATTGTATTTCTCTCTGACGTTTCTCGATTCATCTGTACACTTATTTCGTTTCTCTTTATTTCTGCACGAGAAAATTAGAATGTCGCGTCTACCTGTTGCAGAAAACGAGATGGAAAAGGAGCATCAAAGAGAAAAAAAAACTCGAAGCGCCAACTCTATTCGCTCTCATGTTGCGCGTGGAAGGAGAACGGCAACTGCACGGCTAAAGCCGGCTACACACGTTTCGGTAGAACTGTCAGGTATGCCTGCGCAGGCACGCCTGTGCAGGTCTATCGGAACGTGTAGATGATAAAACTGCAGTTATTTTGACCTGTGCAGGCGACCGGAGCAAATACGAAAAGTTTTGATATGCCTACGCCGGAGTGGCCTGTGCAGGCAAACCGGAGCGTGTGTACCACCAAAGAGAAGCCTGAGAGCGGCCATTGGCGCGATTTAGCTATCGAATATCGATATTATATGTATATCTATGAAGAATGGAGATAAGGAGGCCGAACTGGCATGGAAAAATTGTCAAAACGTGCGACCGAATGCCGAGCCAAGTAGTAGTGCATACTAATGCTCCGCAAGGGAGCGCTTTCATCTCATGGGACTCACACGTACATGGCACACACACACACACACACACACACACACACATCTCTATCCTTCATGGATATATCGAAAGTTGTTTTTAGTATAGATGCTCCATAAGGAGATGCTAAAGGAGGAAAGTTAAATTGTTAAGAAAAGAAGAAACTAAGTATTTTCTAAATGAAATTACTGTGAGATGCTAAAGGAGGAAAGTTAAATTGTTAAGAAAAGAAGAAAGTAAGTATTTTCTAAATGAAATTACTGTAGATATTTTTCTATTGTTGTTTTTGTTTCTGACGAATACTAGCAGGTTTACCGGAACGTGTGGGTGCACTACAGGCATCCGGTAGACCTGCTCAGGTATACCTGCGCAGGCATACCTGACAGTTCTATCGGAACGTGTGTAACCGGCTTAACGCGAGCCAATATCCCGAATAAATCCATCTTAAATCAATCTTAATAAAAATAAAATGAGAAAGAGGAGAGGAGCGAAGCGAGACCAATGAGTTCTCCTTCCTGGCGCTTCATCGACAGCCAATAAAACCCGCCTGGAAAAACAGAGGCTGATCGAAGTTTAATCAAAGTCTTCCACTTCGTCATTCAGCGTTATATAACCAACTCTCCCTCTCCCCCGGCACGGCCTAGAATAAGCAAACGGTATATATCGCGACCGTTCGATTGGCTCGTTTTCGCGACTTTTATAGTTACGACACCGCCGCGCGGCTGGGAAACGTTCACTTCTCGAGGCACGTGGATGCAGTCGAGAGATCAATTTCGGAATCCATCATAGAAGTTACTCCGGCGCGCGGCGAAAAACGCTTCTTTGCTGCTCGTTCAAAACGTCGAGACGGCGATACGAGGGGAAAATGGGAGAAGGGGGGAATGGATAGGAAAGGAAGAAAAGGACGATCGGAAGCCCGGGGAACGAAGTGACTGGTCGGATTTTTTTATATAAGGCGACTCAATTAGGATTAGCCCGCCGCCGAGTCGGAGCCTTTCGGTCTTTGCGCGCTGATCTTCGACTCGTCTCATCGGCTTAAAGATTTACCTAAGGATCTTATTGGCATCGAAACCGAGCGATCGATACGCCCATCGTTCACGGAGCCGCGCGCGCGCGCTCACGAAGTCACGAAATCGTGATCCGCCCGTCGAGGATAGGACGTATACGACCAACCTAGCGTATGGACGTAGGGAACGGGCAAGGAAACTCCAGAAAATCGCTTTTCCATCCGGTGACGTAATAGAGGCAGCCCTTTCAATGGTTATCGAGCAACGCGCCTCGTAGACGTCGACGCAGCGGAAAATCGCCGGTTAATTGAACGAATTTCAATGCTCCTCCAATGCCGGAGGTGCGTTTACTTTTCTAATTGAAGATCATGATTGGCGCGCTGCTAAGAGTACGTCGATCGTTACAGGGAACGTCCATCACCGCGGGATATCGCAAAAATTCATTTCTGCATAATCAGGTTTCACGGCTGAGCACTTCGGTCGTGTCGCGCGTATATACGGAATCGAATCGGAAGTGCGCGCGAGTCGATGTACGCGAATCAAAACCAGACCAAAGTTCTTTATCGTGTCACATTGCCATGGTTTTATCTGCGAAGCGTACAGTCGCAGTTTACAATGTATCGGACCCTCTCTCGCTCTTTGTCTCTCGATTCCACGCATCGGCAGGTGAAATCTCTCGCCTCTCTCTGCCGCGTTATTCCGCTCGTTCCCTCTCTCTCTCTCTCTCTCTCTCTCTCTCTCTCTCTCTCTCTCTCTCTCTCTCTCTCTTTCTCTTTTCTCTCTCTACCCTTGTTCCTAGCTTCTGTCGGAGAATAATAAGTTTCCGGCGATGTGACCCGTGAAAATCGAATACGCTTGCACCGGTTGCAGCGACAGCTCGGTCGACAAGGCAGCTCCGCGTCCGGTCGACTCGGTTATGGAAATCCCTTCGGCGCTGGCTCATCACTACCGCCGTTTCTCCATGATGTTTCCAGCGAGTTCACTTCTCGCCCCGATCTCTGTTCAAAGCCGATAGCGAAATCTCGTTATTTCATACCTTGCCCGCGATAACGAGAAAAATTGCGTCTGGTTATACGCCGCGCGACGCGACGCGACGCGACGCGACTCGGCATAGGAATTCGCCGGGCAATATTTTAAGCGCTTTATCGCCGCAGCTAGTCCGCGTGACGTTATTAAACCAATGATATATCCGTGGAAGTATTTTAAGCATCACTTACGTGGTGAGGTTTTAAACGGCGCGGGATATCGAAATACCGAAAGACGTGTTTTCCAGCCTGTACACGCTATAAGCAATTATATATATTTGCATAGAGAAATTTAAATATCCTGTGATATAAAATATTCCGCGTCCTGTTATAATTAAACATCGCCCTGACACGTGCATGTAATCCACTTAGGGACATATATTAAATTGCGATGGGAAGAAGCAGAGCTGGAGATCCGGACTGCGCTATTATGCGATACAGGTAATTACATTAAAATATCGCTTTGCGTTATATCCGGCCGGCATTAATCTTTACTTCTCAGTTTTTAAGTTGTTTCTTCCTCGAGGGGGTTATGCCTACGTCATTCCGCATAAAGTTCGCAAGGACTGCAAAACTTTTCCCATAAATTTGTGTGTTTCCTTCCATTTACCGGGCTCGGTACATCGATCATCATAGTAATTTCTCCATTGCTTCTGTATCTTTTACGCTGACGATCGCCAAATTCCTTCCAACTGGCGCAAGTTCTAACGAACCTACCTAATTAATAGACAAATTCCGAACAATCTGCCTAATTAAGGATCAAATAGTCGTCTTTCGAATGTTGCCAAAACTATATACCTATCGTTTAACTTCGGATAGCATTTCTAATTGTATAAAATCTTTAAAGTATTTTGCATCATATATTTTTATCATATTAAAATGTGTATTTCATATATTTTTATCATATTAAAATGTGTACACTGTAAACATCATGATTAAAAAGGAACCAATTTCATTCTATTTTCATTTCAAATTTGAAGACTTTATTTATTTTGTTTGTCTCCGATCCGCGATCAAAGTCGCATAAATATTTAAAAATTCCATTAAGTCAGTCAGAAAAGAACGGAGAAACTCGGCTTTTCCGATCAGACACAAGAAGTTTACATAACATTACGTAGAACGGCGGAAACTTCTTGTGACGAGGGGTGACGAAGTTCGGCGGCCGGAGAGAAGGACGGACCGGAGGTGCCGAAGGGCATGATGCGCGAGGGCACCGACTTGAATAAACCGCCTCATTGTTTGCCTGGGGCTCGATTACGGGTTAATAACGTTACCATGACCCTCCGTCTCGCACGGTGTATACACCCCGGCGGTTTTGAGAAAGACCGCATTGCTCGCTCGGTGGTAGCAACAGCCGGCGCATAAAGGAGTCGATCGGCCGATCCAATTACTGACTAGCTGTTTCTTGGTTCGTGGCTCGTTAACGGGAAGAAGATGCCCGGTGAAGCTTAAGAAGTTCGTAAGACTTCCCTCGTATCTTCCGGGAAACGTCTCAGGGAACGCGACCGCGATCGTCCGCGCGGCTTGGGTTACTCCCGCAAAATTGCACGCAAAAACCGAGGCGCGATGGTCGCTCGCGTGGGTCTTCTTGGTGGGCTCATGGGGGAATTGCGAGCTGTCGGCTAAGATTTCTCTAAGCCGGCAAACCGCGATCCGCCTTCGCCGAGACTCTTTTCGAGGGCGCGCAACGACGTGGCAACGTCGTACGAAATGGGATTATCCGATATTACTATCCTTTATCTCGTTAATAATATGTAGATATTATTGAAATGGAAAATCCGAAAGCAAAGTCGCTGGTAATACTGCTGGGAGCTGAGAAAAAGCGATTGTCGGAAAATTGAAAGAAGTTCAAGATTAGATATTTAAAATCCACTTTAAGAAAACGTGTAATTTGTAGCGCTCCAGAATTACGGACAATAAATAATTTTTTATAAATTTATTAGAAATAGTTCATTAATTTTACGAGAACTAAAATAAAAGCTTCTTATCGAGAAAGGTTATCAATTAAATTAATTCTGTCACTAAATTTTATTAAATTATTAAAAGATGTTACGCTTTCGTATCTTAAAAGATGCGTTATTCCGGTTAAAATTAACGACGATGGGTATAGGAACAAATTAATAGCCGATTGGATAAGAGCAGTCGTATATAATGCTGCTTCGGATCTAATTATGCCGCGCACAGAAGGACATATCGAGTATCGCGCCGCGCAATTTACCGGCTTCGTGCATCGGACGGCAATTAACGATCGTAAGGAGAAACCGGTGCACATAAAATCTGAGAAAATGACCGAAGCGGGGACGCGCGAGGAGAGGGTTTATTCTAGCTCGGCGCGACGCGGCGACATCGTCGCCAAGGAGATCCACATAGCCGGAGCAGCCCGCGACCTTGGTCGAGGGGTCCGCGAGAAAAATTACGGCGGATTGTAAAGAGAATTTAACGATTCCCGTCTGGCCGGCACGCCCTCGCATCGCCGAAAACAACGAAAGCTCGCACTCGATAATTTGTGGTTCGCGAGCCACCGGCGTGGAACCAGCCTTGCTGTAATTACCAAGGTAAATAATGCTCTCCCCGGCTGTCCAATGGCGTAACTCCGTTCGCGAATAAATCCGACTCTATATACGTGCTCGGGATGTGGAATACGCCGCGCCGCACCGGCGGCGTGCGTCCACCGAATGAGGAAACGAAGAGATCGTTACGATAATCACGGATTCGTTTTTTGCTAACGGAGATTTGTTCCGCCGTGCGCCGCGCCGGGGAGAGATTACATTTCTGGTCGCGTTTCCTAATAAGCTGCGGTAAAGTATCGGCTAATATATTTTATACCAACGTCGCGTGAAAGCGATTTTCTGAACCATATCCCGGCATCATCGCGATATCTTCGATAATGGACCTCGACTTGATCTGCTTCAATCTGCTACAAATTCAGTCAGTCACGTATACTAACGAGCATAAATCCGTTCTGCTCCGCTTTAGTAAGTAGAATTTCCATTTGCCTTTCACCGTCATTTTTTGTACAATATATCTTATATATTCTCCTATCAACTACTCATTTTTATCACATTTTATAAATATAATAGTTTTCTCACAAAAAATGTTTAGTTATATTTAGAAAAAAATCTTTTACGTGCAACTTTTAATAAGATGCACTGACTTATTAAGTCAACCAAATCTAGTCTTAAATTGTTTATCTTCACAAAATTGTATTGCAGCAATATTCTTTGCAATTCTTCTCAAATTAGATTATAAACAATTTTATTTAAAAATTTTTTACACGTATAATAAGATGTAGTGACAAATGAACCAAATCTGGTCTCAACTTGTTTATCTTCATAAAATCGTACTGTAGCAATATTCTTTACAATTCTTCTTAAATTAGATATTACTATATATTTAGAAAAGGAGCAAAATAGAAGAGTACTTAATTATTCTGTCAATGAGATAAAAGCGCAAAGCCTCCAGAAGAGACATATGTTCGCATACACTACCGATTCAATCCAGCTCGTATATCAAACTTCTTTCCTAAATCCTCAATTAAAAAATCGAGCATCGAAGATAGGAGGGATTAAGATTGCATTTATTGTCATGACGCAGTTCTTCTCGCGTCGGAATTATCTTGGCAGCTATCCAACGGGGCGCGAGGTGCTCAAAACGTTTGGCGAAATGAGAAAATAATTGAGTCCACTTGAAATAAAGAAGAAGTTGAATAAACTGCGGTGGAAAAGGCTGAAGGTGCTGCGGGCGACGACAGATCGCCGTCTACTTTGCCGACGTCAATGATTCTCGAAGCAGCTAGGAAGAAACGCGAATTTCCTCATTCCCCATTCTTCCGCGTTTGTCCCCTCGCGCTTATTTTTCTTCTCTCCTTACGGGTCTCCTTCTCTCTCCGGTTCTCATTTACTGTAAACGTCTTTCTACGGAACGTTAGCGGGGCGCAACCGTGAACCCGATCGCCCGAAACCATACGAAGGGAACGACGTCGGGCGATGGACGTGTTTTTCATTCTTTGATCATCTACGACTCAACTGAATTAGAGATGAAGTTCTGTGCGATGGCTGTTCCGTGTACACGATTCGTTCGAATTGTTAGTCTTTCGTTATATCTCGCGAGCGCCCGCTCGATTTACAATCGCCTCCTTTTCCGCGCGTCGAAGACCGATCGCGTTTCCACTCGAGCTTCTGATCGAGCATTGTCTATACATTGCCTGACATTTGTCTCTGGCATGTTGCACTTCGAGAATATATAGTTTCCTATCAAAATTTACGCTACTTTATAATTTTATTTTTAAAATATTATCATGTATTCATCGCTAATATTGTTGCTGAACCGTAACGGTCGTTGATTTAAATTAGCAATCCGAATTAAACATAAAGTTGTATATATGTAGTTTTAATAAAATACGTATATCTATAATAAATAATATAAAAATGTATGCGTGTTTTATTTACTTTATTGTTTAATGTTATATTGTTTAATAAAATTAAACAAAGATTTTCTTGATTCCGTTCATATTGATCCTAATAGATCTTACATTTATGAGACTCAATGGTTGGGAAAATAAAGGTGTTTGATAGTAACATATATCACGCCCTTATTATCGGGGAATAGCACCAATTTTAGTGGGGAAAGTTGCCAATTTGCGCGGAGAGTCGAGGTCCCCAGAGGCACCGCTATTAAAAGTCTTTGGAAATCAATTGAGCTGAACGGGAGATCTCGAAGAGGGTATCGGTAAAGCACTTAATCAATCATGTGACATATAGAACAAATTCAGAATACCGCGTGTATGCGTGCCAAAACTTGTTAGCGTAATAACATCAAATGTATTACACAATCAAAACACATTTATAAAATATATTTTTTATTTCAATAAAATATTGCAATCACAGATGCAAGAACTAACCCACGTTTTTTTTTACACAGAAAAGAAGAATGTTTTTGATTTAAAAATATATTTAATTTTAACGTGGAAATCTTAAAATAAGATTATATTGCGTTAAACTTGCTTGAAGAAAACTTGCTTGAATAAAATCATTATATAGTTATAGTACAACCAAGAAAAAAATATTAAAATAAAAAGTTGAACTTCTTGTAAGAAAATATAGATTTTTTCGTATATAGCAAGATTATGTATATATATATATATATAATCTTGCTTATATAAATATAATCTTCTTATAAAAATTTCAACTTTTTATTTCAACTTGTTTTTCTTGGTTGCACTATAATCTATATAATAACTTTATTCAAGCAAATTTTCTTTAAGCAAATAAGTTTAACACATCAATATAATCTCATTTCAAGATTTTCACGTTGAAACTAAAGATATTTTCAAATCAAGTTAAATCAAGAATATTTTTTTCCTCTGGTGTACTCTTAAATATTCTGTGTCCGCGTAAAATATCGTAAAACGTTTCTGCATATCGAGTCCTTTTTTTCAGCGGCGAAAACGCTTCTCTCGACATTCTAACGTATAAGTGCCGCGCCATTCAGATTCGAGGGGAGCGTCCAATTTGCGCCGATGCCCGGTGATCAGGGTCATGTCCCCGCGGGTCGTGTGATTTAAGCCTCGTTCTAGTCTCGTCAATGGAAAAGAGAGCGACACGAGAGGAAGAATGAAGAGACGAGTGTTAAGCCGTGCCGCGCGGGGAAGCGCTCGTGGCGGCGGCGGCGGCGCGGGGATTCGATGAAAAGGCAATTAGCCGAATGAAAATGTAACACGAGACCGCACGTGACTACGAAATACGCGGGGGGTTTGCGGCTCCCCTTCCCGCCCCCCTCCCTCCCCCTCCCCCTGTTCAAGCGCCCGCCTGCACACTCGTACATGCATGCCGTGTAATTGTCACTTTGTCAACGTGCATCACGCTTAAACCCCCGAGGGGTTTCTCCTTGTCGAGCGTGAGAATAGAGAGTCACTTCTTTTAATTGGCGCAAGGAGCCGGCCGTGTAAGAAGACTGGCGTAAAGAGGATGCACAGGAAACGGAGTGAAACGGAAAAAAGAAAGGGGAAATATCGGATACGTCCGAGGAAGAGAGGGACAGAGTCTTCCGGTCGCGCTCATAACGGAAAGTCTCGTGGAGTAAAGGGGAGTTCATGTCAAGCAGAGGCTCCCCTTGAAGTTGCGGAGATGAGACATAAGAAATGAGACGTATGTGTATGTGAGAAAAAGAGAGAGAGAGAGAGAGAGATGCTGCCAAGCCGCTGTAGAAAGAAGAAATCAGGCGTGATCGAGCATTCTCCCGCGTTTCTTCGTCTTCGTCTTCGCCGTCGCGCCGGCTCGGCTCCCTCTCCGAAAGAGCAGCAGCTCTGACACAAAGGGCACTCTTGCGGGTGAAAGGGGAGGAGAGAAGAGGAGTCGTTACTATGCCGCGGTTCCTCGTCTTTCCTTCCTTCCTTCCTTCCTTCCTGTCACTTCCTAACGATGTATTTCCCGCTATTGGTTTCCCACGCGAACAATGGTTAGAAAGGGGGCGGACGGGAGCGATCAGAGGGGGGAAAGCGTGAGGAAAAAAGAGTAAATAGCGCACATCCTCTTCTTATCCACCGGCTTTTCCTCCGCTTCACGGTATATACGCGCAAAACGATAGGAAAAGAGAAGAAGGGGAGGAAGACGGAGGAGCGACAGAAGAATCTATCGAAGAGCGAGAAAGGAGGCAACAGGGCCGGATCAATTGGAGGTAATCCCTCGGGTAGAGTCTCCCGCTTCGCAGAGCGTGAAATTCTTCCTGTCTCCTCGCTGCACAGACCTGCTCGAGGCTCGAAGAGTGGCCCTCTCTCTTTCCCCACCCTCGCTCCTCTCTCACACGCGTATACCGGGGGAACGTGTGAGTGGGCTCAACGACATGCACGTACACGTCTTCGCTTCCGCGCGTCCTCCTCTTCTGCCCTAATCGCTCCTTATCCGCCTCCTCGAACGGGGCCGAACGGGGGATACGCGCCTTGATTCGAGCCAATTACACCGGCGGTTCACAATTCAATTTCACTTACAGAACGTCCCAGCTCTACGACCCGCAACTCGACGTATCGATTATCGATCTACTTTAGTTTGCGCCAGCCGAAAGAGTGAGTTTCGGCGGCCTTTAGTTCCTTTCTCTATTTTAAAATCAATTGTCGCTATACATTTTAATGGAATATATAAATTTACGTGAAAACGCGGGGTATTTTTACTTGCCACGCGTATTCAGCTTGAGGGTAGCATTTTTCTCGCGAATCAAATCCAGGCGGGAAAAAAACTGTAGGTTGCCCACTTGCACATTTTTTATCGGCACACCAGAATTGATCACCGGCGATTTTTTCATCTTTCTATCTTCCTCTTCCTTTGCCTTTGCCACACGTTCCGTCGCCCTTCATCCGGCCGGAGAGAACGAAGAAGCGAAAAAATGAAGAAACGCGGATGAATGGGAGGACCAAGAGGGGATGACGGTCCCGAATGAGTATCGATGAGTACGACTCGCGTGGGCGAGCCCGCGGTTCTCTCCTTCTCGCAATCTCGTATATCGCATCGCATTGTTTCTGACATCGGAGATTTATATTTGCCGCCACACGGCCGACCACTTTTTCCGTCGATTGAGCTCATTGTCCGCGAGACGATCGTGATTAAGAGGCGCGTTAACGAGCCGCATTGAAGCGGCTTCGGACGCGGACGGCGAGTGCGCGCGAAACTCGCGCGCGCGCGCGCGCGCGCTCGTTTCACGGAAGATCGGGAGATTCATTACACTTACGTGTCACCGATCGCGAAAAAACCGGAAGGACTCCCGGGGCACACACTCGCAGAACGCTGCCGTTTGCAGATGACCGGTCGCAACGTTCGATAAATTTCTGGCGACGCGCCATCCACGTTTCCTTTCTCGATTTATAGCATTTAACGGGACGAGTGTTTTCGCGCGGATATAGGGCCGCGCGCGCGCGCGTGCGTCACGCCCGGCCGAGCAATCCAACAAACGAATAAAAGGTAAATCGATCAAACCGTTGTTCGGTTTACTCGTTTTTTGGCGGATTAATCGAACGGACACTTGCTCGCTTCGGTCGGCCGGTTACGTGACCGATTATTCGTTTTGATCGGGCGAGTCAAATAATTAATTTCTTACTTGCTTGGTTAGCGCGGCAGTCTTTTTAAGATATGTCAGGGTAATCTTTATTTATTATTAGAAATGTCAAATAGCAAAAAGTATAGAGATGGTTTAGTAGGAAATTATTTTAATCAAATTCCAAGCACTGAAAAAGGCACCGTAAATGTAATCTTTATGTACATGTTAATAATTATATAACATTTTTGTCCAGGAAAGGAGCTAAATGAACATATGCCATGTGCGAAGGAATGTTCTCAGTTAAGATACCTACGGACCCGTGTGTACCATGCTACTATCTGAAACGGATGTTAGGCGATGGAGACGAACAGACAAGCTCTAAGCTTGAGAGAGCGATTTCATACACGATGTAGCAATCTACTTGGGACGCTTTGAAGCAACTTGTGGTTCGAATTAAATTTCTCGCGGCGGACTTCCGTTAAAACCGACCGAGAAGGCGACTCCCGAGTGCGGCGCCAAGAGACGATAACATCAGGCATCGCACGTGTTTTCATTTTACGTGTTGTACTCGTATCCGCGTACAACCGCCAAGAATATCTTCACGCCGTGCCCGCACAGAAGTGTCGCTAAATAAAGCTCTAGCTGCATACTTTTTACGCTTTAATAATTAAAAGATCTAAGTTAAAAAAAAATAATTTAGAAAAATAATTATTTCAACCCTTAAATGCCACACCTCTGTAGAATCTCGTAAGTTCACTGAGGGGTCTAAAAGACCCCAGCATGAAAAATGTCTCCTTACTCATTGATTTTTTTATCTTTAGTTATGACAATTTTTTTCAATGTTGTTCAAGGTCTAGAGAAGAGTATAAAATGCTAATATTGTTCAAATTTCAATTTCAACATAGTATAAAAAATTAAGTAAACTGAGTACTGCTAAGTGTACAAACGGGTAGGTCAATCACTCAACTATCATCAATGGGAGCATGAGCTCCATTTTTGGCAAGAACATTTGAAAACATTTCATTCTAAAGAGTCTGGGGTCCACTGGACCCCACGGGGCATTTAAGAGTTAATCTTGTATCCGGATAACAAAACAAAAATATATTTTTAATAAACTTTTAGCTTTCTTAATTGTAACTTTTTAATTATACTGTAATAAGTAATTAAAATCTTAATAAAAAGTCAAGCTATTAATTGATAATAAAGTATTTAGCTATCACAATAACTACTTTGATTTAGTATTCGTTCAGTATTAATATTTGTATTTGCGAGACTATATAAACTGATATTCCTCAACGTAATTAAGTTTTTAATAAATGTCGCAGCGTACATGACATCCGAGGCATTAATCTTCGGCATATAAAATAATTCGCATGTACAAGAAAACGAAGTGGGACTTCCGCGAAGCTGTTGTCGTGACAACAAAGCCGCCACCCAGCGTAACGCCGGGTACTTCGGGATCGACGTTAAGGAGCCGACGATAGATCGTCGTAGTGACGGAGAGGTCGGAGGGAATTTCGCTCGTGGAATATGGAGAGACCAGAGGCCTGTCGATCGCCCCTAAACGACGTGCATTCAAGCTCGCGTCCGTTGTCATGGAAATCGAAGGACGACTTCGTCGTAGGAACCCCATTGAGAACGTGTGACGGCGTCAACGCGTTTTTCGCACAAAAAAAGCTGCGAGATTTCAGTTTTCTGATATCCGTCATATGTCGTAGAACATGCGGACAATGTTGGCATTTGTAGTGCTTTCGAACAAGACTGCCGCTATTATTATCAATGAAAGTACGCGTAAAAATCCTGTAACTCCAAAGACTCTCAAAGAAGTAGATCATATTGACGAGAGAAAAGTTGCTTCAGAATTTCTAAAGATTAAAAGAAATATATATACAAAATACGATTTAATGAAAGGTACGCAATTTCAGTCGATTTAGAACATTTAATACTTCGCGATACTCATGTATATTTAATTATGCAAACAACGAGAGGGACGGGGCTGCCCTCGTGCGATTAGCGAAAGTGGCGGATATTCGTCAAAACCCACGGCCTATCTCGCTTTATCTGGACCTTCAGACCGGAATGAACTTAATCCGTAATCTGCTTTCCGGGAAAATCACATTCGCAATCAGCGGGTTGGGGCATATCAAAAAGATTCGCACATGAACGACTCGGCGAGCAATTATGTTTCTTTCTGCCCGGAGAGTCTGCTCGTCCGCGAGGAGCCAGCCCTTGGACTCGTGTCCTCTCTTAATTCCGCGCCCTCTTAGAGGGCGAAAAAGTATATCCTCTTAATATTCCCCATCTCCGAGAGAATCTTTCGGCGTGGAATATTCGCCCGTGTCAGCCCGAAAAGTAACCGCGTCGCAATTTGAAAAACATCGCGTCGCGCCTCACTGGGATATTATGGTTGCTCCTTGCACACGATCTTTTTTTTCTTGACATGACGCGCGACATCCTGGAGGCCCCTTCGTACGCGGCCGCTGCCTTCTTGTCAAATATTGACCTTTCAATGTGAGGGAGGATGCGTGCTCGCTCTCTCCCTTTCTATCTCTCTTTCCTCGGCGGGAACATGTCGAAGACGCGTCTCACGGAGAAGAAATGAGATTTCGTCACGGATCGGAGCTCACACGTCGAATGCAAAAAAATAGCTGGGGTTCGAAATATAATTCCCAAGATTCTCCAAGATTTCTCCCGCGTTTTATTCCGACGTGAGACATGACGGCGATATTATTGTTTTTACACCGCGCCGGATTATCGGTGAAATATGTAGCGGCGACTCTGTCGACGACACCTCATTAATTACTCCGGAACGAACGGTGCTAGGGACAAAAGTGATGGTAGATTAAAAGTAGAACTTTAATTAAATGAAACCATTTTAAGAAAAGATTAAGAAAAAGAGATTTAAAACCGGCCTGCCAGCATATCGTATCATAATTTACACACACACACACACACACACACACACACACACACACGTTATATCATAACTTAGTAGATGCCCTGTAAGGACTTATCGCGTAAAGTACTTTTCATATTTATATCTTTGAGCACTTATTTCCGTATATCGTTGAAAGAGATTAGTAACTTTTTTCTTAAAGAGAAATTAAGATACAAATATAAAAATTGATCGATAAAATTATTCCACCACAAGTTACAAAGTTTGAAGCTTCAAAAAATTGAAGCGCGTGAAAAAAATGCTTCGTGTACCCAATTTCACGGTCGCGATCATAAAAAGGGATTTACAGTGAATCAACAGCGTTGTATTATCGTCCCACTTTTTATGAAATTTCGTATATCGCAACTAACAGTCCCCTCACAGTCGTTAGTACGCCACCAACAAGGGGTGACTTACCCGAACGTACGCGAACTTGTTAATTGCCGATATAAACACTGCAGTTTCCGGGCTGGCGCCAGAGACGCGGGCGTCCGACCCCGTCGTCAAAATTCTCCCCCAACGATTCTGGTTTTATAACACCAATACCCGTTTTACAACGTTTTCCTGATGAGCACCGATCGGCGGGGTTGTCTAACGAGCGAATCCCTATTTTTCTTCTTCAACCTTCAACTAGCTAACAAAAACTCGATTCTTGCACAGACGACGATTTTATTATAAAAATTGCCGATTTTCACACCACACGAGGATCGATGGCGTTTCTTTTAAAACGATATTCCAACCATTTTGGCTGGACAGCTCGTCGATCAATCTCTTTATATATCTACTATCTTTTATTACTCGTGAAACTGCCGTACTGTGTATAATAATCCCTGGTGTTTTTAGTGGCGATCGTTTGTAATTCCATTCGACAGTTTCCTCGCGATAAAGCAGTGATGGCATTCTTACTCAGTCGTAATAACCATGGAATAAGTTTGCTTGCAGAAATCGTTGGAAATTTACGTTAGCTTTTATTGTTATAGGACCGTTTTGTGAAATAATAATATGAGAGCTATCAAATTCGAATCGGATCAGAAATATCGCGCGTAACCAATGAGTTTTGTGGAACTTTTGCAAGCCGAACGAGAGAGAATGTGGAACACGTTGATACGCGCGCATTTAAAAAATATGTTTGCTTTTCATTCACGTGATTCCAAATCTATGATTCCGCCAGTTCGATACACGCGTTGGAGCGCGCGCATGCCTGAATTGTGATATAACCCGACGCGTGCAACTCCCGCGTCAAGATATCCGTGCGGTAATTCGAATTTCAAACAGTCTGGCGAATTTCCATTGTGCTCGCAACGCGACGTATGTAATTGCTATGCTCGGATATCTGTAACTGGCTTGTTGCCGCGCTGCTGATTGGATAGCACGCTAGGTATATGAAACGTTCTCTCGCTGGCCGATTTCAACGAGATTTCAAATTATTTCAATGCGACGATGGCCCAACTTTTTAGCGATTTATCGCAACGGCTTTTCCATGCAGAAATCAGAAAGTTTGTCTTGCAAAAGTTGTTGTTCCGATAGTTTTTTTTTTTAACGCGCTTCTTCCCGCTGCCGATTGTAGTACTTCTCTGGTTAGCACAATCGTTCAATCAACAATCGAAGCGAAATAAGCATAAATCACTGTAGATTTCATCGTTAATTTAGGAAACAAGGTAGAGAATTATCCATTAATCAAAAATACAAAAAGTACGTATCCTTTTTTTTACATAATGCATCTTTTCCGCCGTACACAGGTGATCTCGTCACAACCGGTTTCATGAGATTTCTCCGCGGAAGGGACTTGAGTTATTACACAGCTTTCCATATTTACGATATTAGCGCGAGGCTAAATTGCTGTCTTCAATGTAATAATTTCTTCCCTTCTTTTTGTTGAGAATCCGCACGCCCTTGTTCGCAATCGCATGTCGCCCCACCGTTTTCCTACGAGATGACGAAAAATACCTACCCTCCCGCAGAATTTGTTCTCGCCGGGAGAACCGAAGCGAAGTTCTCCCTTTAATCCGTATCTCGCGTTCACGCCTCGATTGCCAAGTTACGCGGCATAGTTATTAAGACCCCACGAACTTCCATCTCTCTCTCTCTCTCTCTCTCTCTCTCTCTCTCTCTCTCTCTCTCTCTCTCTCTCTCTCTCTCTCTCTCTCTCTCTCTCTCTCTCTCTCTCTCTCTCTCTCTCATCTCTCTCTCTCTCTCTCTCTCTCTCTCTCTCTCTCTCTCTCTCTCTCTCTCTCTCTCTCTCTCATCTGATTTGACAAAGCTTCAGTGACCTATCTCGTGCCTATCTCTTTTACCACTTTACGAAATTAATGATCATGATATACAATAATATTCTTTCTAAGAAAGTTCTACACTGTTCCAGTTCATGTGGTTGCATTATATGTTTCTTTTGTTTGAGAGAGCACAACGACGGAATTTTCGTTGACGCATTATTCTTCAGCAGTATTTCATATAATTTATACTTTTCCTATGAAATCTATACATGTTCACTCTATTTATTTTTAGCATGTAAAGAAGCATTAACTGGAAATGGAAATAATATTATTATTCTTTCGCGATATTAGACGTTACTACTTTCATTGTTTCCATCTTCACTTACTGCTTTATTAATTTCATTGTTTCCATTTTCACTTACTGCTTTATTGGTAGCTATTACACTGCGTCTTGTATTTTGTCATGCTACAAACTCACATCAACTTCTGTCTTTTATATTTCGCTCATCTTTACATTATGTGTATAATCTGTGTTCATCTCTCTCTCTCTCTCTCTCTCTCTCTCTCTCTCGTGCTATCTTTCCCATCCCCCCACCGTCCCCCTATCTGTCTATCTATCTCCTCTATCTGTCTTTTCCATCTCTTGCTTTCCTGCTACTGCCGTTTTGCTGCCACTGCGCTGATGTTGCTGCTGCTTCTGCTACTGCCGCCGCTGCCGCTGCCGCCGCTACTTCAGTGTCTCCAAACTTTCGAACGTCACAGGCAGACCGTGAAATCTATCCTCGACGAAAATTCCAAGTAATTCGTCGACGATGCCTCCTCGCGGAGACGGCCCCACCGTCGCTCATCGTCGATCGAGTTCCCCAAAAGCGTACGTCTCTCTCGTCATATATCTTCAGGAGACAATCAGCCGAGATTCGCGCTTTTCTACAATGCCAGCTAACGGGAGAACTCGCGCGTTATGCGGATTGTTTCAAGTTACGCAGTTTGTAGAAACAACGCAGGGAAGCAAAAAGTTTTGAGCGTCTTTCGGTTACGTCATTATTTGCTTCGCCGGATCTAATTATTCCAGTTAAGAGAAATTAATCCGAGTAATTATCGGTAGAAGAAATCCCAAAAGATCGAGATTATCATGCAAATTTTTAAGAATCAATTCTGCGCGTGTGATCTTAATTTTAGTAATTAATGGAAAGCCTTGTGTGTCAAAAGCCTTGTTTTAATCAGATAAACTTGTAAGCCGAAGTCTTTGCGAATTAGGGATCGGCCTGCTCAATATGTTAATGTTGTGCAAACATCGAGACCTTTATCGCGCGGCTCGGCGCCGCGCCGCGCCACGGCAACGATAAACATTCGTAAAGTCGCAACAATGATAGGGTAAGCTAACCGACCCACTCCGGGGAAACCGGCGGTATCCGGTGCTCTCGGATCGCGCGCAGGAGAGAAAGAAAGAGAGCTCCGCACGACCTCCGACCTTACGTCGTAACCGGTTCGAACCGGGCACGCGGGTAAGCACTACCTCCTTTCGTACGCGGGCATGCGGTAAAATAAGAAAAGGGTTCCCGTGGGAACGGCGATCATGCGCGAGGCCGGAATATCCGGAGAGAAATTTGCGAGAGGAAGCGAGAGCATGAAAACCTAAGAGGCTCGATGCACCGAGAAGACGGTGGACGGCGAAAAATGTCACGTCACGTCGGAGCAGAACGGAGGTTTTTTTTTAACGTGGCAGCGGCCATTACCGTTGCCATCGACGGCAGTGCCGACGACGACGACGACGACGTCGCAGACGAGAACATCGGTGCGACGCGCTGGTACTTCGGAGGTGAAAGTTTCACGAGGGTAACCGAGGAAAATTACAAGAAAAAAAGAGACAGAAAGAGAGAGAGAGAGAGAGAGAGAGAGAATGGGAGGGAGAGAACGAGAGAGAGAGAGAGAGAGAGAGAGAGAGAAAGAAAACGAGCACGACAAGCGACGTGTCTCTCGTTTCGAAGTTCGAGACCCCGCGCTCCGATTACTCTCTGCTACTTCGTTGCTCCTTCTTCCGTTTCGTCCGTCCCATCTGCCAGCTCCGCAGAAAGAAACAAAGTTTATTCGTTTCGAGGTAAAAGTCTCCCTCCCATCGCACCCCTCTCCCTCCCTCACTCTCTCTCTCTCTCTGCCGGCCGCCGCGTAAAAAGGTTTTCGAGAAGCTGTAAAAAACGTGATTAAACGGCGGGTACAATGTAACTGCTCGTTAGATGTGCACGCCGTCAGAGAAACTTGGAAACTCGCGACGATCGGGCCGCGCCGCCCCTCGTCCGGCCTCGCTCGCTCGCGCCAGTCTGAACCGCTAATTTAAACGTCGTCCCAAGCAAGTTCGCTTTCTCCTCTTGATCATTTATTCGTTTTTCTTTCTTCACTTATACTCTCGCATTAACAGCCACAAAGAAACAACCACGGGCGGGCTGGCTGCCCATCGCTTTAAGAGCGAGTCCCTACCATCCGCCTCGCTACACAGCCGATTGACAAATAAATCGCAATCGCAATCGTGAGTTTTGCATTTTGTAAACGTATGCGAAGCACAAAGTCTCATTGTATCATTTGCTACCCATTACTCGCGTCAATTTCGGACATACGCGGGTCCGAGCCCGAGCCGAGGGGGGGCTCGAGAGGCGAATGGAGAGCGGGGGACGAGGTCATGCAAAAGAGGGCGATCCAATAACGATCCGGCGGATCGTGCAAGGCATTTGCGTACGGCGAAAAACAATTAATGGGCGCGGTGTATCCGGCACACTTGTAAAGCGAGAAGGGTACCTGGCACACACGACACATGGCCCATTACGAATTAATGTAGCATTTCACGGCGAATTAATTACACGGAGCGGAGCCTCTCGAGTGCCCTCTGAGAGCAAAAGAGTCGGGCGAGCCCGGCTGACTCACCGAGGTACTCGAGTACCAAATCGTTTTAATGGAACAACTGTTACCCGTTGAACGTGCGCAACCTCCGATCGAACGTAAGTATTACAGCGATGCGTTCCTTTTTTTTAGGGAGAATCGCCAAGTAGGTTTTGCGTGCCTGGAATAATTCATGGAATCCGGAGATGCAAGATTTAACGCAAAATTGTTCATAAAATAAATACGAGCACGCACGTCGAAAACTGTATCGAGCATTTATTTTTAATTTAGATTTGTTGACGTTCGTAATTTGTGCTTCGTTATTAGCATTACGGTATAACTATGACAGCTGAGATGATACTTATAGTGATAAATAGCCAAACAAAATGCAAAATTAATGTACTGTTTTAAGCTTTTTACGTGAGAGCTACGGCGAGTAAATCCAAGAAAAATGTGCGGACGTCGTCGGGCGGGCAAGAACCTGATACCGTAGGAGAAATGTACCACTTAAGCGTACACGTACCGCGCATCTGCAAGAACTATTTTTCATTAATATATTCTACACTCTGTTTTAGACATATGACGCAGTGATTTTTATCTAAACAATATATTGCTTTGTTTTCCTAAAAATTCCAGAGTTCGGAGTTCGACAAGTGTACGCAAAATTAGATAAATTAAAATCAATTAATGTGCACTGCAAATCCAAGTGTGTTATTTTTACACGCATAAACATCTAAAAATAGCTCATTAGAGCTAAAGCTCTTATTACATCTTTTTATATTACGTCATTTAGCACATTTAATCGTATTAAATTAAAAGTTAATACATTCAATCGTGTTAAATGACGTGATTTAAAACGGTAAGAGATGTGTAAAAAAAGCTTCAGCTAAAATAACACATTAGGATTTGCAGTGGCTTAGAGAAAAAAATTTACGGTCCGGACTGGATCTTCACTGCAAATCCAAGTGTGTTATTTTTACACGCATAAACGTCTAAAAGTAACACATTAGGCTGAAGCTCTTGTTACATGGTTCTCTATGTGTTAAATTACGTCATTTATCACATTAAATCGTAGATATTAAATTAAAAGTTAATATGTTATTCAATCGTGTTAAATGACGTAATTTAAAACGGCAAGAAATGTAAAAAAAGCTTCAGCTAAAATAACACATTTATATTTGCAGTATAGCTTAATGCTACTGTATATATTATACTTTTTTCGAACTTACAATTAGTAAACCGCGTGCCGATTTTTGTGCCGATCTCGGAACAGTAAATCTACAAACTTAAATCAATAAACAAAATTTAAAATTTGATGCTAACAAGTATCTTTAGTCAATTGATATTAACTGAGTTGTCAGCTTAAGTTATCAGCAGCTCTAACAAGTATACATTATTAATAATATAAAAGATGAATCTTTTCTCTGTTCTGAGTTCTAAGGATTGTTTTCAATCCAAAATTCTGTCTACTAAATAAATTCCGTTCCCAATGATTCTCCCAGTGTCACAGTTAAAAGAATTAAAGTTAACAAACCAAGTAACAAACTCCTGTAAACCTTGTTATCTCGCAGCGCCGGGTATTTACACATTGCTGATTTTATTTCTTGCGGGACGCGACACTGCAGGGTGAAAAAAGAATGACGGGACGCGCGACCGCTAAATTTCGGCAAACGAAATCTCGTAGGTCGTGTATCGTGCGCCGGCCGCGCTGCAGCAGCAACCCTCGCACCGTTCCTCGTTCGATTTATGACGCAATCAGATACCATGGCGCACGGAACTGACCATAAAACATGGGAAACTACGTTGTCACCCAGTGGTAGTGGTACAGTCCCGGCCAGAAATCATCGTGTCGGCTCTTTCATCCTGTGATTTTTTTTTATTTTTTCTTTCCCGCCCTATGCCACCGAAAGTCGGTCCAGCAAAACGGAGTAAAAATTATTACGCGGTCGCGCGAACGGTCGCGTCGAATTAATTATTTCGCGCTTTAATAGCCGACGATAATTTGCGACTTCGCCTGCGCTGGTACCCAACAGCACCGACAATGCGCGATGCACCCCGATACTACATCATCCGCGGATGTTTCCCATTTTTGCCCACAAATTTATAGTATAATTGTAGTATAATTGCGGGCCACGCATTCCGGTTTACGGGAGAAGTATACGGCCCGTGTGTCTCGCGCCTCTGTGTCTGGGATTTTGACGCGGCCGCCATATAGAACGCGCGTCGTCGATACTACACACGCGCGACGCACCTGTCACGTTCGTCGAAACGTCCATAAAAATGAGCTGCCATTCCGGGACCGTATAATCTCGGGAAACGACGCCTGTCGTTTAAATTACCGCGCGTGTATTTTTGTCAAAAATCAATACGTCGGCGATTGCGTTGCCGGCGTCGTCGGCGGCGCGGCGCGGCGCGGCGCGCGGTCACGACTCACGGGTAATAACCGATGCTGCCGCGAACACGAGTGCGAGAGACTACGGGACGGCTTTGAGAATGATCGCGCCTCTCTCCAATATTGGTGGATTTTGCCCGAAACGCACACAATCGCGAACGCGGAGAGTGTTTTTCCTTCGGCAACCACGGCACGCTCGACCAGTCCCTCCAGCAGCGATTGCAACTCGATAAACCAAAATGATTGGCGTGGATCGTGTTACGCGTATCTTTTTTTTCCTATCCGATGTGATATTTTTCGGTAGCATTTCCCCCCGAAAATGCTATAAAGTATTTTTTTTTTCGAATCGTAACAACTGCTATGATAGCCGCCGCGCCGTCGAAAAAAAGAAAAAAAAACAGGATCGCAGCGTCACCGAGTTTTTAATTCGATCAGCGTGACTCACGGCGCGGCTACATGCCAAGTGAAAAATCCATAAACCGTTTCGAACGCAGTTTTGTCGTGTCGGATGAACGACTGCCGGCGCGCGAGCGGTAAAATCGACAGTAACCGAAAATCGAATTATTGCGCTACGGGACGATAAACGTTCGTTGGCGCTCGCCCTGGCGTAGCGCCGCCGTTCGTTTCGATTTCGATTAATCGAGCAAGGCGCCTCGTTCGGACGCCCGAACGTCGCTGTTTTCGTGTTCCTCGTCACTTGGCGCGCGAGAAAGAGAGAGAAAGGGATGAGCGAAACGTTTGCACGGTATAGCAACCGGCAGGGATAGATTGGCGTCGCGGCGCGGTAGCTTCGCCAATTCGTGTAAATTGCGTCTAAACTGCAATGGACTGTGGCTGCGTGCGAATTATACTACAAGTTTGCACGCGTTTTCGACATTGCTCTCCCACCGTCTCGTCCTTGTGTACCATCCATGCTCTTTCCCAATATACAGCGTGAAGAACCGCGCAACCTCGTGCGGCTTGTCCGTTTTCATCCCCTTCCGCCGGGAATAAACCAGCTTCCTGTTGTCCGATCCCCCTCGCTCCTCTTTTCTCGACGAACGATCTCGAGCTCATCCCCGTCGACGGAATCCCGTTTCCCGCCGTCTCGTCTTCGTGCAGAATTACGATGGATATTGGATCGGCGTTTCCGGCCTTCAACGTTATATTGCGATGCAAATAATACCGTGGATATCAATCTTCGCCAGCTTGCTATCTTAATATCATTATCGTTCCTTATTACAGCGAATTAAGATCTTTCTGACGAGTTAGCGCCGCTGGAAGCATCGTTATTCTCGCCGCTACGAGCAATCGCATAAATTGCACCTTTAAAAAGACGAACAATGGCGTGGGAAATTTATGATCACACATATTGTGTGCGCTAACGATGATATACTCCTGGTATTGTTTCGTTTTTCAAATGGAAAAGAAGGAGGTACCAAAGGAGATTTCAAACTAAGCGCGCTAAAAGAACGGATCGCTCGTAGAACTAATCAGTACTACCTAACGGTTTGAATACCGCATGCGGGCATTCAATCAGGAGAACGAGGCGGGCGAATAATAATAACGAGCGGCGCATTGCTCACGCGCAGAATAATTGGAGCCACGCAGTTAACTGCATAGATACACAAGTTGGTCAGCAACTGAGAACTTTATGTACTCCGCGCAGAAGTTGCGGAACGATAGGTTGCCTAACGAAGCAAAGTTCATTTCTGCCGATTAACGAACGTGCGCGAACGACGGCTTGCGTCGCACCAGCGTGCGCGAGTTTCGGACGTGGTTGGCATAGAAAAGACGCGCGCACGCATTCCCGGCTGAAAAAAAAGCTCGGAGACGTGTCGCGGACGTGCGAAACGGAGACGCGTTTGCTCGTCTCAATTACCCGACTTATTCTCTCAACGCCGATATATTTCGCGCGGCAAGAATTATGAGCACGCGAATAATTCTCCCCCCGCTCGAGTCGTCAATTCGTTCGAAAGGGCACGCGGCGATCAATTAAAAAAAAATAAAAAAAATAAAAAGCGAGGGGCGCGATCTGTCATCATGCTTTAGTTAGACGCAGCCGCGAGTTTACGCGGTGTAACCGCGTGTTTACGAACACACGAGGAGACGTTTGTCGCGGCAGGAGGGAGAAATCACGTCGTCGGCGGTTCGTAAATCTCCAAAGTGCCATCGCGCTTCGATCGTTCCGATCAATCGAGTGATTTAGAGCGAGCGCCCGTGCACGTCGCGTGACTCCGCCGGCTCCGCCGTTAACGACTCGTCCGTCGTGCAAAAAGTCGATCTCGTGTACCTAGAACGCGGACACTCGCGCGAGAGCAAACGCGATCTTGAATATTACTGGCTCACGTCCGGAACAGTAATTTCTGCGCTCCAGTCGCCCGTTTTCTCTCTCCTCGTTTGAAGCGGTCTCGAGGAAGACAACTCTCCTCGTTCAGAAAGGGCCACTCTCGCGAATTTTATTTCGCGTATATCGCCTTATCAGCGATACGGACTGCAACACGATGGAAGAGCCCACCGTGATGATATTCATTCACCCCTGCCGTAACTGCCGCTTTACTATCCAATTCGCCGTGGAAGGAGCGCTCGGGGGAATTAGGTTCGTTCCTCCTCGGGAATCTTTTCAGGAATTTGCCCTCGTCATCGGTCCCGGGAGAATCGGAAAACGATTTTCGGAGCTCCTTTTCCTCGCGCGCGCTGCACCTCCTCCCAATCGTTTTTGGACGAAGTGGATGAAAACGGATTAGAAGAGTACTCTAGGCGGAGACGCCGAGACATAGAGTACCGTCTCAGTACTATACGCATTATTCCTCAAAACGCCAATAGTAACGAAACTCGTAAAGCGCTTCAAATAATCAAACAAGTTGCGTTTGAAGAAAGTGTGAACACAGATTTTATGAAGAAATGTATAAATAAAACAGTTAAGACTTTAATCGGCCTAACTGGCCGTTATAATTGTCATGACAATATACGACCACTGGTTTTGGTCAGATTAATCGTTAAGACATTTTCGACTAATGGGTTTTGATCCTACTAAATTGATGTAATTTTGAAGCTTGTATTATAAGTCTTGTATTTAAATAAAAACCCATGATCGAAAATGTCTTGACGATTAATCTGACTAAAACCAATGGTCGCATTGTAACGACAATCATATTTGATCGATTAAAGTTTTAACTGTTTAATTATTTATCGATGAAGTAAAATGTTACTTGCTCGGTATATAAATATAAATATGTAAAGAAGCAAAATCTTAAACTGATATAACAGCGAGCGCGGAACAGCATTAGAAAGTAAAATACAAAATTCGAGATTTATCTTTGCAAGAGAAGCATTTTTTCTCTCTCGGTAAATAATCGTGCTAATAACGACATTATACCGAAGCAAAATTCAAATATAATTAGACCTGCATGCACTGTAGATAAATGTATTAAGTTGTGAGTGTGACTCTGACAAGTTTTTAATATTTCTCTTGCTGTAATTACGTTGTTTAAGATTGCGTTCTTTTATTTGAAGAGACATTACGACGAGCAAGTAGAAGGTACTTAGAAGAGCAATTTTTCATCCCGCTAATTACGACGAGATTATTTCGTTAACAACGCAATAAAAAATTATACGTGTTCCATGGTGAGCACCCCATTCAACTCGCCTCCTACTCGAGGACTTAACATACAATCACGCGGCACACCCATGCCACAAGCGCAACATAAAATAATTTATCTCAATAAAAATTAATTAATATAGCAAAGTATAATCGTATGCATTTAATGATGGGATTAAAAGCAGTTTGCTCGCGACGTTAATTATTTCTCGTTGTCCTCGCCGATGTCACTTATTGTTAAAAGTCTGCAAAAATACGCGTAGCATCGTCTCCGCTCTCCGGCACGGTCATTTTTTTTCCCAGATCGAAAACGCAATCGACCCACGCGGCCGTGAGAAAATTAACATTAATTAACCCGGATGTGCGGCAGTGGATCTGGTGGCGTTTCGGACGGGCGGCGGAGCGCGGAAAACCGGAAAACGTGAAACGCGCCAACTAATAATTAATCAAAACAATGACACGTAGGACAAAACGCTTCCCTTAACGAGCTAGTGCACAACGCCGAAGCACGTCAGATTGACTTTTTTTTTGTATTTATTTCTCGACGACCGTCGCGCGTATGAAGCATAGGAGTTCGAGCGGAGAGCGACGGCGGTGACTGCTCGTTAGAACCGCGGCGGAATGGAGTTTTGTTTCTCGAAACAGAATGGAGGAAAGGCTGTGCCGGACCAACCGCCGTCTCGCTCGCGCGCGCGCGCGCGCGCGAGTTCGCATAGCCCCGAGCGCGAAACTATGTAATTTCGCGCCTGGCTAAACAGGTGTCCCGTACGACGGGGCACTCAAATAAAGGTGAAAAGCGATGTGCTTCGCTATGCGCGGTCGCTTCGGCCGCTTCGACCGCGAGACGGCGATCCTCCGCTTCAGAGGTGACTTTTCTCCTCGCTTTATCTCTCACCTCTCGCCGTGGAAATTCGACGGACGCGCGAGTACGGATGCAATTAAATTTCACACGACGTGGACTCGGCGCGAATGGTCCTTGATCGCCGTCTCGTGCCATGCCATTGTCACAACATCTGTCAGGAGGAAGAAAAGTATTTATGGGATAAACCCCTATGTACAATATATTATTGCTAACAATAAGTAGTAACCCGAAAATTTTCGAGAAACTAAGTTTTAATTTCGCGTTACGACTGAATCGATCCATATGATTTGATAAGATTGTAAACATTAATCCTGATGTGTAGACATTTTAATAAAGAATTAATGTTTGGATTATATATGTGTAAGGAATACAATAAAAAAACTTTTTTAAAATTAAAAAAAATATGAAGTAATTAAAGACATACTTTAAATGTACAGCGATGAATGCAACCGGAAAATTCGTGCTTAAGTAAAAAGGTTTATTCTTAGCGCTTCCTTTGTCATCTATAGCAATGTGGCAATTACCAGTTACACAATGCAGACACGAGACAATGAATACGAGGGAAATTCTTCACTTTTTCCTAAAGAATCTCCTCCATTACTGTTCTTTCGTGTCACTTGGCAAAGTCTCACCTTTTACAGGTATCACCTTTTACAGGAGCCGATTGTGCGAGCGCGTAACGTCTCTTAAAAAAGGTTAATTGTTAGTAAAGGCTCTCGAGACGAGTTTCCAGCAGCGTCAATCCGCTTTCGTCGCCGTTTTTCTCCGGCTCTGTCTTCCCCCGCGTCCACTTGTCGCGCTCCTTCGTTTCGGACGAACGAAGGAACGGCTATCTGGACACCGTCGAGTGGTTATAATTTAAAGTTTCACTAACGAGAATCCGTTCGGTCCGAGATAACGAGGCCTTCGATTTAAAGAGACCTCGGGGAACGCGCGGCGAGCGAGAGAGGAGATAACTCGGTGTAGAGCAAGAGCTAGAGGGAGGAAGGAGGAGGAGGAGGAGAAGAAGAAGAAGGAGGAAAGTCCGTCGTGAGAGGATCTTTACTACCTGCGCGAGCGATGCGTGTGCGCGCATATATTTGCGTACGTACATATGGAGACGATGCCTACGCAAGAAGTAACGAAAAAAGGAAGTGTATTCACCGGACAAAAAAAAGTGCATTCACGTGGAGGGAGACTCGCGTGCGTCTACCCCCTTACCTCTGTATTCGATTGGTCGGTTAATATTTTATTCAGGGCGGAGTCGGATTTGCATATGTAGTGGGGTTCCGTTCCCGTCTACTCTCCCTCTCTCTCTCTCCCTTCCTCTCTCGGAACGCGTGCATCTGTCTGGGACATAATACGGATGATGCTGCAATCGGGAGAAGAGAGCGAAAAGTGCATCTCAATTCAACATGCATATTTCAATTTTGATTCCCGTAAGCCTGCATGTTTCTCGTTTGATAAGCGCCGCCCCGCTTATTAAATTTCTTATGTAAAATATAATTTGCCGAAGTAAAATTAATTACGACCGATGAATATGTAAATCTCTGCAGCAAAGTGAAGAATCGCGTAACCGTAATTCGCCAAAATTTGGAATCTCTTATACGTGTATTTGAGAAAAATAGCGGCGGTGCGAGCTTTGCAAGGGAGGAATACAACAATACGCGCGCTATAATATAGCATCGTGATATATGCATCAGCGGCGTCTGTGTAACAAGTCCGCTCTATTGTAACAGCGCGGAGCGCAGTGTAAAAGATTAGTACGAGTTAACGCGACATTTCCATACCGCGATGGAATATGCATGAGAGAAGGTATATTGCGGCATATGTGGTCCAAATAATGAAAGCGGGTCAGCGATGCTTTATCTAGATGTATTTTACTTTATAATTCTTCGCCGCGTAACACACTGTGTGCAACGACGGGGGAGGTGCGGCAGCAATTCCTTTATAACCAGCCGCATCCTATAGTAGTTTGGGCCGATAATGGAATCTCTGCTATCTCGTTAATTATCTCCAATTATCTTTCGAAACGCTCGTCAGCAAGTGTGACGATAAATTTGAGGGCGCGCGCGCTTTTTTCGAACAAGAACAAGCATTTAAACCAAATTTACAGAACTGGGTTATTACCGGGGATCCCCATTAAATTCCTGAATAGAACATCCAATTAAACCGCGTGAATTTATGGCGCTTCGAAAGCTCACGAACAATTTGAGTAAAGTTTATCACTGACTGCCAATTAGCCGTGCTTACACCGTACAACGTTTTCACCGCTCCAGGCAACGATACGTTACTAGGGTGAGGGAGGGGGAACAAATACGAAAAAAAAAAAAAGAAAAATCGTCGCGCTCGCGCGCCGGATAAGGTTCCGGCGGGACGCATCGCTAATTAATCGATTACCGTTTCACGTAAACGCTTTCACGTACGCCGATCGTCGCGTTCCTCGGACTGCAAAGTACCCCCGCGCGCGCGGGCAACGGATCGCGTAATCTGATCACGCGCGGGGGACCGGTAACGCGCCCGCAAATACTCCTCGTCACGTACCGGGGCTTAAAGGCGCTTAAGGCTGGATCCGCGCCGACCCTGGGATGCGCGACACGGCCCGAGCGGGTTCGCGAGCACGGCCTGTGCAAAATATAGCGAAACTTGGCATGTGTCTGTGGGAGGAGGGGGGAGGGAAGGGCGACGTACCGGCGAGGTATGTACGTCGGTGGCGTTAGTGGCGTACGCAATGCGGGCTAAAAGTGTTTTTTTTCGGACAGCGAAAGAGGCGCGGATACATGTATAAGTATTCATGAGAATCAATCGCGCGACGATTACATCGTCGACGACGTCGACGCGCGATCGGGTCGGTCGCGGTGTGGAAAAAAAATTAAGAAGATTACGGTGGTTTGTTTGCGACGCCTGAATGCCGCGGCAGAGAGAATGGAACGCGCGACGATAAATCTATTTCTCGATAGTTCGTTCGCGGGAAACGTGATACGTATAACGTTACCCAACAACGCAACGGAGCGGCGCGCGGCCCGGCATGAATACGAAGAACGTATGGGAAAACGTGTAGATCCGAGAAAATAGCGTTTCAGCGGGAATATATCACTTGTTATATCAAGACGCGATAACCGAAAAATAGAAAATGGGCGAAAAGACGCTTCCGCTTGTAGAATGAAAGATATGTTGTGCGATTAAATGATGATAAAATTCTACAACATTGCACGAGAATTTTTATTTCATAAATTTATATTCATAAATTGTATTCCAAAATAAAAAGAATACTCTGATACTCTCACATTGATCTTACGTAAAAACTTATCGCAATATGATCACGAGAAAACTCATAAAATTTGGCTGCTATAACATTAAAATTATCGACGATCATGTATCTATTTCTACTATTTAAATGTACTATAGGTATATGTGTATTTAAAAAAAAAATAAAAGAAAAAAAATTAATTAATTAAATCATTAATGCAGCAAAAAATGTACCGTTATAAATTTGATAAAAACTATAAATCCATCATTTTGACTGCTTTGGTAATTCTAGTGTTAATGCTGAACGCAGAAGAAAAATAAAAAGGACATCCATCAAACAGATGTCCTTTTGCAATCGCATGCGTAGCCCATGGCAACGGTTTCATTACGACTGAATCATTAAAAAACATATACCGAAGAATTAAAGAGTCAACCCTGGCGATGAGGCTGATATACCTTGTTAATCTTACCGCTGGTCACGTCTCTATCCAGCTTGGTCATCACCTGTGGAACACACAGGCGTATGAAAGCGTATCTCAGGAGGACGCGACCGGTCTCCACTCCACGGTATAGCCACCGGCGGAATTAAGCGACAAAAAATCGTGTACAAGCTTGATCCTTTCTAAGTTCACCTCTTACTACCCTCTCGCCGTCTCGCTCCGTCTCCCCTTCTTGCAACCGCGGTGTCTCGCGAGTAAGTAGTATCCGAGTACATGTAGTCATGTCACCGAACAGCAGGCCGGTTAGAGGAGGCGCTTATCGTAAGGAGGGATCTCTCTGACAGCCGCCAATTAAAACATGCTAACGAGCTGCTGATCCTGCGATATCTCGAAGCGGGGCCTAATTAAACTCGCGGAAGAGAGAAACGGAGAGCGAAAGGAGAAGACGAAAGGAGAAGGAGAGAGAGAGAGAGAGAGAAAGGCAGAAAGAGGAGGAGAAACCTAAGGTGAGGCAGAAGAGCGGAGTAGAAAAGATGGAGGAAGCGCGGAATCTACGAGATCTCGGGAGCATCTGTACTTATCGTCGATGGGCTTAACGACGATCTCACCTACCACCGATGAACCTTAATGACGCAATTTCCAAGTTTGAGACAGAGTTCTCCAAGTGATTTATACGCGTGTATTGTACGTAAGAGAGGTACATAGCGATATACTCAGCTGAATCCTCGATGAGATGTCTATAGAATAGTCTGGCGATATAGAATTTCTGTAAAGTTGCATACCTTGCGGAAAAGTAGTAAAAACGGAACGCTTCGAAGTTGTAAATAATTTCCGCTTACGTATAATGGAGAAATCTGTCTCTACAGCGCATGATGGTTGTATACTTGACTCCAGATCTGGGTCTTAGAGTTTCCTAAGAGCAAGGGGATTCCCCCGGCATTATCGTGCAAGATGATTTGTAATTCGTGGTACGGCCGCGGAGGGGACGTTTCACCGAAGAAATATGTATGAGTTAAGGAAGAAGAATAACATCTTTGCATCCGACCCTTCCCGCGTAGCAGGGAGAAAATCGCTTTAAAGTTCGAAACACGTGAGCGTAATGTTCTTTTACCCCGTAACATCGCATCAATTTTAAGACTGCGTTGATTTTGTCGTGAAACCTCACGAAGTGAGCTAAAATAATTTATCATCAGATTCGATATATGAATTTGTACCAGATGTTGCGCAATTTGACATAGGCGCTTAAAATAATGAGAAAAAATTATTTAATCTTTTTTTCTTTTTTTTAAAGTTAAATATTTAAGAAATAAAAAACTTTGAGTATTTGAAACTTTGGCACATTATTCTTTTAGTTATTTAAAAAAAATCGTTAAAAAATATTAATAACAATTTGAGAGGGTTGTCTACTTCCCTTAAATAGAGATCAAAATATATCTAATTACATCGTCATAGCGAGTACACAGAGAAGCTTACGCAGAACCTTTTTGATAAATAAGACTATTCTGATAAGAAATTTAACGTAATATTGAGTTTGTTGTCGTAAAAAGTACATCGAATTGCAGCAGGATTAACCAAAAGGATAAAACGGAAGTGCACTATCGGATAAGGTCAACAAATACGAGTTTATACGGCGTGTTGCCGATAAGTATGCAGTCCCCGGTCAATGTAACTGTATCGACTTCAAATCGCTGAAACCTCGCGAACATTTTAAACGGCAATCGCGGAAGCGTTCACGCTTTTTTATTAATGGCAAACAATACGTTCCCGTAGCCGCAGGATTGAGATTACGTAATGGAGCAAGAATCTTGTTAAGAAAACAATTCGGTCAGTTACTTTACAGATGTATACGTTTTATCAGCACTTTGCTCGTCGTTACCGCCGGCGCGCATTATTCTGCTCCGGGATGCATTATCTCGAGAAAATTACCAGCGCAACATGCGTCGCAACGGGTAGACACCTCGACGACTCTCGCACTCGGGAATCGGCTTGCGCAATCTGCTGCTTCTTGACGTTATCGGTTTACTACCGACCATTGTCGACCAATACGCAAATGGGCGAGCGACGTTCACGGAATATCCGCGACTCGCAGATCCGGTTTCCCTTCCGTCGCCATCGGGGCGATTCGAGCGAAGCGGCCACAGCTTCGAAATGTAAACGGTTACTTGCACCACTCAAGGTAATATCGCAAGCTAAGGCGTAATCAACCTTACGGTTCTCGGTTTCTCAGTGCCGTTTCGGCAGTGAATATCCTAGACGAGACAAAGACGGACGAGAGAGAGAGAGAGAGAGAGAGAGAGAGAAAGGGGGAAGAAGTGGAATTGCAGAGCTGGAGCTGCCATTCTAAGTAACCAGAATCTCTGTTTGCAGTAGGATTTTGGAACTAAGCCTAGGTTTGCCCAGACAGATGCACCCAATTGCCGCCCTTAATAGCGTAGCTTACGCACTGGCCGCACCGATCGGCCGAAGCTTCGGCCAATGTTGTGCGCTTCCTTTCATCCGCCGATCGTTTCACCCTTCGGAAAGAATGGAGCTCGCCGTTGGGCTTGATTGTTGGGAGATAGACTCTCCTCTACCAATCGGGCGTAGAGAAAACACCTACTCTTTTATTTCAATCGTCCCCTCGAGATTAGGATACAGAGAGTGCTTAAACAGTACCCCCTATTACACTAATCTCGCACAGGCTAACGTATCAATAGCGACACGAGATACATGAATATTAATATTAATTAATATGAAGTCATATACAATGCGAAACTGCATAGCGTATCGCTATGATTAGAAAATGATTAATTCTTCCCGCAAACACTACTTAAGCTAGGCTAAGATATCACGACAATAAAAAGCTAGGACGAACTATCATCCATAAGCTCGAGCCTTGAAAGAGCCTGTTCCATTTGAGTACGCAAATATGCCGCTTGCGTGAACAAGCGCAATTATGCCGCATATTCACAGACAGAAAATTGCTGACGACATGAACGCATTATTTCAACACTAATTAAGCTGGAGTTCCATCGTATCGGGTGTCGACGTCGTTCGCCATCATTGCCACGCTATGCTCGCCTCCTGTAATTTTGCATTTCACAATGCAGCAACTGATTAGGACGCCATACACCGCGGGCTCAATCCGCGCGCTCCATGTAATCATCGACGGTGCTCCAGGCCGGGGGGGGGAGGAGAAGCGGAAGGGGACGAGGTTTTACGGGAGTGCGCCATATCCGTGCAGCTCCTATCCGCACAATGCCGCTGTAACGAGATGATTACAGGCGTCGTCGATGCTTTTGGGATCCCAGCGTGGATCAGCAAGCTCCACGCGTCCCGCTCCACTTCCCACTTTCCCATCCGACACTGAAAATACCTTTCCCGTGCCGTCCGAAGTGAGCACGTTGGTAACAGATTCCCATGTCTCGATTTAAGTAGACGCGCAAACGTCCGAGCTCGCACTCGGATTTGCCGAATCTCCGGAACGAACGGCGTTGGACGAGCATTCGTATTCCGTCTACGTCACCGTCGCCGTCTTTTTGGGAGAGATCTCGTAAAGGGATGATCTCCCGAGTGGGTAGTATTTGTAAGATGATAAGTTTCCACACAGCTGTTTCTGCCAATGTAAATTGGGAATTACAATTGTATATGCTACACGAGTGACAACTTTGCCGAAATATTCCTCGTAAATGAAAATACATCACAGTATTATGTATTGCTATATTATAAATTGCATCCTTCGATGTAATAGTATAACGATATTTTAACAGCAATTGAAATATTTACGAAAATCAGATATAAATAGATTGGTCGAAATTTTGTTGTCCATTTTTTGATATTACGATACATCAAGAGCCTCCTTAACTGCCTTCAGTTGACTTCAAAGTATATGCCGCGGTTATGATAGATACCGATCACGTCCCTTTCAAGCGGGCGCCTCTGTGAGGGCAAGAAGGCGAACTAATTGTAAGAGGCGGATGGTGGCTGTCGCGAGAAGTTGAGAATAAAACGAAGAACGCTTGTGCTTTGAGGGTAGTGACAGCTGGCTCCTAGTTTCGTCGGGATCGACGCCGGCGACCTGTGCCGGAATCGTCGCAACTCACTCAGAACCCAGCTGACGTTACGACCCTCGTAAGAAGGAGTCTCAGGCTACACCCCGTTTTATATCCCCCCCCCCCGATGTCGAAAGAGAGAGAGAAAAAAAGAGAGAGAGAAAGAGAGAGAGAGAGCCTACCCTTACCTTCTCCACTTCAGCAGCCGGTGGTACAAAGTGGCAGGGGACTGTTTTTCGAATAACATCCGTTCTGTTTCCAATCCACTTATTAGAATTCATCCTCGAAATATTGTACTATCAAAGGTATTTCAACGCCTTCCTAATTGCTCTTTATAAGTGTTGTTTTAAAGTGTTATTATTATTTACACCTCGGTGTAATAAAAATAATTGTTTTCAATATTTACGCGCATCGATAACTTTTTCCAGAAGCTACATATTCTCGTCGCCAGATCGATCGAGATTTGATATTATTTAACAATAGACTCCTCGAAAATCCACTCGAGGGTTTCCTATAACGACATGATTCCATATATATTGGACGCGCTTCCATCCCATAATTGCGACTACGTCTCTCGAGTACTATCACGATAATGCTTACACCAATAGGACGGCCGCATTGTGCATTAGCGGATCGAATTCCGCGGCGGTTAACCGAGGCATCTACGACCTCGTGTTGTCGTGAGACAAAGATCTTCCGCATCGTCTTCATTGCTTGGTTACAATTAGTACGCGCGGGGATCGGAAATTCAGCGCAACGCGGTGTGAGATACCGCGGATGTATTTACTCTCGTCGGGAATAACGTTATCTCGGATCGTTCAATTATCGGAAAGCTTTCAGTTTCGCTGACTACGAATATTCTTTCACTATATCTCCAGCCACGCGCGCGCGCCGCCGCATTCGCGCACAGATCGACATCGGCAGCGGCAGTTTTCGCGCGATTCGAAAAACATTGCCCGGCCCGATCGGCGGCGGCGCCGAAGTGCGGAGCCTGGCGCGCCGAGCGCAGGGCACATGGTTGCGCAAACTCGATTAAAACGAGCGTTAAGCGATCGAGCGCCCGCCCGCGGGGGTGGAAAGCGCACCGCTTAATAGGGTGTGATAGATCGGGTAAATTGCATCGGTGCTAATGGGATTGCACGCGATGGTGCTATAACCATTACCGCGGCCGTAGAGACTGGGTATCCATGCCTCGAAACCACCCCATAGAGCAATCCTGCCGGTCGGTCCTACCTCTCCTCCTACCTCTTGTCTGCCCGTGTCCCTCTTTATCTGCCTCGTACTGTCCTTCGTTTCCTGCCTGTCGCTCGTTTTCGTTTCGCTCCGCCTTCTATCCCTATCGTCTCGTCCTGCATTCCATCGTTCCTTCTCTCTCTCTCTCTCTCTCTCTCTCTCTCTCTCTCTCTCTCTCTCTCTCTCTCTCTCTCTCTCTCTCTCTCTCTCTCTCTCTCTCTCTCTCTCTCTCTTCCTTCTCCTTCTCTGTTTTTCCGTCGCTCTCTGTTATACGATAACACTGCCCGATTTAATAATCCTCCATAGCCGCACGCGACACCCTTTTCCGAACAAAAGTCACTCACAGCCCAGCGATTGCACCAGCAATACGCGGTCTCGCGTCCGTCAAGATCGATCGGCTTCAGATCTTTATCAAGCGTGACGTACGGTCCGAGCGACCGGTCGTGCTTCAAAATTTGGACAGGCTCCTGGAGGGCGAGCCGTGCGCGCGTAATCGTTTTAGAGGTAGTTTGAAATTTCATGCCAAATTTATCGGACTAGACCTTGCCGCGGATAAAATTCCGGTCCGCCGGCATTTTACCGACTATAAATTGTATCAAATGCGTTTGGGCACGATTGGATGGAATGTTAACAACGCGAGAAAACTAATTATCGCGCAATAAAATTAAATAAAATATACACGTCGATTGACTGATATGCGAAAAACGCTCCAGTGGAAGAAAGTGTAAAATTATTTTAACTATCTAGAATTATCTAAATTACTAAACCAATACAATTAATATTTCGCATTCATTGCGCATCATAAATTCCTTAAAAGCTTATTATTAATTTCAAACACGAAGTAATATATAGCTTTAAGGTAAGTATCAATTTAAGGTTCTAGTCTGGAGTGGATTCCGATGATTGTTTACCGGATGTTTTGGACTCTGGGGACACCCTGATAAAGTACAGTCCAAACGATACGGAAACATCGGCATGCTGGAAAATACCTGCCGCTTCAACAATTTCATCTTATCGTACCTCAGCACGAGACAGTAAAGGTCCACGGGTAGTTGGAAAAATCAGTGACACAATGTGGGTGGAAACGTTGGCGAGGGTTGCGAGAACGATCCTTCCACCGCTGCCCGATTGATTTCTCCTGACGAAACATAAACCCGGGATGTCCCCGTGCTTCCGCAGAACGACGTCGACGACAAGAACAACGAAAATGACGAAGATCACCGATCAGAAGGATTCTCTCGTTCCCTCGCTCCCTCCCGATAAATAAAAGGAACGTCGACGAAGATAAAAACTGGGAGAGGGAGAGACAGAGAGAGTTTCATTGACATTTAGCGTGGTGAACAAAAAGCACGGACGACAAGGGGACAATGCCTGTCGAATTCTTTGTCCTCCCGCTCCCGCGGTCTACGGTAGATTTTTAATAAAGAGCGCAAAAATAATGAAGATACCACGGCGACAATAGGGCGGTGAGTCTTCATTAGAGGTCTGCGCTGTTCGTGATCAAATACTTATGTCTCGCGGCCGCCGCGTTGCGCGTCGTGTCGCGGTGGTTTACAGCTAAACGATGTAGCGAATGAGGGGGAACAGGAAATTTTCAACAGAGATCACAGCGGCTGTAATACAAGCGTTTTGGCGCCCGTCGTGCCACCCGCGCGCCGTTGGCTATTATCATGCTTGCCGGGATCCTTCGAAAACGCGACACGAGGGATAATCCAGATTCGCCTTGGGCGCCAAACTCGAACCATTCAGCGGGTGATTTAGCCGATGGGTTAGCACCCGCAGCTCGGAAAACGCCGACTCAAATATTGCCGGGGTAGAATTACGATCGCCCACGCGCGAAGCGTCGACTTAAAATAACATTACCGTGGTGTTTTTCTTCCTGGACGTAAGGCGACATATAAATGTTCTCACACCAGTGCGCACTTTCTTAGAAATGTCTATTATTTTCACAAAATAACTTACTGTCAGTGGAGTTTTTTCAAAATAAATTTGACAATAAAAACAATACTTTTGGCGCAAACTTAAATTTTTCCCAAAAACAGAGTTTAAATCATTTTACTACGTCAATCAATTAAATCTTATTGTCTTCATTTCATTTATCATTCATGTTCTTTATTATTGTCATTTTTACCAGACGTCTTTAATGCTATTTATGCATGTCTTTTTCCTGTATAATCGTTTTGTTATTCAAACTCATAAAGTTTATATTTAGAAACACAGCGATATTGGTATCGCTTAACTTAATGTGTAAGCGTTTTCTTTTGATGTATTTCTATTTTCCATATATGCTATATTATACATATATACATATATATATATAATTGTACCCAATAAAGTTATTATTATCTATATTTAAAATATTCCTTTAAGAAATTTCTATTATTCTATTTTATTATTGCTAAGTATAAATGATCAATAAGAAACAATAAACAATCCCTCTCACTTCGCTTAAATTAATTACGAGTTCCTTTCACGCAACTGTAATATTTTATACATGCAACAACGTCATTTTACCGGGAACCGGGACGGTAATTGGACAGAACAAAAGTATGCGGTATGATGAAAACTTTCTCAAAAATAAATGGCAGAGATGGAATAATATTTAACAACAGTTAAAATAAAGTTTTAAATCGTGAGCTTAAATCAGATGCCTGAATTAATTATAACGCAGATTCTCACAAGAAATGCAAAGACTTTTTTTATGACACTCTTTAGAATGCAAAGCGTATTAATATAGATAGAGTAGGTCTTTGTAATTTTTTTAAATTGTTTGAGCAATAAGCGTAAAGATAATTTTTCGCCAGTACTTATTATAATGGCTATAACTTGTCTCCCTTTCCCTCTCGTTTTCTCTGAGAAAGACATACAATTCACCGTCCACGCACAATCCTTCACCTCAGGTCAGATAAATAAATAGCGGGAAGACTTGGTAAATATTTGTATATCCTCCTGCAACCTGAAGAGGCGATCGGGGCACGTCAGTATTCGTCGCAGGCGCTTTCCGCTCTCGAACTTTAATCTCGCATTTTCCTGCTATTCAGTGCGAGGGAATATATGTATATTGAAACTCTATTTTATTTCCACTCCTAATATAATCCTAGAGAATCCTAGAGAATAATATGCCGTATGTAATTTATACAACATACATTTCGCTTACATGAAACGGCAATTCTACTTTACGAAAGTTAGAATAAAATTCAGTATTAGATACAAGGATGCTTGTCATGCGTGATTATATCTAACTTCATAAACAATGTGTGTAAAATAATATCTATTACGCACCAATGCTATTCTGCATCCTTGTCTGATATAAAGAGATATGCATCTCTTTCACAGGCACATATATTATTTTCATTTCACTTGTATACGACTAATAAGATTTCGCCGCCTCGTCATGGCATTACCGAATGCAGAAGATAAGAGCGTAACGTAACTGAGACATATACGGCCGGAAAAGGACGTAAACGCGAATTATGGTGCGTGTGAAGAGGATTACGAAACCGGCATATCGCTACCGTCGCGTCGCACTTAACTTCTTGTGAGCTCGCGACGTGGCGGAGGGTGTTTGTTAATTCATACGGCGGTGTCACTGTAAAGCGTCGTCTTCGCAAGACTGAAATACACGGCTAGTGGTATACTCCCCCGCAGTATATTGCATTGTTCGCGAACCGTACATATTTCACGTTTCTAAATATACCCTCAAGCAGAGCGACTGCACCTGGACGTTACCAAGAAATATCTCCGTGTAAAAGCAAGTTAAACTTTGATGTGGGGTTTTGCAATTTTTCCGACCATAAAGCGACGCGAATGTACGTATATACGTGTCGACACGTCGTCATACTTTTCTCGCGAGTGCTTAATTGCGCAACTACTTTGCTTTACACACCACGGAGAATCGATCCTGCACATGGAAAATGGACGTTTACGTTTCCCAGAGCGGACGCGTGGCCGATCGAGCGTGCATAAATTCGCGAATTATCACCAGGCGCGCGCATTGTTGGCGTGGCTTCTGAAAACTTTGGGTGCCGCGCGGTAACTCCATGTCAAGTCGAATCTCGTGGATATTACATTGACGCTGCAGATTACCGGGGCCCCGAGCCGCCGTTTGCTCAGTACATATTACGAGCCACCCTTATTCTCGGTATGTCAAATATTTAACCGAGTTTCAACGCGGAATATCAAATGGTGCGATCGATAGGAGTCAGCGGCTTTAACCGCGCGACTCGAACGACGCATCGTCGTTTGCGCACGTACACACGTACACACACACACCCACACACGAGTGTGCCCTCGCGGTCCGCCTTCCTTCCGACTCTTCTCCCTCGTAAGCGAGCCACCCTCTCTCTTGTACCTTTCTTTCGGCTCACGACTTTCTCCCGGGATCATAAACGTGCGTGAGAATTCGAAATATATATATTCGTCCCCAGGCAAACGTATCATTTTACGGTATCTCTCTCTGTCTTCCAGGACGCGCCGGTATAATCGCGATATATGAATTATTTGAATCGGACGAAATCCAGGAAAGGGATCGCGAAAAGTGGTCGAGCGGCGCGAAATGAATCCTAAGAAAAGAAATCCGCGAGAGAGCCCTTTCTTGCAACGACTGTTCAAATATCCGCGAGCTTTATTTGCATTCAAGACTATCTTTGTTATTGGATGTGAAGTTTCATATTTCCGGATATTTCGCAATATTCTTTTTACAAAAGTAGACGTACGTGCATTGTCAGACAGAACAGTTACAAACAATCGTCTTTATTAAAAAACAAGAAGATTTTTTTGTAATACCTACATACGTATATAAAGTGCAATTATACGTTTTATAGTATAGCTTTTTATAAAAAATAGAAAAGTAGAAATCTAAAATTTTTTGCGATCAAATAATCACGCAGAAAAATGTTAGACAATCTAGGTATTATATTTCATATTAAAATCTGAAAAAAACCACAAATCTCGTCTTTTAAAAATAATAAGAAAGAGAGGACACGTCATTGTCATGATAAAATTGCTGACTTTTAAAACTTCCTGTGAAAATCAATCGATTCCTATACGATTTCCGTTATCCCTGCATCCATTCCTTCCGCGCCTCTCTCAGCGCCTTTACCGAGGCGGATGCCACAATACGATCGCTCAAGCGCGTCGCCCTGGCATCTCTTCCTAGTATCAACGACCTCGACGACTCCTACATCATCATCCAGAATATATATTGAAAGTATCTAAAGCCATGAAGTTCGCTTAAACCCATATAACTACGAGAGAACTCTTCGAGATATGCTGTAACCTATGAGGATCTAAGTATAAACCAGTTATGCTAAAATAGAATCACTCGCCACGCTTTGCCTTTGAGCAATGTTAAATATCTCACGTTGGTTGCCAAGTAAAACATGGATTTATATATGAACGTCAAATTAATATCATTTATGCCTGGAATTGCTTGTACAGGAATTACATGCATTTAACGTTTATATGAATCGTACGATATAATAAATTCGAAATATGATATAGCAGGAAATATCTGATACGTATGATGTCGTACATTTAATATATTTCCAGTATACAAAAGTGCTCACTATTTAATACAATTTACAAGAATCTATCGCGTGAAATTTTCTCGACAATAAATTATAACGGTTTTTCGACGCCGATAAGCAGCAGTAAATCTCGCCTCGCGTTCCGGAATATGTTTTTTTTTAAGAAACGTTAATTCATGTCGCGAGGTCGTGACACGTCTGTATCAAACCTGCCTTCAACCTGCGAATGACGATTCCTCTCACGTAAGGATTACGATTTACGTTGGCACGTGCTCCTCGTGATTTCTAAAACCGTTGGGGGGGGGGGCAAAAGATAATGGTCGCGAGAGAAGTGCGGGATCGGTGAGAGGGACAGTGTGCGGAAGATGAGAGGGGAAGAAGACCACGAGGAAAGACGGATGGACCGGTGAACTTGCTCGATTCGACGAAGCCGAGGGTCTCCGCCGGTCTCCACCGCAGCTTATCGATTCTGGAAGCCGACTCGCGGGTGGTCCCTCAGCGTCTTCCCGATCTCTCTCTCATCGTCGTTCTTCTTTTCTTTGTACGAAAGACGGCACGAAAATACACCACAGGCATTGGCCCGCAAACTGCCCTCAGGGGGGCGGCGGCTCCTTCCATGTGGGTGGCTCTCGCGTGCCGGGGCCTAATACGTTTCTAATTGAAATGTTTATCGAGAGGCTCCGGAAGATCATTGGCGAACAGTTTAGATAGATCCTCGATAAATTGGACGACCGAACGTAAAAGGGTCGAGCGCTAATCGGCGGCTCATGCCGGTTAATCGAAAGCAATTAGTTTGCAGAATATATTCCTGAAGTGAATTTTTCTCCCCGTCTTCCTTTAAATAACATCCCAGACTAAATCGACAGATCACAATTCGCATTAAGGCTAAGATAATAATTTGTATAATAGCCACAGACTTACTGTTATGATTTAAATTAGCACTTGATAAAGACCACAAATAACGATCGACGCGTCGCGTCGTAAAGATTTGATTCAATAAAGGTGGCCAGTTGGGTCGAATTAAACAACTATTTTTGTTAGTTATTACTGACGAAGCAATAAACAATTACTTTCTAAGTTAATAATCATATGTTGCGCTTGAGAATTCGAATTACGGAGCGGAAAAGAAAAAAAATAATAATATGAAGGTAAAAGTAAAGTCACATACACTATACTATACACCCACACTGTCGCAGAATATTTGTGATCTGTTACGACTTTAAGAGTGGGTATTTCTTTGATGCAAAGTTTTCTATCTAGCAGGAGGAAAGTGTCTCCAGACGGCGAAATGAAAGATTGTGAGGGAGAACTGTCTGCCTGCCATTCACTCCATCCTCTCTCTCTCTCTCTCTCTCTCTCTCTCTCTCTCTGCGTTTGCGCGTAGACGGGAGGGCATAATCCAGCTTAACCGATCGCAGCCGTGGCGCATGATGGCACGTGCACTAAGGGGATGTTTGTCATTGCTCGTCGGTCTCGTATCTTGTGCTATGCGTAATTGATTTCGCGCTGGCTCCAGGTCCGTCTGGCAGTCAGCGGTAGAAGAGAACGAGTAGAGACATCCTCGTCTCCTTTCGAATTATCTCGCGACACGCAAACCGTACAGTTACAAACGTAAACGACTTGCAAGTCTACAATAAAGTTAAATTTGTACCCCCGGGAATCTCGTAATGGTGTTTTTATCGTTTCTTTAATCTTCTTCAGCTATATAAATACTGATCGATCTCAATTCACGTTAAATCCACATTTATCATGTTATGAAATACGCGTATAACATTATAAATAATATATCGTGCACAACTTTTCGCGTTTGCCATGTTTAAAATTAATGTTGCATGAAACGGCAGATTTTGCGAAATCTGCATATCAAGAATTCCAGAGTGTGTCCAAACTCCAAGATATACGGGCCGCAACTTGAGGCACGTTCGCCACTTTAATCAAAGATCAGAGACGACGTGCACTGTACTCTCGACGGTGGTCCAGAACGTCCAACGCCGCGCGCGATCGCGTGCGCGCTCGCACGCTCTCTCGGAAACGCTTAGATCCCGCGCGACAAATTCTCAAGCGCGCCGCTTCGTAATTGCGATTTACGGCTGCGGCCCTCGTCTTCTCCACCGGTTTCTCCTTCCCGCCTCACCACCCCTTCCGCCTCCTTTCCAACGGGCCGAGCACTTAATGGCGTGTTGAATAACGGATTTATATACGGGGCCTGAAATACGCGAGCCGGGACGCGCTCGCGATATGCGACGGACGTGTTTACGATGCCAAAAATACAAATTGCACCGCGCCGCCGTCCACGCGGCCGCGATGCCGCGTTCCTCCTCGAGACGTCGCAAAAAGTCCCTTCCGACGGATTCATATAAAAAATGGCAGACCGCCCTCTACATGCTTCATTAGGCCGGTGGCCGATGAATGAGATGAGAAGGAAAGAGATGGAGATGAAGAAAAAATTCGGATCCAAGTCCCTTGTTAACGACTTTCAGAAGTGTGTTACGTTTCGTGTATCCGGTTGCCACGGACAACTTTTCTAAGCTAATCACAAATGTAAATAGCAGAGGAGGAGCGCCGCTGGTAGGTAGATCTGTCCGCTAAGATAATCATAGGTTGCGTCGGAAACTTAATTTTGTTTCAAAGCAATGTGATTACGTGATACGAAACTTTCAGCGCGTATTGTAGCGCTCATTTGCATAAATTCTTCGTGCAGATTTCCCGATAATGTATCTGCGGTTATAAATATATCGCTTAATCGAATTTTAAACGCAATCTAAACAATTTCAAACGCAGTATTTTATATTACCGTAACAAAAAATTATATGATTATAACTGTCGCAATATAGCGTCAGAACATCGTGACTGTTTTGGGTATAATCGAGATTCTCGTTTTTACTAGGAATGATTAATGTTTGCGTACGGGAATTTGCTTCATCGAAAAAGCCGGTGGTCTCCAGCTGCGTATGGCTGCCATCCAGACTAACGTATAGAAGAATAGCCATAACTAATATACAAAACATCAACGGGCTCTAAATCATTTACACGTACATCAAAATTTATAAATCTTTATTTCCTTTTTGTTTTTTTATTATAATAAACATCATAATTTAGAAAAATAATTTGCCAAGAAAGTTGAGAATACTATATAAATTAAACGAAACTTTGAATTATGTAAATATTAAAATAACGTTTTTGCAGGGCTCTTCTCGCGGATATTCGCAACGCACTCCGCGCGGAAAAACACCTAGTAAGTAAGACGTTAAAATTTATCGCATACTTCGCGAATTCCAAGTACTCGTCATTCGAATAGAATATCGGAAAACTCCGGCTCTCCGATCGAGTATGGCTGTGGTCCAACCTCGTAGGAGTGATCACGAGCGCACATGGTCACCGTAAGTTTCATAAGGGAAATGTAGCGGCGCGGCGTGCGAGCGCGGAGCGAGACGGTCGAAGTTGGAGACGAAGCATAAGAGAGGAAGCATCGAGTACATACGGGGAGGATGAGGGTCGGGTGGACTCTCGCCGGCGTGTACTTGGCAATCGAAGGAAGCGATAAACTACGAAGACAATGCGAGTCCTCCATTGTCGGAGCAACGGAGCCGGGGGATGGAGGGGCTTCTTCGGAAGACATAAACGGAGAAAGAAAAGAGAGAGAAAGAGAGAGAGAGAGAGAGAAGAGGAGGAGAAGAAGATTCGTAGGAGAAGCAGATGAGGAACACGAGAGGCAACGTCGCGAAGGTCCGCGCAAAAAGTAAACCGACTACCAGAGCTTCTATTGACTAAACTTCAGCATTCACCGCCCGGTTACCCGTTTTCTCCACCACTTTCCTATCCCGTCCCCCTTCTTTCCTTTCCGCACGCCGCCATATCCTCCGTTTCTGCAATTAATTAGCTCTCGACCACGGCGATCGGGCACGCCGATGTTCGGCAAACTTTTAATCCTGACCGCTCGTGACTCTCTCCCCCACCAGCTCTCCCTCGTCATCGTGTCCCGCAGAATCCGCTAGGTCGGTACTATTGCTACTTCTTCTACATCCTTGGCGTCCGTTTCTCCGACCGCCCCTCTTCTCTGTCGTCCCTCCCGCCGACATATCTATCCTCCGCCACCAGTGCGCGCGCGGAACTCTTTCTTCGGAATCGCCGCGTATTTCTTTCAGTCGCACCGCACAACATGTGCTCATCCCACCGACTCACTTCTCTCGGGACGCTTTTACAGCCAAGGACGAGCAAGCTAAAAATCGAAGCGAAAAGCTAAATCTGTAATTGTAGAACGCAATTTTTGCTGCATCAATCACGACTCGGAGGTTGCCGGGGTACTTCGATAGGAGAATTTTTAGGTGGTCGTGTAAATGAGAGTGAATGATAATTGAGAATTCGTATCAAGTCCCCATAGCACTATTCTCGCCGTTCAATATATATATATATATATATATATATTCATTTTAAGATAAATATTACATTCGAAATCTCTTCTTCTTCAACATTGGAATATTAAGTAATAATAATTGTGTAAGAGCTTCAATATTGAACTGGACATCCTTCAATAATAAATTACAATTTGCATTTATAGCGAACAGTTTCTAATAGATCCATAACACTTTAAACTTTAAACAGTACTAAATTACCTAGCGCTATCACGATCAACCCAATTTATATATAAAACAATTACGCAACGATTTAATAAATATACAACAAGACTGAATACCCTCAAAAAATATTTCTGTCAAACTATTGCGTTGAGATGAAACGCGAATGTGAATAACACTGTCTTTTCGTATCCGCAATGCAATTAAGTCCAACTAGTCCATCACGCCATTGTCAAGGCACGATGGGGAAAGTGGCGGCCTATTCTTGGAACCAAGAATCTATCGATTATCCCCGGCGAGGATCCATTTGATGCCATTTTTCGTCCGTCCTTCTGAAGAACCTATCGTCCCTCCAGACCTTATAAATGATTGTCTCCGTCCGTTCGCTGCCACCAGTGCTACCGCAAGCAGTTTTTCTCCATAGCGAACGGTCCCCTTACCCACCCACTCACACCACCGTCCCGAAACCTTCCACCATACGGATTTGTCCTCGACAATAATCGACGGGCGGATACCGGCAGCGTCTCGTGCATTATCAATCCCGAGTAGGATCCCGACGACAATCGCTGCCACCGCCGCGAGAACGTGCCGCAAGAAAATCACCGGAAAAACACGTCTGTACGTTCGAGGAGATTTCCCGCTCGAACTGAGAGAGACTGGGAAATACTGCGAAATGGAGAGAGGAGGCGGGGGCAACGATGGCAACAGCGGCACAAGGAAGATGGCTGGGAAAAAAAGATGAAGCGGTCGTTTCCGTGCAAAAAATATGATTCCCTTCCGGCGCGAGACATTGATAGAGAATCCCTCGATTAGGAGAATCTCCTTTCCCTTTTTTTTTCTCCACAATCTTTCTCTTTCCTCTTAAAGGAAAGAGATTTCTCGACACTCGCAGCGCATGAAGTTGGTAAAGGGTGGAGGAAACGACCCATTGGCAACGTCCTTGCAACTTTTCGCGCGAGGAGGGCAGGGAAACGCAGAAAACAGAGAGAAAGGGAGTTTATATTCCGCCCGCTGAAAAATATCGTCGCATTGTGGCGCCTCGGAAAGGATGAAAACTTAGGAGAAAATGTAGCATGTAGCCGCGCGCATCTCGCTCGCCCGTAATGGACTAGCGCGATTTATGGCTGTTATAACTCAAGAATACGCTAACAAACTTACCGTCATCGACCGCCGATCGCACGACGACGGCGAGAACCTCGAAGGAGACAAAGCGTCCGCGCTCACGCGACGAGCGCACTTTACCGCGTGAAGTAAAGTATCAGCTTATGTGTCATAGTTTCCTCCCTACGTTAAACTCGGTAAACTTGTTTCACCTTGAATTTCTCTCACGTTGTATCCTCGCGCTCTTCCGCTTCCAACGAGAAAAAATTATTCCGTTTTACAATTTACTCTCTCTCTCGCGCGGCTACAAGTAATTTCTCAAATCTGTAGACGTAGCAATTATAACATTTTTCTCCGAGCGCGGAACCGCTAATAACTCATCGTGCGGAGTGGAACATTAGCGAATGCTCTCCTCCCAGCGGAGCGTGTCTTTTGCGAGAGCCCATCGTCGAAAAAAAATATTTGGAAAGGGTGAAAGAGGGAGAGCAGCGCGCAAGAGATGGAAAGAAAAAAAGAGAAAAGACCTCTTGTCCTGGTTCGGGTTCCCACCGCCGCGAAATTGCGAGGATGACCCCAGAGGTCGCAGGACTAGGTAATGTATGCGGACGTACAGTTCTTTACGTGCATCGCCCCCCCCCACCCAACCTCTCTCCACTACTCTTTCCGCCGTTCTTCCTCTTTTTCTCCTGATTACCTTTCGTCTTTTAACCGCCGGTTCCCGAACGCGCACCTACGTATAAAGACGCGCGTCCAATATTCTTTTCTACAATCTTTCACACTTCCCCTCGTAACTTTAAGTAATCGAGTCTTCGCGTCGGCGTTACCGAAGTAACTCACCGTGGAAGGAGAATTCCGTAATAAGTTTTACATAGTAACGAGGAGGAATCTTGTTTTCATTTCCAGCTTCTGTTCTAATTTTACGTAGTTTTCCAAGTGATCCTTAAAGAATCTGGAGTTGATGTCACAGCGCTTAGCGGAAATTTTCAGAGACGGCTAACATCACGAAGATATTCTCGCTAATAAAAATAATAGTTCTTCCCTCGACAAGGATTATCCTGCAGACTGGGATTATACAGTAGACTGCAATTATGAACGTGTATCTATCCATCAATCCTCGCGCACTCGCCTCGACCGCTCTGCATCAAGCCTAATTTTCGGGGGTCCGCTTTTAAGCTTTGTGAGCGTACCGGCGATCGTGACGTAAATGCAGTACGGCAGCCGCGTAAACGACGTGTCATAAAGCGGTGGGTCTGATCTAGTCTGCGCGACCGCATCGCGCTCGTTTCGAACGAGCCGTGCGATTATCTCTCGCGCATCTCGCGTAACACAATTTGTAACGAAGTAACGACGCGGCGCGGCGCGGCGTGGCCTCGCTTCCATCACGAGCGAGCGAGGCAAACGAGCGCGCCGGTCACTTTCCGTGATTAATGACGAGGTCCGATGATTTAGTGGCCGGTTACGCACGCGTACGCGCGGCAGCATGCGTGCAGCGCGTACTCACGCGCGTGGCGACGATCGCGTGACTCGACGGAAGAAAGGTTCTCGGCGAAAAACGCCGAGTCGATAACATTAACGATTCTTTCCAGCGTAGCCGGGTATCGTCCTTCAAAAGTCCGGGGTCCGGGATCGTATCCAGCCGGCGGCACGGTGGCAAATTACCGGTGTACCTTCAGAGTCCGATTTCGCGGTGAATTCGTTACGGTAACCTTAGCCAGCTTTATCGGAATATTGGATCGCCGAGTGCTTTTCGATCTGCATCGCGCTCCGATTATTCATCTTCAACCCGACGAGAGAGAGAGAGACCGGGGAGCGTATCGAATATAATGAGAGTTTAATTAAATGAATACCTACAAGACACGGTGTTTAGTGAGCGCCACTTCAGGAGTCAAATATATTCCGTGCGCTCGAGGAAAGAAATTACTAACGGCTTTGAACACTCGAGACGTCTGCGCAATATTACACTTCCCACTCGACGTTTTCTTCCCCGTTAATTACTTCTTCGATGATCGTTGCTTTCACGCAGCGCTTTCTCGAGCGACACGGGCGTTCCTCGTTATTACGGGATGCTCCGTACGACGAAGGATGACAGACGTTACTCGCTCACTTCGCAAAGTCATTTATCACCGGAGCGTTGAACGCTAGAAAGGTAAGAGACGCCGTTGCCGCTCATTGCAAACTAGCAGTTTTCCCGTTGCCGCTGGCTTATCCTCGTGGCTGTAGCCTTGTTAAAACAGTCGTCACCTCGCTACGAGATAAAGCTACTGACGTACCGAGGAGAGGAGGCGCGGATTCTGCGGCAGTATCGCGGGGAACGGCGGTATAACGACGAGCGAACGCCGTTCCGGATTTCGTCGATCGGCTTAGCCTGAGCCACCGTGAGCCCGGTCGCAGCTGTCGTCGTCCGGAGAGCGCGGAAACTCTCTCTGTCGTACGGAATCCCAGCCACGCTAGAGCTACCCGCTTCTGTCGCGACGCCGTCATTACTTATGCAAGCCCCACTTATACAGGCCGCCTCTGAAAGCCGGGGCCCTACGCTTTCCATCGAAGAATGCGGTACCCGATTCACCCGGTGTTCAACCCCTTGCTCGAGGTCGGTCATCCACGTTCGGAAAAACGCCCTTTTCCCCGGTTTTCCACTTGTTTTCGAAACGTATCGAGCACGACGGATTCCGGCACCGCGCGCGCGCGGATCGAGGGTGGGCGCTCTCCGCTAAACAGATTCCATTAAGCGACCCTCGCGAAACGGAGGAGATGGTGTATCCCGGCGTTGTCTAGCGTGCCACCGATCGGATTTCAAGGTAAAAGTGACGCGCAGCAGCTGCAAAACCCCCCATTGCAGTGAATTAGTTATTTCCCTGGGATGGGTAAAATGCGGAATGACAATGAGAGGTGCTGCGGGTACGCGAATACGAGCATGAAGAAAGCGCGCGACGGAATTTAAGTGAGCGCTTAACAACGAAATTTACTCCCCGCCCGATGAACCCTACATTGCATCTTGATATAAAAAAATTCTGAAGGTTTCGACAGACAAAACATCGGGAAATATTTATGATTGCAATTATAGATCGACGATAATTGCTGAAACATGTAACAGGAAACAAGCCGGAGATGCGTCGGCTCTTTGTTCCCCGTGTACACGTGCTCTCTTAACGCGTCCGGTTCCTTTTTGATGCCTTCAAACGAAACGATCTCGTGCCGCTAACGGATAAGCCAACTCCGTGGCCACAAAGAATCGTCCTTAACGACTGCTCGACGGGTGAAACGAGGGCGCGCACGCGGTTTACGTCTCCTTCTCCTCAGTATTGCCCCATAAAGTCTTAATTGATCGACCTCACAGCACTTGCCGTCAAGAGAGAATCTTTTTGCCGTCGAAGAAAATCTCTCTTTCTCCCTCATGTACGTGATATCGATTATTCAAAGTTTTAATTGTGCTATATATGTAGCGTTAAATCTAGAATCGGACCGAAAATTCGGTTTCGGTTTCGGCCAGATTCAGTAAAAAATCGGAGTTTCGGCGACGTATATATCTATATATAGCCGAAACCAAAAACGAATATTCGGTTATGTGTCAATTTCGGCCGAAATTGAATTATCTTCCACAGATTTTCCAAATTTTCCATTTTCTTATTTATAAATAAATTTTTTTATTTCACGTTTAGATTTAAATATGATGATGATACTACGGATAATATATACTACATATATACTACAAGTTGTGGTAATAGGATTGTAATAGTAGGATTGTGATGTAATTATTATTTTAATTTTAATATTTATAGTTATTATTAAGAAAAAATGTATAGTATACATATATGCGCGCGTATAGTATACATATGGCCTTTCTAGGACTCCCATGAAAGTTTAGGTTAATTAGGTTTCAATTTCGGCCGAAATGGACACAACCGAATATTCATTTTTGGTTTCGGCCAAAATTAAAAAGGATCCTTTTTACGACTGTTTCGGTCGCACTTTAGTTAAATCGACATACATAAATGTAAAAAAAAATCGCTAAATGTTCGCGAAGTATGTTTCTTCGAATGCTAGACGTTGATCAAGGAAATATCGAACAAAGGTTTGTAATAATTAATTCACAACCTACGGATATAGAAATAGAAGCAGCCGCTACCGGTATATAAAACTATACAATCGATGATGCGCCGCGGGACGACACGGTCGCGTGATCTCAGCTTGCGATCGTCTAACTCTAACATATTAATTACCTGTTTTATGAGAAAGGTTTTAGCTCTTTTATCAGAACTGTCGTATACTTTTTGCGGATGTTACATTATAAGACAAAAGTACAGATATATCGTCGAATAATAAAAGCAGTGACATATGCTTGTCGTACTTCATTTAATTAGTGTCGTCTCGGCAATATTTGTAGCAATATTTTAACGTTTTAAAATAAACTGAAAATTTTGCTACGTTTTACACTTCACGCGTGAATAAATCTAAAACCGTCTGGTATGAAAAATACATAATGTACGTATTGCTTCATAAAAAGGCTATTAATCTTGAACGAAATCCATTACAGACATTAAAGATGGACATTGTCCAAAGTGTCCATTAAATATCGAGTATCAGATATCAGATTCACAATGTATCGTATAATTGGCGGATTGAACTGATATGGAAATGTTGCTTTCCCAATTAGACAATACGAATTTACGTACGATCGAGTAATGGCTTTTCGATGAACACATCCACGTCTATATAGGATTCTTCTACACAGAAACATGAATTGCAGCTTTAAAAATGTACGCACGCACATATTTAAATCGTATAATGATGAGTGATGGTTACATCCTCCCGATAAAGTGTCCGATAATTTATGCAGATGAAAAGTATCGAGAAACGTATTAAATAATGGCTCATTTTCATGAACGGAAGTGCCCGAAATAAAGTATGCACTTTGCCTCATCCATCGGAGCGACGAGCTGCCATTAATACCAATCGCCAATACATAGCGCAAGGGAAAGATCGATATTGCGAACAATATACTGTACATCCCTTCCTGTCTCCTCGTGGATAATGGCGGCTATAAAATTAAAGTTCCATCCCTCAGTGCGGCTTATTACCCTCCCCCCCCTTTATCGTAAAAAATTCCTCTCTCATTACAGTGTCATTTGCTTTATTCCATTTGGGCTGCACTTTTATTCTTAATAGCGATTGGTTTCTCGACATTCTGTCTAATCGATATGGCGGACTGGTTAAAATGATGCAAAACGCTTGAAACGAGAGAGTAATAGAAAATCATGTTACTTTTGTATTTATGATATTGAGTGATAAATCTATTAATGAACTTTGACCATTCCATTTGCGCGGCAGTATATACATACTTTAAAATGTTTACTCATACGCCCGCGAATGAAAACTGCGACAAATTCTGATTAACCCCTTACAATGTGAAAAACGGCACCTTATCCGTACAAACATGGATCTCAACACGTCTGATTACAAGTTTTTAGAACAAATGTCTGTACTTTATTTTGGAAAAAATCGGGGAAAAAATAAAATATATAATTAGGGAAATTTCGAAAAACTTCCATGGATAGAAATGGATCAGACACAAAATACCCATTGTCCAGTTTGATCTACTGTATCGCGCGACTTCTTGTCGCTTGGTGACAAAAGTTGCGTACCATTGTTTTAAGTTTCACAAAAGAACAGTAGACGACGGCAAGGAAAGTATACATATACGGGATCCCTACCTCTTCACGAAGAAACGAAAAAGGGGACGGAACTTTCCCGGAACGGTCGGTCGTATACGGATTCTTTCTTCCCGAGGTTCTTTATTCTGTCGGCCGCAGACACCGTGGCGTATGATTCATAAGAGCGCGATCCACGAAGAGGGCCCCCGACTTTCTTCCTTCTCCTCGCGCGGGGCTTCTTTCCCCTCGGACTCGCCCGGAACAGATCGATCCCGTCGATCGTGAGTTTCGGGGCGCTCGTAAACAACGCCCAGAAACGATAAGTCTCGCGCGGAAGTCGTCGGAGGAAGGAAGTTGTGTCGGGGCGATAAGGGGCAGCACGCAGCGACGACGCAGCGCGATGGCGGCACGCGGGGCAGATGAAAAATTCGTAAACGCAACTCGCGCAACTCCATGAATATTGCATCGCAAGTTGTGGTCAGTATGACGGTGGAACGCGCATAAGGAACTCTCCCGTCGCGCGTGCGAGAGGTTCCTGAATTATTCTCGGCGTGTCTCACTTCCTGGGCTGGGAACACCGCCGCGTCGCGTCGTCGAGGCTCCAATCTCGCGGATATGCCGCGCCGCCGCCGTCGCCGCCGGGGCGTCGTCGTAGCGCGCGTTTACATTGCAAGGGGATTTTATGGTAGTCGTTCCTTTCGGCCGTACAGGACGGTACATTATTCGGTGCCCGAATCGCGCGCGTCCTGCGGCCTGCGTCTAACACGGATGCTCGGCACGTACCCCGGCTTTGTTAGCTCGGGATTTTTAATTATCCTCGCGACATTCCTATCTGCCGTATGTATCCGTGAAACACAAGCCGTGGAAGAGATAAAAGGGGATATCTTACGTGCTGCTTTGAATAAAAATTATTCGGAGACAAAATAGCGAGTTTCCGTGAAAATTCTGATCTCACACAATTTCTTTTAATTATACCATATAACGATATAATCGTTCAGAATAGACGATCGAATCTAGAGCGAATTACTTCATTAAGAATATTTCGCCGGAGATAGAAACATATTAACAATATGTGTTAATGAGCTTTGACGATCAAGAAGGCTTATCAAGCCCATTTTGAAATCGTACCGCTAGGACGATAGATGGGATCAATAGGAAATGAATGTACGTACAGAGACGCATAGACGTAGCTGTATGCGTCGCCATCAATTCCGTTCAATCATGATAAGCTAAAGTCAATGTGTGCGGATAGTCGTGTCAGACATTAGGGTCGCTTACGCATGAATTGTCTGCGCAATTGTATGCGATGCGCGGCAAACTCGCTATAGTCTCGGTAATGGTCAGCCAAATCGCAGTAGCATGGACACCTTGAATGACAGGCCGAGGCCATTGTGCTAAACTAAATGCAGCATCAGATGAATGTCGGAGTAGACGGTAGAATCGCAAACGCTGCGAAACCAAAGGTGAAGGTCGAAAAGTCATTAAAAATCATTAAAAAGAAATTAAAGCGTTTGGCTGGTTCGTAGAACATATATTTTAAAGATAAAAGAGAAAGACTACAATTCCATATAACGATTAGGCTTAAATTTCGTGCCTCATTTTGTGCTCCTTTCCCATCGTGCCGAGCTAGCCAGACACTCTATACCCGGTTATTAAGTCGTACCACGTGGGTCCTCGAGATTCTCTCATAATAAAGACTGCCTCGGGATTCGGCTGGCCCTCGGGGGGGCCGCCGCCGTCGCTCGTCACGGCCGAAATAGACGATGTGAATAGTACGAGTGGGAAAAAAGTCACGGAGAGAACGACGGTTCTCTCTACGACTATTACGACTAATTTGCGTCAAATCGCATTGGAATGCAACAGCGGCTTTTTCAAGTCCTTCAAGGGATGGCGCCGGTACTCGTCGGCGCCCGGTGGTGTGTATGCCCCACGCGTTGCCTACGTGACACGAACAAATTGTACCAATTTCCTGCACCGAGCCCCCTACCTTTTCTTACGCACGTTTCCTACTGCCCGTCTCTACCGCCCGCGCCGCCGCCGTATGCGTGGTCTTAGCGCGCGCAGATTTTATCATCTTTCGAGCACGCATGTGCATGCGTGCAATTACTTTAGCTCTTAACTGACACGCGCCGCGAGATTTCAGGGACCGCTCTGCCACAATTATCCGCTTACATTTTTCATATCGCGAAACAAGATAAAAAATGTGTAACACTGTTAATGACTTTTCCTCAATCTCTTCCATCTACCTTTTCTAATCGTTATTAATAGAGTGAAAATTATTTTTCACTCGTACGTACACACATGCACACACTCGTATGTAAATAACGACGGACGGGGCGAATTGTGCGTCAACGCGCCACTTCGGTTTCGCCGCACGGTAATTTCCCACTGTACGCAAATAAGCAGCGCTTATCGACGCGAGACGATAAGCGGGGGTTCGTAAGGGAGCGGAAAAAATTTTTAATTGCAAATTCGCCGTATCGGCGATCGCGCTTGTCTCGCATTTGCCTGCCGCGATGGCTTCGTCGCGATATGAAGATCGATGCCGATGATTTCGTCGTAATACCGCGTGCGCGGTTCGGAATTAAAGTTTTAACGGCGTATCATTTCGCGAATTTCACGCTAATGAAGTAAATGATAACCGGGCGAGAGCGCTAATAAAAGCGTGATAAAACAGCAGGAAACGGCGGGTGGGTCCGGATAATTATGTTAATTCCTCCGCGCTGCGATATGTATAAAGGAAAAAACGCGCGCTTAACGGGTAGGTAACCGCTGATATTCGTTTACTCCAATTAGCTTAATCGTCACGTACTCGACGCGGGTATCGAGCGGCGCGAGTTAAGGAGATTGTAAGACAGGAAGCTGCGTATATTAAAATTATGGTCATTAATAGCCCGTACCTACGCGACGCGTAATTTTTAACCGTTATCCCGCAAGGCAACGCAACGGCGCGGTATAATATATGATTACCAATCTGCCGGGCAAAAGATTGCGCCGGGGAAAATTGATATGCCGCGGCGATCACGCCGGTAGTTATTGTCATCTATGGCCGTTATGCGTACGTGCGATGGAAGCGCAAACCGGTTAAGAAATGTCTTCATGGCCTGTCATCAAAACCTCGTGTAAACGGGCTCATGAATTTCATAAAAAATGCTTACGGTCGGCTCCAAAAAAAAAAGAAGAATAGCCCGTAAACGCATTAAAGAATCCTTTTTTGGAAACCTATTAATTATTAATAATAGCCTATCGCTAAGAACAACATGATGTTCCGCCAGCCATTAAAACGGTGTTCGACATTTTTCTGTTAATATATATGGAACAAAGTTGTAATTTCTTGGAAATATTATAGATCGTGCGCGGATTAGAAAATTAATGCTGCATTTGATGCAGCCCGTCACGAAGCGAGCGCGCTTTAACGCGCGATTTCCTTTCGCGGAGCTAATTACGTTGAAAAAAACGGATGTTTCCTCGAGCGTTTTCGACAGGTTTTATTTACTGGAAGAGATTTTACGATTATCAGAACGAGACAGAGTATTCTACGCCATCGCGCGCGTCTTTGAACCGATGGCTGTAAAGTTTACGTCGCCGTAAAACGAGCGAGTGAATCTTTTTTTATCGGCCATTTTTATCACGTGCTTGTACAAGTGAGCGGAAGTGCAACGGGAAAACGGAGGAACAAAATTTTCACAAAATTTGTTATTGTACTTTGCGTATTATATGTATATATATATCCAAGCGCAGGGTCGATCGATAAATGCATGGAAACTTACGGAATCGGTAACGCGTTTTTTTTGCACGATTCCCAAAGAAATCATTTAGTCATTGCACGTAAGAGCGCCCGCGAGCAACAACTATAATTTTCTGATCTAGATTTCTCGCGTGGTGATTTCTATGCGAATGCTTGTTCTCGCTCGGTCATTCGCGAACATTCGTATACGCGACCGAGGCTTCGAACAATTTTACTCGTGCTCGGAAAAAGAAAATGAGCCATTTAAATACTTGTTCGCACAAATATGCACGGTCAGGGATTAAAATCCCATTCTAATTGCCTCGCGATAATTATCGCGCGATCGTAGGCGACCGAGAGAAAGAGAACGAATGCTTCGACGCAGGTGCAGATATCGTTCGTTCGAAATAGGGGCATTAAAAGATTGCTTTTATATAATGAAGCGAGGTTTTTTTTCCTCCAATTTTCCGGCCTCGCCGGCCTTCCCCGATAGGATCCAACGCCACCGCGACCGGTGGGCGTGAAAATTAAATGTCGACCTCTTCATCCGCGAACAGCTACTAGTTTCACGACTACTTTAAACGCGTCGCTTTATGAAGGCGTTTTCCCTCTCTTTTAACAAACGACTTCTGCGAACCATTCTCTTTCCTAGCGGTACTTAGCACTAGAAAGATAATAACCTAATGCACGCCGGTAATAAAACGTAACTTGCGTTATTTAAATCATAGAGCGTAATTTGTTCGCCACCCCTAACGCGCCGGCACGCATATCGTCATATAGATACGCCCAGGATGTCGTCAGGGACGCGCGCGCGCGCGCGCGCGTGTGTGTGTGTTGTGTGTATGTGTATGTGCGTGTAGAGAGAAAACGGGGCTATTCCATTTCTTCTCAGCAATTTCCAATAAATCTTTTGTCCTCGAGACACACGCTCGAGTCTAGGGGAAGAGAGATACTAGCCACCGGGAAGAGATTGCGTCTCGACTTCCCGCTGAGAAGGGAGATTTAGGGTCCCCTAACCGAAAATTCGCGCCAGCCTACGCACGACCCCGGGCATTATATTTTCATTTGCGAGGCGCAAATTTCGAAATCGCAAACTGGCGAGACACAATCGCCGCATAATACGTAAATGATGATCGTAGTCCCGAGGCATCCCGCCGGAAATACGGCGGACACTGGGATACGGCTTTTAGCCATATTTAATGTCCCCCGTGCTTTGCATACCCCCTGATTTACTAAATGCTACTTTCGCGACGTTTCAAGCGCCTATTGTATTCATTCACAAACGTAAATTACATTTCATTTTATTAATGTAGGTAGCGTACATCTTGGGTAAAAATAATCTGTCGTAAATTATGAAAATTGGTACAAATGCGATGGTTCGTAAATAAGAAGGATAAACAGGTTTGCTAAAAGCAAACAAAAAGGACAGAGAGAAAAATACATTTCTGCGCCTTTTTTTAAAAAAAGTTTATATGCAACGGGCAAATGTGTAACTCTTTTTCGTGAAAGTGTCGCTACATCCGTCCGTACGCAATTCTGTACGTGCCTCCGTATAACGCGCAAGTGATTCGTTCTTACTGTTACACAGCGGCGCGGATTCGAATTTTGTCTGGCACCGTTTCTCAGCGTCTCAGAATCCTTCGCACGATCCATCTGTCCGGCATTCGCCGTCTTCGGTACGGCAAAAAGGGATCCGCAATACGAAAAGTGGTGAAAAAGGAGAAGTACTCCGAGTACACGCGCGGAGAATAAGAAAGCGCGGTCTTTAGGGAAATAAATACTAAACAAACCTTCGTCGTTCTCGTTTTTCCAGCTTTTTTTTACTCAGGCCGGGTAAAACGCATTTTCCCAGGCTTCTCGTGAATTCGAAAAGAAACGTAGCCGCGGTCGACCGCGCTCGCCCGTTTCGAGAAGGATGTACGCCTTATCGAACGGAAACGTCGGCGCCACCGCGAAAAGCGCCCATTCTCGACACGGTGAAGTGATAAAGTTCGCTGATATCTCTCTGGAAACTATGTTTCGCGCGGCACAACTGCGAAAAGTGTGTTACCGACAGACTATCGTTACATCAGTGAGTCGAAGTTTCTCTCTGCAATTTCTAAAACGTTCGACGGGGAGCGAAAAAATCCGTGAATATGAAAAAAAAGACGGAGACGAGGAAAAGAGAAGAGTAAGATGGAGCGAGAGAATCAATGAGCTGCGGACTTTATTATACTCTCGAATGTAAACTCACTCCGATGAGAACCAGGCCGGGAAGTTTGAATGTTAAGAAACTCATAATCAAAGCGCTAGAAGCCGTAAGAGTACCGACAAGACAAACACAAACGCAAATGAGATCGCGATCAAGTTTTAGAGAGCTATTATCTTATATTATGAGGTCAAACATTAACTTAGTTAATAATAATCATCAAAAGATTTATACATCAGAAATATTTAATTGTGTTAATATATCTATAAACCTTATAGAAGTAAAAAATCATATATCTTCAGTGTTTGTCAAAATGGAAGTTAATTTACTATTTCCAATATATCAGGAACTTAAATTGTATAATGATAAAAGGTCTTATGTCCATTATTGTTAGTTTTTAAGATACAATGTTTAAAAAAAGTCATATTAAAAATTTTCAAAAAATAATGAACTTTACACCCTATTTTCTCTAAATTTATAATAATAGAACTCGATTCTTGACCTATAACCCATAAGGTACAGATACGTCTTAATATATATATCTACATTATTTTTAAACGGTAACTTCTATCTACATTTTTTTTACATTTGCTAGACAAAATCCTGAATTACCTTTGCAAAATCAACGTTACAAAGGTCCATCATCTAAATCAGCACGGAAACAGTTGCGGTCAAGACAGATGTACGAGACACAGACGTGATCGAAACGAATGTTTTCCAGCGAGTTAAAAGGAAGAAAGGCGACGAACGGCGAGCATTTCTCGCGTCATGTCGTTCGCGATTACAATAGCAATCGCTTTTTTGTCCGCGACGGAATCACCGCGCACTAAAGGTTACTCTAATGGTACTCCGCCGTGCTATTACTTCGAAATCTCGAGGACAATGGAAATTCCGTTAAAATGGCCGTGGAGGAATACACATCCGGCGGGTGGGAGAGTGTACATCTTCCGAAAGAGGTGAAAAAGATGGTGGTTGTTGAGAAGGCGCGGGCAATGGAGGGTACAAAGAAGGACGATTCCGAACGAGTGTGCCGAAAGCTTTTACCGTATAACCGGAGAGACAGGCGAACGGAGATGGGAGGAGTTGTCCTACCTATATGCCGGCATTATTCTTTCAAGAAGCTTGCAAACCGACGCCTTCATCGCCCGCGCTTTCACGCCCTGGCACTCGACGCAACACAAAAATATACGCGCGTCTGGCACGGCGCGCATCGATCGCCACCGGTAAGGACTCGCGTATAAATGATCATCCCGAGGTATATTTCCGCGTATGGAAGCGACGGCGCACGGTTAGCATTCGCCGTGTTTGCAGCAAGGATCTCTTCTACGTAGTACGCCCAAATTTATGAGTTTTCGATATCGCTCGCGAGAATTGATATCAATGATATCCTTCTCTTCTGCCACTTCAATGGTGTCGGTGAGTGCGACACATCGTATCGTAAAGAACTACCCGAGTGTGTAATTTTTAGTGTCTTTGTTACATAATCCGAAAATTATGATATTAAATGCAAAGTTTAACACGTTATCTGGCTAGCGAATTTTGTAAGCCATAATAAAATTTTTCTTGTCAGAAACTTATAATTATAAAAATACTGTGTAATATGATTAAATAAGAATATCTTATTTAATCATATTATTTCTTACAGATAATGAATTGTGCACTTTTTAGTTTACGTTGTTTCTAGCTATTTATGTCGAATCATTCAATATTAAATAACATTTACTTCTTTTTACAAGTGTTTTAAAAAACTTTGATAACGCCAGTTACTGATGACCACCGGAGCGCCACTGAAAAATCAAATTTGGATAAACATGACAGTCAACATGTTAATGAAAATCTTGCTTGTAACCATTTGCAAGCTATCATAGTCAATTTCCATCATTCATCATTCGTCGCAAACTGTATCCATAAAACTTGTTTCATATCTTGCTTGAAATAGCCGATGCGATTGTTCAATCTGTCAACAGGAGCTTTCTCCGATTTAGCTATATCGATTGCGCTATCCGAGAGGAAACAGGCAGTCTAGCTATACGTGCTCCGCTTGCGATCTTTATACTGAGTGGCTCGATTAAACGTGGGAGGCGTTTCTTCTCGGATTCCATTCGACGTGTGGTAATGACTGTAAGGACCGTCGTTTCCTGACTGCTGAGCTTCGGGAACTTATCTCGTCCCTCGACTCCAGCGCGACGAAGGAGCGAGAGAGCGAGAAAGAAAGAGAGATCGGCGACGGCATCGCTGCAGACGAGATTAATCGACGTCGTCCCGTCGACGTCGACGTCGCCCGTCTCGGTTTTATCGCTCTAACTATACCGCGTCAGATCCGTTCGAACGCTTTGTCAAGGAGAAGTTTTGGCAGCGGCAGTGCGTCCCTCGTTTCTGCGGAAATGGAATATCACCGATTCGGCTCTCGTGTCAGCCACGGCAAACTTTCCGTACTTTCCGGCTAACTGCTAACGATTCCTTCCACTCTCGCGAGCAACAAGAGCCGTTGTCCTCGTCTACGAAACGAGCCCGTCGTTCCACTTCCGAAAACCTCTACACTAACATAAGTCAGTTAGAAATGTTACGTTTATTCGTAAATTGAAGGGAATCAATCGTGCCGCAGTATAGAACTTGTTCAAACAAAAGCTCAACGATATCGTCTAGTCCTGCTAGTTCCTAATACAGTACATACACATATATACATCAAGAAAGTTTTGCTCTGCTGAATTATTTGACTCTGCTGGGACGACGATATGTTCATTTTTCCTGCCAGACAATTCTTTTGACAAATTACTGAAGAGCTTGTTTGAATATAAATATTAGTCTTGGTCTCATTTTTACTGTTTCTATTCTTATTTTTCTCATTGCTCTTAGACAGAATTGCTCCAATTTTACACAATACATACTACCAATTTTACTGTCACTCATAAAATCGTGCATCGGGCGTATATGATGTAAGTACTTGCGATTATTGTGCTTGTGTGTGTCCGCGTGAGTTTGCTAAGCCTAAATGACAGTATAGATTAGTCATCCTTGTAGAAAGTTGCCAAAGAGAAATGCCATCAATAAGTCTCATCTTAACGTTCAGTAAAAGTATCATTTCTCGATCGGTTTCTTCCGAAAACGAAAGGAACGACGTAAGTCTGATTAGTAGTTTATAAATAGCCTCGCAAATAATACTACATAAAATATAGGCATAAAATGAGAGAGTCAAAAGGCCAAATTCGAGCAAATAAAGATTGTTACAAGTTATAAAAATGATTTATTGTCCAAAGTTCAATAAAACATTGTGAACGTTTCGACCTTACTTTTATTGTACTGAAGAAGACTAAGCAAAGTTAAAACATTCACAATGTTTTATTAATCTTTTGACAATAAATCATTTTTATAACTTTTATAACAACCTTTATTTGCTCGAATTTGATTTTTTGACTCTCTCATTTTGTGTTTACATTTAACGAGCGTCTGTTTCTTTAATATAAAATATAGAACTGAAAATTCATAGATGAAGCATGAAGCGATAGAATTATGCAATCAGACAAAAATGTATTCTTAGCCGATGCAACGTTTCAGGAAACACAACAAGATTTTTTAATGCATTCTACCTTAAATACAACTGTGGATCAATTTTCAAATAACTATTATCAAATCTTCGCTTCTTCCTGTTTGAAGAAAAACGATTTTTATATCTCTCCTCTCGTTCATCGCAGATAGGTAAAAGCGACGATTTTATTGAATGAGAAGGAGCAGTTTCTGGCGCTAAATCACACCGCGGGTAGTCCGGCCGTTCCGCCGGAAAGAGCCTCATAACTTCACGCATCCCAGCTACCCTCCCTATCCCGAACACCCCTTTTTACCGCGGCTCAAACCTGCGGCCTCGCCCTTTCCATTTTCTCAACGCCGGAACAGCCAGGCACATGAAATATTAACTTCGGCGCTATTCCGGATGTCAAGCAGAAGAAAAAAAAAGGATGAGCGGAGAAGAATGGCGGAACGCCACTCCGGGCATTAACAATTCCGCCGACACATATCATTGTCGTTATAATATCAGATCTCTCCCGAAAATGTTGCCCTTTTTTTCCTCGCTAACTTCTTGTGATGCGCGTGGGCGTGCAGAGCAACAGATTATTCTCTCGCAAATGTTCTTTCACGCTTATACTTTGATATTACAAGGTAACATCGACGTAGCGGAATTTGTCGTCTAAAGCTTGTTTAATAAACAACTATATGTTTGCTAAAAGCGGCCGGGAAACTCCGAATAGACTGGTCATCCACATAATAACCAGTGATAAATTCTAAACCACGTGTATCCCGTTTTCTATCGTAAGTCTGAACACCACACGAAACTCTGATGCGACCCCGCGCTCTCGGCGAAATTATGCGAAACGAGATAACTTTACGCTCCCGCATTTCGCAACTCGTTTCATCACGAACACGAGAAGACAGCGATAATATATATACGTGCAACTTTGCACAACAAAGTACGAACGATGATTGTGTAAGTATCGGTAAAGCAAAAATTACACAAGACATGATTACGGTAAAATACCATGGAAAATAAGAAAGCAACATCAAAGTTGGTAAAAATACCGCGTTTCCGCGAGGTAATCTCTCCCCGAGCGGAAAAAATTTCCTTTCCAGCCGCTTACTTCTGGTGAATTACCGAAAGCACGGTGGAACTTCTATTGTAGCGCGCGCTCATTCTGACTATGAAATACAACATCCGTCTGTGGACTTTACCGCGACGGCGACGATAGTGATTCAACCGACTGGCTCGGTCAAGATGCAATTAAATCTGCAAAGCGGGCCGCAGTGAACCCACAACACAGCCCATCCGTTTTAAATTCATGAAAACTTAATGATTCCGCCGCTCGGGTATGAAAAACGAGGTAAGTGGTAAAGTATTTACAAGAAAATTGACAAATAAGAGAAAACTAACAAACATACAATGACGAATTAAAAAAAATACCTACAATTTGATATATGTTTTCAGCATTAATAATATCACAACATTAATAATATTGTGCCTAAAACAATAAAGAACAAAAAATAGAGAAATATCTTGATATTTATTCGAAGTAATCATAGCAGCAAATCAAAACTTTAGTTTTTTTAAATGAAAGTGAGCTATACTTAATCCCAAGAGTTCACTTAATTTTTTGTTTTATCAAAACAATGTATCATAGAAAGTCTGAATAAACATGGGTTCAACCAAGTTTTGGACTCTTATTTCGAAATTTTGAGGTGTCCGGGAACTTATGGACGGTACTGTGTAGAAACGCCACTTCGAAAATCCTCTTGCCACCTCCGGCAGGGGAGTTCCTTCAGTTAAGAAATTTAAGTCGAGTTAATCCCGGTCGCGAGATGACATCCGCGCGAGAGACCGCGAAGATCGCATCGCGGACGTCAACTAGACGAGACCCGGGCGGGCTCGTCGGTCAAGTCGCAATTAAATCGACGGGACGCGCTTTCCAACGCGCGGTTGCAGCCAGGGGAGAGTCGCCGCCGAGACGGATTTTGGAGAGGAGACAGGCGACGGGAGCGCGGTAGCGCCCGCGGGGTTTGCAAATAAGGTTAGTTAGCGGCAACGCGTGTATAATTGGGACGCCGACGCCGTCAACAACGAGGCCTCGCACATCCCACGGCCAAGTTATAATGAACAGGGGGCTCAAGCCGAGGCCGCGCGCGGGACGAGGACGAGGCGCCGTCTACACCTTCTAGGCGCTTAGCAGACGCGCACCCGGAGACAGAGAGAAAGAGAGGGAGAGAGAGGAAGATGAGCGGCTTAGCTTGCGCTGTTCACGCTTGCGTGCACATCCGTCGCGACGGTCACCGTCGGAACAGTCGGAGGCGTCTTCCACCTCCGCGTCGCGGCGCGCACCCGCGCTTAATCGACGAACTTTATCGAAGTTGGCGGAACTTCCGCCGCCGCCGTCGCCGCCGCTACGAGTGGTTTTCACAGGCGGTTGTCGAGCAACGGAGGAGAGGAAGAGCGTCACGACGTCGGCAGGGAAGAGAGACAACGTCAAAGACGTTCATTTACACGCGCGCTTATTTATATCTTTCTACGAGTATACAATTATACGGAATAAAACGATTAGTATTGCATCGTCGTCGAATAAGCATTCGCTCGTGACTAGAATGACCATCCGCCTCGATTTCTTCTCGCTAAAGCAACGGATTTCCGGGATTGACGAGACCGATAACAGCTGTCGCGATTTGGACAGTCATATATTCAGGAATCGAAGACCATTGTTCGCGTAACACGCATTTTACTTACATTACGTTCGCGTATATTACTATTAAATTTGTAGCGTTAAATTAAAAATACTTAATTTGAGTCATTTTTAACTATTCTTATGGAACGCCACTGCTCCTACTCAATATGTCATGAATATGAATTTAACTAAAATAATGTTAATTTAATCAATTTCAAAGTAAATGATATCATGCAATTTAACGACTTTACAGCCTTACAATTGTTGAACCGACTCAGCATAGACCGAATGGAAAACGTGATTAATTCATTGTAATATTTTTTGTAACTTATATACTACGTTTTGTGTGTGGGCTAAAAATAACTCAAAAAGCGGAACTGAAACGTCCGTTTCTTCTTAATCTTATGGTTTATTATTTTTTTAAATAAATTATTATAATAATTAACTTCAAGCACTAACAACTAATAACCATTGTACTCCTAACACCCAATATTAAACATATAATTTAACTTAAAAATAACAAAATGTTATTTAACTCAAAGTATGATTTAAATTTTACTCTTTAATGTTTAACAGTGATAGTATCCAATATAAAATATTAAGAATAAAAGAGAAAAAAGGCTATTAGGGTCGGACGCGGTTCTTCGTGAGTGGAATCAGTTTATTCGTCTTCTTGAACGTTTCGGCTCATTTTTTAGTCATCCTCAGCATTAACAAGCGATTTGCCGCACGTTCTCCATGTCAACTGGCGAGCTTACAGACTCGAATTAACGTGGACCAAATGATCCTTATCTGTAATTTTTATAAAAAATTAGATGAAATAAAAGTGAAAAAGCTTTATAGACTCACCAAAGGTCAAAGTCAACGTGGGGCATGAAGCCGTATACAATAAAAGTAGCGAAGAGACTTATCCGTCCCGTCCGCACGTTACACAGCGATGAAATGACAAGATTTGAAAAGAAGAAGCGTGTTACAAGTCAAGCCATCGATAACATTTTACATAGAAAGTTGTGTCAATAAGATAATATATTGTTATGATATCGGATCCAGAGTACCAATAACAACGCCAGAACTCGACGCGTCACCAAGTTTAGTTAACCAGTAAGAAGTATTCATGGGCATAGTTTACAATTTATTTAAAACGGCTATATATGCGTGGTGTAAAAATTCGGTGTCATCCTGTAAATTAATACTATTTCTCTGTAATTTAATATGGGTCATTTCCGAGACTGATCTTCTGGATAAATATCTCTCTTTATCAAGAATTTCCACGTTCTCCCAATCAAATTCGTGATCCAAATTTAATCTGTGTTCCGTGATGACAGATTGTGTCGTGGTATTTCTGTGGATGTGGTCACAATGCTCTGAAATTCGCGTTTTTAATTGCCTCTTCGTCTGGCCTACATATGATGCGTCACAATTTTTGCAGGATATTTTATAAACCACATTTTTATTCGATTGAGTTGGGAGAACGTCGTTTTGTACTTTAATAAATTTATTAAGTTTATTTAAGCTGAAGAAAGACAGGTTGACATTAAGCTCTTTAATAATTCTTTTAAATTCTTCCAAAATGCCCTGAACATATGGGACAGTGAACCACGTACGACGTTCCTCTTCGCTTAAAGGTTCGTCCTGTCTGCAAGTGCGTTTGTTGAGTAAAGATTTAATTCTCGTGTTGATAGTGTTAAAAATGAATGTCAATGGGTAACATAATGGGTAAAAATATTAAGGGAATTATTTGTTTAATATCATCTTCATACATGAGGTCCTTAAGTGATGAACTTATGGGAAGTGTCACACTTATTGCATATTCACGCAATATAAATCATACGTGATACAACCATTCGTTCTTCGAAGCGAGCTCGAAGAAGCCTTCAGCTTTAGCAGATTGCCGAGAAGCTTTCTTCTAAGAACGAGGCTCACCTCGAGAATGGAGTCTGCTTTATTTCACGGGCGTCTCCCGCGACGGACGTGGCGGCGGCCGGGCCTGACGAGGGGGGAGGGAGGAGGAGGAGGCCTCTCGAGACTGGATTGACACTTTAATGAACGAGAAAGACCTTCGGTCTATATCGATTGTCGTGAAAGGGAAAGCGACGAAGAAAAAGAGCGCCGAAGCGCGCGAAGGAAATCGAGCACCCCGAGAGAGGCGATAATGTCTAGTGCCGTGCGGCGCGTAATTGCCTTCGTTTCGAGTTGGCCTCTATATCGTGGGGCTAGAGAACGAAGGGTAAAAGAGCCTTCGAGCAAAACGGTGTCCGTGATAACCTCGCGCAGAGGCCTCTTGTCTTATTACTCGGGACTCTCGGGAGATCGGGCTTCAGAGAACTCACGACGTCGCGTCGCGGCGGATTGCCGTCGGCCTCGCGAAAGTCGACGGCGACGCGACTTAATTCGTGGGATTTATTTACGTCGTATACGTCGTCGGGTTTTACAACACCGAGAAGTAGAGAAGTAAGCATGAGCTACGGCACCGGACGGATTAAGGGATCACCTGTGCTGCCACTGCATCCGGGACGCGAAACTTTATTTCCACACAAGCTGCTTAACTCAGAAAGAAACAGGAGCTTTACAGTAAATATATCAATGATATTAGGGAATAAATACGCAGCTTTCGTCGACAGAAATATATAAGAGCGCCGGTTGAAGAACGTTTTCATTTCATAATCTCGATACGGCACTCTGTTTTCTCACGTGATACGTGGTATCCTCTGGAGGAAATAATGACGGTATCACCGTAATATTTGCACGAAACTGCAGTGTAAATACGGCGTACAAGTTCCAAACTTCTTCCTAATTCCTGCCTAAACCGAGCTCGAAGTTTGCTAACGATACAGAAGCGAGTGTATAGATATAGCGAGTTGTGTTACTCGAGGGAACGTTTACAACGTGTGCAGCTTCAATAAAGTCAGTCCGCAGATATAGTCGTAAGAATTAATATTCGAAACAAGCCACCGTCGATCACCCCGTCGATCCCCTCGGTCCCCCTTATTCCCCAAGGTCTGGAATTATTTCGAGTCATTCGGCGTCAAACAACTCTTAACGCGTAAGTTATACGCAACGGCAATAAAAGTCTCTTAGACATTAAATTACAAGATCACGGAGCGGGGCAAATCAACTTGAATCGCGCAATTTTTACAGACACCCCAAATAAAGCCGTTTTCGCTCCCGCTACGAGGCAGCCAGTTTGTTTCTTCTCATTCGGATCGCCGACGCGCACGATGCGATGTTCACGATTGGTCGTTGAGCTTGAGGCTTAGCTTTTAAGCTTCCTTACGTACGACGGGCCTTAACACGTCGCGCGCGCGTTCGCGCGCGGGATCCTCTTCTGTAGATGCACACTCGTGAGTCGAGTGAGCGTCTCTCTCGAGAGGATTGTGGCTTTTCTCGTCGTCCTCCATCCCGCTCTCTCGGCCCTTTTGCCTTGCACTCGAGGCCGGCGCGGCGGTACCCGGCTGCTGCACCGAGAGAGAGGATGTGAAGAAGAGGGTGTGGACGAAATGCACGAAGCGAACGAACGAATCACTTTGCCGCTGAATCATATATACGTATATCCCTTCCCTCTGTCCCTCATCCCCCGATAGCGCCGCCAACGCTTTCACCCTGTTTACCGGCTCGCAAGGCGACTTGAAACAAATCTGTGTGGCTCGTAAAGCCCAAACTCTTTGCGGATTCTAAGCTGTTTCACGAGCGAACGACTGAATGCCGAATACCGTGGAGATTTCAGCATCAACTCGATGAACATCTCGACTCTGAAGCTCTTCGAGAACAGAATTTGGGAAGAGAATTCGGTTTCTATAAGGGTTAGTTACTTTAGAATTCGCCCCCACGCGCTAATAAATAAGGAAGAAGCAGGGTGGCGAGAAACTAGCAGTAAAAGGTGGCCGCACGTAAAATTACACTCTTACTTATTGCTAACCATGCTGAAAGAGCTATTGAATATGCTTTCTCGAGGTCAAAATCTTTCTGTAGACTTATTCAAATATTGTTGGAATTAAATGGCTCATTTGACGAGTATTTAAAGTTACTCTGTAACTCGCGAGAAAAGTCGAAGGTAAGAAATAGATTAAAAGAATATATAAAATTTAAAAAATATATAAAATATCTATATAAAAATATATAAAAAAGTATTTTTAAACTGTCTCTTGTAAAAAAAACTTATATGTATACTTACTTCACATACAATTATATTATTAATGCATAAATGAACATTAATGCATAGATACATTAATGTTCATTTTTATTAAAATGCAGGTATTAAACAGAACAATATGCTGCACCATATCAATCAATAAATGACTAATTATTTAGAGAATTTATTAAGCACTCTTTAACAACTTGTAGAAGCTATAAGCGGATAATATTCAATCGATGACATGAAATTCCATCGAAATTCTTCTTGATACCTAACTTAGAATGCTAACGAGGTAACATTATCGAGTGACGTCTATCGACGAACATCTCGATGTAAGTCCGCGAAAGAATCTTGACGATCATTATAATATCGACAGAGACAATATTCGCGACAATTGAATCGACTCGCAGTCGCAGAAACGTAACGGTTGCAGAAAAATCTCTCTCTCTCTCTCTCTCTCTCTTTCTCTCTCTCGCTTTCCAAGTCGAGTCAAAAGTACGTATAGTAGAACCGAGACACAAGAGACGACGACGACGACGAAAACCACGAGGAAGAAGGACGAAACGAAGGCAGTCAGTCTCACGAGTTTCAATCCGATAGGCACTCCGCGAGCGGAAGGGAAACGTCGTCGAAGCGATTTGTAAGCTGATTTTAATGTCGCGTTTACAAAGCCCCATAGGGCGCTTTGGGGAATCCCTTTTGCCCCCCTCGATTCTTCCCCGCTTCTTTCTCCGCCGTCCTTCGTCGTCGTCGATCCGACGCGTCGGCGAATTTTCTGCCCGAGGGTCGTTCCTCGCGTTTTCGACGAACGCTTCGCTTGCGCGTCTCTCGCGTTTCTCCGCTCCGCGACCCGACCGTATACGTACCGCCACCCTTTCTCCCTCGGCGCGTTCTCTACCTCTCCCTCCTTCCTCCGTCACTCCGCTTCGTCATCCCGTCGGTGTTTTTCGATAATAAATCACGTTTCGGGCTTTTCTCGTTACGCACGACTTCACCTCAGATAAGGTCAACCCCAGGGTCATTAGAGGGTCATTAAGGCGACGCTAATGAATGCAGCGCAAAGGATTGATTTCACTTATACGTAAGGGCGCGTCTGCCGGGCTGCGTCTACGAACCGTCCGGATCTTTGCGCTTCCGTCGTTTCCGGCAGGAGCAGAGAAATGAATTTGGGACCACGACTTGCCTCGTAATGAGATAAGATTCTCGAGATTTCGAGGCGAAAGCCTTGCTTGCTAATCCAAACGTTGAATTACAAGTGTACCGGAGATCTGTAATTATGGTAAAAAAAATTATTTATTTAAATAAATGTTACAATCGCGATGTTTTATCAACGTGCTCTTTATAAAGATACGTGGTTTCAATAGCACGCTAAAGGGCGTCGGATAAGTGATAATGTCATATTGACGATCGGATGGTCGTCGTAACGCTTGGAATGTCAACGACGTAAAGTGGCTTCGATTCCCAGCTCTCGTACCAGCGCGAGCGTTCCCATAACTGTCGTGAGAACAGAAGGTTTATTCGAGGTGGTTCGTGTCACATGACTTCCTCCGCTCCGACTTTACTCCGCTTTGCAAGCCGGGTCTCGGTGGTCTTTAAAGGTCGCGCCACAGCCGTAAATTCTTATTGACACGGGGCGTGCAAGCGCGACGGCTCGACCCGATTTTTCGCCACTCCACTCCACCAGACGCACGCGAGATGCGAGAAAAAGAAAGAGGGAAACGCGAAGGCCTGGAAGAAATTAGATTGCTCCCTTCCCCCGCTCCTCCCCCCCCGGCTCCATGCGTTTCCGTCGTTTCGCGGGTCCTCTCGCCGTTTCCGCCGCAGCACCGGCTTTCTTCTTGTTTCCGCAGTCACGCGATCTCCTCAGCCCTTTTTCTTTCTTCTTCCCTCCGAGGCAGCGATATTTCTCTCGTCTCGCGATCGTTCGTTTACACACACCGTGTGTCGGATCAACCGCAAAAGAACACACGAGGAAAGGCGAGCGGAGCAGGCGTCGGCAGAAAATCGTCGCGCGATGAAACGGACGTCAAGGCGACGCTTTACAGATATTAAAAATCTCGTCGCCATTAATCACTCGCGGACGCGGGGGTGCCCACCGCACTCGGTCCTTCATATATCCGTCCCGCGTACTGTCCCGCTTTTCGCGTCTTAATGAACGCGCGATAATTTAATCCGATGAATTCGCGCCGCGGACGGCGAACGACACCGATAGTGACTGCGTTACTTCAATGTCGCTGATTTAAAATTTTGCTACTTTAATTTGACAGTTATTCAATTAAGGTTATCTACAATCTCGAGGCGTCGTGACCTCCTCGCAACAGGGTATAGCGAAGCACGTAATTTCTTCGGCGCTGAAAGAAGTTAAATTGGCTCTTCCACGGTCGTCAGTCACTCGGCTTTTTCGCCGTTTCATTTGTTCCCCCCTCCCCCTTTTTCCCCCCGCCGTGTTCTTTTTTCCATTTCCAGTGTCACGAAAGATGAGTCGAAGCGATAGAAAATAATATTTCAACAATATTGATATATCGCTAGAATAATCATTTTTATATAGTACAAAAAGTACGAAGAGATAATTGCAATTGATAGCGTCGCCGTTTCATCTGTCTATTTATACCTATATAACGATGAGTTGAACGTTTAAATATACCTTCTGTGATCAATTATTTTAACATCCATATTATTCTTCCATTATGTATCATTTCCACCAATAATAAACTCTAATGTCGCTTATTAATTCGATACCATTACGACTTGATATCGATGCGCCTATTTTCTATCTCTAATCATGGAATTACGTTTCAATTTCGACGAATCTATATCCATAATGGATGTTTTATTTCTCCATAATGTCACGTTGTGAGTTTCTTTAATACAGATCCTCTCTTCTCCTTTCCCTCCCGTCCGTCGTCGCTTTCATCTGCACGTCTTCCGTTTCATCGGACACTTTTTCAGCTCTGCGCTCTTTCGCTCGGCAGACACGTGACTCGCTGGATCATACTTCCGGTCTGCGAGCGGGGGTGCAAGCAGCCCCTTTACTCCCGTATTGCGACACAAAGCCGATATATATGTATATAGCGTAGCGAGCAACGCGCGCTGGCTCATCGGTTTCCTCGGACTTCCACGAGCGATTCAAGGGTATCGGGATGACAGGTTGACTTCGCCGCACTCCGGCTGCCCTTGTCGAGGCGTACTTCCTGACTGAGTCATAGATCAACTCAACCCCGAGGGATCAGACAAGCGTCGAACATCACCCCCGCGCATCACTTGCGTCTCTCTTGTGCGAACATCCACACAGCATACATATACACATGTCCCTCTCGTGTTCCGCTCCGACTGTCAAATCTTCCGTTCCTAAGAGAGAATATTGATTTCCTTAAAGGTCGATATTTCTTGAATACAAATCTCCCTTGATTTAGGCATAGCGACCCAGCCGTTAACTTGGCACGGTTGGAAAGCGTAATTTTTGGGAGATGTGTCGCATTATTGAAACATGTCAGACTCATCGCTGTTATAATAATTTATATACAGATATAATTATACTTCAATTAACAGGATAAATTCATGCGTCGCTATTTATCGCAGTGCTGTCTTTAACTGATTTTACCGTAATTCCAAAAAACGAAACGCGGTATTAAAAATGGTTTACCTGATATACCCCTCCTATTGCCCCCCCCCCCTGCATCCCGTTCATTTTGCGGAATCCCGGCAAATATTTGCGCGCACCTATACATTTCCTGCCAAATATTTGTAGGCAGCTGCGTCGCCGAATGAACTATTCACATCAGCCATTTTTCGTGATGAAAGCGCCCGCGTTTTTTAACAACTCTCCCCGAGATAGCAGCTCGTTGATGCATTGTAAACGAATATTTCTCGCGCAAATTTTTGTGCACACTTTGAAACAAATTGCTTTGAAATATTTGATTAAAATCTGCTTATACTGCGCGCTAATACTATTAAAGCAATATAACTTTTCTCATTTCAATCACTTCATCCAGTTTTCCACAAAAAAATAAAAAAAAAAAATTTATCGAGAGATGATCGATGATGATTTTTATTGAAGTCCATAAAATGGTTTAACGATATTTTTCCTACTTGTTTTGACGATGTTTTATTAGTTTATAGTACGGTACGCGGCAAACATTTAACAGTTAAAGAGTTATATGTCGAAATGCGTATTGCGTTTATGGACGTGGGATGACAGGGTTAGAGAAGAGTGGAGGTGCAATAATTACGCACGTACCACGCAAGACGTCGTCATCGCTGAGAAGACAGCGGCGGTGAAGACGTTTTATTGCGAGGTGCCATCTCCTAATTTTAGCCGGCTATATTTCTGTACATCCGACAACTATCCTCTCGACGGCGACGAGCGCGGCGGGTATAGGCTCGTCGGTATACGGCGGGCGGGATACGCCTCCATTCGTCGACGAAACGATGATAGTCGACGAGAGTTGCGAACCTACACGTGTTCCATATTCGAAGAGCGGCTTTTCTCTCAGATCTCGACGCGGCGTGTTACGTTGTCAAACACATGGCGTTTAATGCTCGCGGTATTGCTTACGGGTCAGAGGAGCGGGGCCCTTTAATCTTCCGGAGCCAAGCCAACCAGCGTTTTTCTGTTCCGGACGAGTTAATCGTTCCGCTCGCGATTCGCCAATTCGGAGTATCGAACGGTTCTTGGAAAACCACTTGTACTCGTTGAAAGAGAGAAAGAGAGAAACCCTGCGAATGATCGAGTTCCATAAACATATAAATTATAATTTGGTAGTTTTTAGTTTTTATTAATAAAATTTCAAAACTTGCAACATATTGTCATACTAATTCTGTCACATAATAAATTACAACCACGACAGACATACGGTCATATTAATTTTTTTTACAAAAAACTAACTTTTTAAAATGTCATATCACATAATGTTACTCTTTAAGGTTTTTTCAAATGAATAATGTGAAATGGCGGCGACGAGTGATAAACGACGCATTCAGCGCTCCAAGTCGCCCAACGCTTACGCGCGGGAAGTCTTTTCTGAAATTCTTCAGTCGTGGTTATTAATTCTGGACACTCGTGTGTCGCGCAATCGGGTTCCTTAACAATGCCATTGCGTTGTGACACTAGCAGGCCATTCTCCGGAATATTCTATGTGTCACGCTAATTGGAGCACCCTGAGTCACTACTAGCAGCAGCAGTAGTAGTAGTAGCAGTCTCGCCAATCTCGTTTAAACTTGCTGCGCGACGCCCGCGAAGGAAGACAGCCACGGAAAGCGTTATGCGAGACCCTACAGCCCCTAATGTTCCTCCAGCGTGCATAATAAGTCGCGTGTTACCTGGGAAAGAGCGACGGGAGCCGGTCGTTCATCGTTAGGTAACCAGTATCTTAGTAGCCAAGAAGTCGAGGCGACGATCAATTAAGCGCAGCCCGCAAAGTGCTAAGACGTTTATGGCCGACATCTTATTATACCGAGCAGATGGGGTGTACTGGCGCGACTGAACCGGGTCGTCGGCCTCCACGGGCGGCAGCTCGTGATCACAAGCGACGAACTGTCGAAGAAGCGGAACGCGTGAAGCCCCAGCGGGACACGACTGTCTCCAGCAGGATATCTTACAAGATTCGGTTAGGCTAATCTCGATGTGATCCCATCGCTTTGATAATAACGCTCGACGGAATTAATACTCGTTATAGGTGTTCGCGATTGCGCCGTCGTCAACCGTAACCGTGCGTGCAGAGACCGCGGAGGGAAACACGCGAAATATCAAAGATATTTCTGAGACGTACAGAGTTAGCGTTTGCTGTTTTTCCAACAAAAACGATCTCGCAGAAAGAACTTACGTATTAGAGCGATGCGTGCGGATTGTGTGAAAGAACTTGCATGGTTACGAAAAAAAAGTGATAATCGTAGGAAAAACAATACATCTCCGTACATTAAGGGAAGAGGATCGGTCGGCCTCGCAAAAATTGCTATCTAAATCATATAAGATTTCGTGCGGATACACTAGCGTGCGCGAGCGCGCGCGCCGCGCCGCACGAAGAAGACAATGCGCGGCGTGGGAGAGAGAAACCGGGATAGCCGACCATTTGCGCGGTCCACGAGGCAACCCGCTTATCCGGGCGACCGTCGTAAATCAGCTCGGAGAATAAATGAAAACTCGAGTCCGCTCGCGCGCTCGGGACCCCTTTCGCCTCTCCTGAGAAGCACCGAGATCCGCCTCGAAATGTAACGTCGACCAAGTTCCGGTATAATATTAAACCACGAATATCGCTCTCGAGAATTCGACGCGGCTTTCTTATTAGACCGGTGAAACTCGTACGCGCGCGCTTCTCGTTAGGCCGGACCGGTACTTTTACCGCGCGGCTGGATTAAATCTTTTTGTAAGTTTAATCAACCGCCGCGCTTCGCGCTCCAAGCTCCAGAACGGTGCTCCAGAATGTCACCCGGGGCAATCATTTTCAACGGTCGTTGTCGCCGTCCGCGTGCGGACACCGCGTGCTTAATATGCACACGCAAAGACCCGCGTCAAATAGTTAATTAAAGTTAATGCATGCGACTCGCAAAGTTATTATCCCTAGGCGCGTCAGCTGGTGCATGACCCGATGCCGAAGGACTTGCTTACTTACTGCCTTGCCACCGGCTGTATCGGCAAATCGCGCGCCCTCTCTTTCTTTTCATCCCTTTTTTGTATGCCGAGCATTATTGCATAAACTCTCGCCGGAACGTGTAGTTAAGGTCGGGACGATGCGATGTCGATGGCGCTGTAAATATTTCAGACTGCGTGTCATACAAATAGCTAGTTCTAATCCGAAAAATTTGCTGTCAAACGCACTATTTTTAATTCAAAAATTTTACATCAATCCGCTCTTAATGCACTTATTAATATGTATCATTAAGAAACGAAAGTTTCGGAGATAACGGAGATAAGATTAGATCCTTCCAATAGTAAGCTACAAGTGAATTCCAAGTCTGTAGCTATAAAAGTAAATATCTTTTTAAGGCAAAAGTATATAGTATTAACGATTAAGACTTTATTTTTAATCGACTCCAATTGGCTATCATCGTCAAGACATTTCGACCATAAATTTTCCTTATAAATTGATGTGATTTTAAAGCTTATACATAAGCATCGTAATTTAAATATTTAATTTATTGCAAAAAATATTACCTCAACCATCAGGGTTCGAACCTGCTTGAAACCTCCCTCATTCCGTGTAGGGCGTCGTACCAATTCGACCGCTGAGGCATGTGATAATATTTATCACAATAACGCATATAAAGGTGATTAAATAATCCTAAGATAATGTGGCGATCGTGGCGCAGAGATATGTGCGCTGGTCTAGTGAGCCAGAGAATCCGAGTTTAAATCCGACCAAAAATTGTCGGTTTTTATTCGATCGCCACCTTTCCGAAGTAGGGATGGCAATCCACCGAGAGTATCTTACCATAGCTCTCTATATTTAGAGAGGAAAAATTCGACATTCATTATACAAAACAGGGAAACAAAAATATGTAATTCCTCAATACCTAACGTCACATGGTCAGATAATAGTTATTTGTGTAACAAGTGCGGAAAGTTGAGAATTGGACACGAGTGCGGAGTGGACGCACGAGCCGAAGGCGGGTTCGATCACCCGCACGAGTGTCCAATTCTCAACTCGCACGTGTTACATACCCTATTTTATATTACAAAGTGCGTGGAAAGTTGCCTATTGCGCGCGCGTCATGGGCCACTTTCCACGCACGTGTGATATAAAATATATCTTTACATATTATTTACAACACATCTAATTTATTATATAATGAAGAATTTGATCTTTAAGTTCAGATATTTTGTCTGATCATCTATTGAGGAATTATATATTTTTGTTTCCCTGTTTTGTATAATAAATGTCGAATTTTTATATGTAAAATTAAAATTTAGTGTTTCTGTATTAATAGTATATTGTTTCGAATTATTAATAATGCTAAAATCACAATTGAAATTGTCGTGAAAATTTGTAATGGCATTTTCTAACTATTTATCTAAAATACCGCAGTTCTTATCCTCAATCCAAATATTACGTTATGCTAGAAATGATTAATGCCTGAAAGCCAAAATCTAGCCGACCGAGAATTAATAGAACAAGTAAGATGGGTAAAACTGTTATAAAATTATATATCAAAGTATGGGGTAAGTCTACGCTTCCTCCAAAAAATTGTTAACAATAATTATTATTGTTTCATTCAGAAACGTAATTCGTCATTTGTATCAAATCGGCGATGCGCTTTTGTCGAGAAGCTTAGGTATACACGAACACAAATGTACGCATACCATGAACTATCGCCGTACACGAAGCTCCGACACGTACGTAAAGTCCTGAAGCAATAATTCATTGCAGGGATTCAACCTTTCGGCGACGATTGACCCGTAGCATCTGCGCGACGAGAACTAGCGGGACGACGAAAGGGCAAGACTTTTGACGAAAGATGACCCCCGAGGTATCGAGTGACCTGCCCTCTCGGTCGAAACGATAATCCGCCTATTCCGTACATAAATTCGATTCCATCATGGACACACGGCGTTATATGTATCGCACGCACGTGTGATAAACGTTCTCGAACACAGACGTCGCCCTCGGAATGTCCACTAGCACTAGGCGACGGGTCCTTCGAAACTTTCTTTCTCTCTCTCTCTCTCTCTCTCTCGTATCTACCTCCACACTTCCGACCAACGGGTCTGGTTCTCGTCCTACGATACGATCGACTCCGCAAGTACAATAACGCTATTATCCTAAGTCCGTGGCGTTTCCTTCTTGCCTTCTCATGCGTGCGTGGTGTTTCTGTTGGAGCGCTCTCGATTGATGGTGCTCGGACCGATCGACTCGTTTTGCGAAAATAAATACGGCGCGCACTTCTCGTCCGTCACGCTCCTGATATTACCGGGTCGAAGAGAAAAAAGAAAGTCTTCGATAACAAAGTACACCCATAAGTTCCATTTTTTTTACCTCTCTTTGAAGTAAAAAGAAATAATGACGTGTCGTTACGATTTCACAGTTAACTTTAACACAAACTCGATTTAGTTATTAAAATAAAACAGCTTTTATCGTTTTATTACAGCTTAGTAAAAAAGTGTAAATTATTATCTGAATTTTTTCTATTTTTTTCTATCTTTCCCTCTCTCTCTCTCTCTCTCTCTCTGTAGAAATATTTTATCACAACGTAAACTCCCATTTGTAACTCTGCGCTGTTGAAATAGGGTAATATTAACTTCTTCGACAACGCATCGAGCAGGTAAGAAGAGTATGGCGGGCAATCGAGTTAGCTCGCTGGTCATCCGTAATTCGTCGCTCGCAGCGACAGAAGCACCATCCCCTATTTTACTACGCGGGCCAACCACTTCGGCACGGGACCGCCGAATTAAATTAAAACTTTCCTATACCAGTTGGCTTTTGCCTCGCTGCTCTCCGCATTAAAAGTGGGTATCGAGTTAAGTTGGGATTTTAATCAGCTATCCTATATAGATTCCCTAGTAATGCGCGATTCAGTTAAAAAAAAAACGAGTATGGTTTTTCTTTATACTTTGTATAAACTACGTAATTATGAACCAATGTGTTATCATTATAAATATCTATTAATTAAATAACGTGAAGTTTTATCGCTAATTTAAAAAATTCTGAAATTCATAATAATTTCTATCCTGTACTATGTTGTTTTTTGCTCAATGCTCTTTAAAAACCAGTCCAAATTCTTCTAAATCTGTATAAGCGATTAAATCACAATAAAAAGTGACATTCCATTCTAATCGTGAACGTCGCTGCGATAGGGAGAAGCAACTAATTTTTAAAGACTTATCAATGTTTTTAAAACATGTTCCAGACTCTGACCGCGTGCGGGTACCCTGCGAAACGAGTACCGGGACCGTTGTTATCAAGACACGCCGTAAGATATATACATTGGTCGACTGGTCTACAAGAGCGCTCTGCAGAAAGAGGCAGCACGAGTCGCGCGATCCCTTGGATCCTGCTGGTCTCTGGTTAAGCTCAAGCCGCGATAGCAGCTTATCGATTCGCGGTCCGCTTTGAATTTAGCCGAGTTATCTGACGAGCGTGAGGCATGCATCAGCTACCGAGTGATCGGAGCATCTGTTCGAGTTCCTCAAGTTCTCCAGCAGCGTCCCCCCGACTCTGCCAGCCTGTCTGTCTATCTGCGGAGAAGATCTGTATGCGCACACTCAAGCGATGACACACGTACTCGTCATACTTGGAAGGCGGTCGCTCAAGTGATGCTCGAATTCCCGATGGGAGACCTCTGAATACCGACCTCCGATCCCGGAGATCTATCATTGCTTTGAATTCTACAAGATATTTTGATATAAACGGCTCGTCGAAAAATAACACGAGTCGCACATCGCCGCAATCTAAGATATTTTAATCAGGTCGACGAAAGAATGAAAGAAAGAAATTTAAAAAATATATATAAGAAAAAGAAATATAAAATAGCTAAGAAGAATAGAATAGAGTATAATACGAATGTAAAACAAAGCGAAAACTTTTCATACTTTATGCGCGACGACTGCACGCTTTTCCGTGAACGAATAGCTGAACTCAGTACATGCGGGAAATGATTAATGACGCCAAATGCATAATTTCTACGAGCCCCCATTTATGCCCATTAGTTAATAACGATTAGGCAGTAAATCTCATTTGTGGCCACACATAGTGGTACCTTCGATATAATCTGGGCGTAATCCTATACGATTAACGATAGGGAAATATTCCGCGCGCGCCATAATCGTTTCATTCGCCGGGATACATTATGCTCGCGACCATGAAATTAGAGACACTATAAAGTCGCACAAGAAAAAGCCCGCTCGAGAAAAAGAATCTCGAATACGTTCCTTTATGTACCGCGACATCAAGACAGCCCGTGAAAAAGCGGTGCCGGTAGATACGTTATCGTAACACGACTTTGATGACCTCAATAATTCCGTAATGACGCGACGCGAGCGTTACAGAACCGTAAAATTTAAGATGACAATCTCGTGACAATCCACGCTTTTCCGCAGCGTCGTTTAGCGTTAAATTTTGCTTCAGCACGCGTAAAAGGACATCGTTACAGTCTGACATCAAGTAAAAGACGGTTTCCTCTACACATTTAAAGTTTAATTCTCCTGAATCAGAAGAACTATCACGCACACAGATAAGATTGAAGAGTTGCACGCCTATCTTTACTTTCGCTAATAATTTCAACTTTTGATTAATCCTCCCATTGTTCTACATCAATTATTCACGAGTGAATAGATTTCGAACTACAACGTTCGAGATAAAACATCTTCCGCAACTTTGGTGTCTTCAGCCTTACCTACTTTCACTCTTCGCTTGGATGCTCTCCAACTCGATCGCTGGCGACCTCCGATAAGCGTCGCGCTTATCCAATCTACGAGACGTCGGCTATTGCAGTTCGAGTATCCGAGTTTCCGCGGGTCAGTTGCCGGCGAAAGAAGCGCTCGTAACTTTGCCGGCCATTTAGAAGTAATAAGCTGGGAGAGTCTTAAATAACGCGACGGCGCAGCACCGCGGTAGATGACAGTTATGACAGGCACGGCCCATTGTTCTCGGGGTACCAGTAATTATTGGAGTTGCGGCAGTAGCGTTATAGCGAGACTGGACTGGGACATACAGAGCGTATTTCTGCCGCCTCACCTATCCGCGGTATTTCAACTTCAATGACCGAAAGGGGGGACGAAGACGGGGGTGCGGGTGGCGGGAGAATAGGTGGGCACTTCATGCGCCATTTAGGAGGGTAATGAAAAGACCGGCGTCGGATATGATGAGGGAGAGTAATTGCGCGTGTACCCGAGGACGTTCCCAACGTCTCTCTTCCGTCCTGTCTTCGTCTAGTCGCGCCCTCGTCCTTGGCACTATGCCGCACTTTTAACTCTCAAGAGAAAGAGAGAGAGAGAGAGAGAGAGAGAGAGAGTGAAGGGGGTGAGACCTATGAACAACAGTCATCTACTCTAATTTCATCCTTGGAGCGTTTGGCATCTTGGACGGGCAGTCTCGACTTTGTTCGCCGAGCGTCGTCATTCGTACAGCGTTTGATCGCTCCAGCAGCCCTCGTTAGTAGACGCCGTGGAAATTTCCAGACGCGACGCGCGTAAAATATTAGCGAGGACGTTTAATGATCGGTGATAAAACGCGAGGAAACTTTGCTGCTCCATTGACTCGATCTGCCGCGTCGGCAGGACGAGCGCAACTCGCCACGTAAAACTGCGATCTCCGAGGAAGATCTGTATCTGAGAATATTTGCGATAAAATGGTTGGAGACACGTACATCGTTTCACTTCGGTTTTCTCGAGTGTTATTAGATAAGCCATTACACACGGTCAATATGGATAAAAAAAGATTCAAATCTAAGCAAAAAGTCTTTCCTTTTTAAAAACCAGCGAGAAGAACAAAAAAACATATAAAATATTAAAATGTATAAATGTATAAATCACCATGGAATATACAGGTCGCAGAACTTTATGCCTTAACCATACATCATAGTTTCTCTGATAACGGCCGGAATATGCCACGCAACAAGCGGTCGCGTTTTCCGGCCATAAAATCTGATAAATCCAAAGAAATCACGGATAATAGAACGCGGATCGTTCGAAACATTACGTGCAAAGTATCGCGGCATAAATCAAAACACGATCCTTTCGTCGATCGTTACGCGATACTGACTCAGAGCCGGACGGTTATACTTTCAAATCAGAGTCCGAGAATACGAAATCGGAGGGCATCCTCCTTCCTCTACTTTCTCTCGTCGTATTCCTCGTGCAAAAGCGATTCGGCGGTCAGTCAACGGCCAGCTGTATTTTCTGAGCTTCTTTTCAACGGCAGTCTTCCGATCCCCCAGTGCCGGAAAGAAGAAGGAAGAAGAGCGAAGGAAGCGGATACGCGGTAAAAGAGAAAGAAGAGAACGATCGACGAGGAGAAGGGAAAGGAGTCTGGTCAATGCTCGCGAAAATTGGCTTCTAAATCTTGCGGCCGGAATGAGCGCCGCACATCCTCGTCTCCCCCCTCGAGTGGCGACCTCAACCCACCGCCACCTTCTCACGACCCTTTCCCTCAGGTCCAGCGAGCTGCCGGATGGAGGGAATGAGAAACTGCTGCGGTCGGGAACGACGGGATGAGAGAACGGGCGCGGGGGCGGGAATGGAAGGCCATTGTCGACGACGTGGAGGCTTACGGCCCACCCCACGAAAATCCGCGAGGCAACTTTGCGGAACGGACTTCCATAAGTTGCATTCAATGGGACATCGGTATAAAGAGGGTATAAAAAGGGGAGGAAAGGAATAGGACGAGGAGTATTGTCGCAACGGCGAGAGGATGTTCCCTATTCCACGTTCTGCGTTTGTATCTTATTCCCTTTTGCCGCCGCTCGCCGAGACCATCATTTGCTCATTTGGCGCGCAACGCGCGCAATTATCCACGCGATATCCTTCCTCTCCGCCATTTTTTAATATCCGCACAGTTCACTCTTTTTCACGTCGCGGTATCATTTGCATTTCCATTAGCGTTAATTTTAACATCGCACTCGCATTAGCGTCGGCGTTGCGCTCATCTCGCGGAGGTTGCACAAAAATGAGTTTGCACAGCGGCTCGTGCAGTCAGTAATCGATATAATGATAAATAAAGAGCATTATTAATTTCTGCATTTTTGCGAAGCTATATTAATTATTCAATAAATGAGTACGTATGAATATGTGTAATTTTCAAGTTTGCGGCAGAGCAAACGTGGTACCAATGGTACAACGCGGTTGTTACAATTTCTTGGAATTCTGTAAGCAGAAATTTGCATGTAAATAGTTTTTATCTGGAATTACTGGAAGTCGTTTCAGAGCTTGACTTCTTCGTTGCTTCGTGACAGTAGCGCAACAGGATCGTTACTGGTTGCTAGTCCACATCAGCATAATCAAACCTGTCCATATAGTGTCCATCTCGTACAAACTGCACACAGAAAAATATCATTCTACAGCCGAGAAAAGCAATTACTTATTTTATTTGTCTTTGTTAAAAATTAAAGAGATTGATGTTTCTCTATTTAGCAAACACTGGTTGATAAGAGAGAAATAATTATATTTTAACATAAGTTCACAATATGACAGATGGGTTCACAGTAAATATAATTCAAACAGACATGTCACTTATCTCATCTCGTATGTTGCACACAACACGATTGACATCACCCCACGTTACACTCGTCTTAACACAGCTCACAATATCTTATCTGCTCACAATAATATATATCTCCACACGTCCGCTTATTATATCAACTCACAATATATTTGTACACGTCCGCTCTAGTCCACACACGTTCACACACCACGACAGTTCGCGAAGGAAAGAGACGAGCAACAAGGGATAAGCAACACGTTGTTCTAATGTTTTTTTTATTAGTTCACTCTATTACTCTTTTCATAATTAATTTGATGGTAATTACTTCACTACTTCAACAGTCTTAAGTAATAGTTTTCTTCAACAAAGACTATTTTCTTAATAATAGTTTTAAGATATACTTGGCACAAGTCTTAGAAAAGCTTGTCATTTTGTGCTCGAAAAAAGAATTTATTCTTCTTTCAAGAATATACTTAAGTATATGCTTCTCTCTGCCGTAGACTCTATATACATAGTAAGTAAACCGAATTCTTGAATTAAATATTCTCGTTTGAAGTACTAGACTTGCTAAGATCTAGAATATGTTTTGAGCATATGTGATACTTGCGATGACTTTATGGTAGATTTGCGGATATACAGAGTGTTTTCTAAGTAAGTACATAAAATTGAAGGAGATATTCCGTGGCTTATTTTAGGAAGAAAAAATCCTATGTCAAAGCTGTAAAAAAAATTGTTCGAAAATCTGAAAAACGTTTAAAATTATTCAAATTTGGTATGCGTACATATGATATTAAGAACCATTTTTCCAGTTACCGATAAAACATTTTTAGATCCACCAGGGGCATGCATCTTTGACACCCTGTAATTTGAAAACAAAACAATTTAGGCCGTTTAGGGCATATGTTTATAAAATCTTTTCTTCTTAAAATAAGCCATGGAATATTCCCTTCAATTTTTTATACTTACTTAGAAAACACTCTGTACAAACTTATCAAATAGAATAAGTAATATTTACTTACTTAGATAGTATGTACTTTTCTGTGTGTGCGCATACTTGTTTCTATGTCCAGATCTTAACAGAGAATTTTCATTAGAGATTAGACTTCTTTCGATTGAGAAACCGAAAAAAATGTCAACCGAGTTAAATTACGGAGTAAAATTCTATTTAATGAGCTAATCGCAAGCATGATAAAAAAAATTACATAGAATAAAGTATAAGAGCAGTAAAAGATTTTGATGAGATCGTTTTATGGTTTCGAATTACATTCATGCTTTCAACGTATTTTTGATTGATTTTTAATAAATTAAATAGCACAATAAGACAATATTTGCGCAGTTGCGATGAATGAGTTTACAATAGGAGCTCCCCTATTCTATTAACGTTTGCATTCCATGAATGTAAACGGCGATACATTACAACGGAGCTGAAATTCAAAGCTCGAAAACGTTAGGTATAGATCTACGGCCGAGTACGGCCTTTCTCTTAAGTATTCCGAATGCATCGGCTACGTTATCTCGGACGTTATCACATCAGGAAGACCTCGGATAGGACGGGACGGACACGCACGTGCGTACCCCACATGCAGCCCAGGGGCAACTAACGCCGCGTGCAAATACTAACAGGCTGCCGGGTGTGGTCCCCGACCGTAGAAACGTGATCCTCGTGGCAAACCACTGTTTACGCAGATAGAGAAGTGACCCTCCCACACCCTGGAGACTAAAGTTGATCGATGTGCAACTATGATCTCAAGACGCGGATGTCGATTTCTTCCGGTCATCTGTATCTGGATTTGGACAGACAACTTCCGCCTCTGACGCGTGAGAAATTTGCCAGGCGAATATATCATAGACGTCGTTAAGTGCCAATAAAAAAAAAACAATGTTATGTCCCAGATAAATCCAGACTCCAGACTGCTTTCAAGTTTTGCAACAAATTACTTCTGTCGTTATTTATTAAAGTGACAAGATATGTGTGACAATGTTGAGATGAAATATCTAGCTGCACGATTGTTCAGATGACATGATACATTTTTAAGTAAAGTTTTTTCTAAACGTCGCTGAGACTGAATCTTCAAACGAATGAACTTCGCTGTTATCAGTAATGCAATTTGATAGTTGTACAGTACGGCATCAAAAGTTACATCACGGTGGTCCAAAGAAGTTGCATGTAGAAGGGAACGGTTATACGTTTTTCACGGCAGGAAACCCTCTGTTTGTTGTCTTAGGTCGAATCCGAATGAAACGCGAGCGCGCTTCGACGCCGGCAGCGTTTGGAATTTCTTGGTGTGATCCTAAAGAAACATACGAGGCGCCAGCCGTTATGAACGGGTTATGAGAAAACAATAGTTTCCGGATAGAGAAAGCCGAGCACCTGTGACTTCCAATATTGAAAGTTGGTGTTCTCGCACTTCACGCTCATGCGCAATTTATTTCCGCGTTTATATCTAAATTAACTCAGTATCTAGACTTATCATTCGGCGAAGAAACCCAATATTTTATAAATCGAACCAATATTTCAATTTCGTATATTAAATAATAATACAAAAACGAAAGATATTCTTTCTTATCAACATACGGAAAAATATTTATTTAATTTATTGAATTAATCTACCTGTTAATGTAAAAATGTAAAAAATTATTTAAAGTTTAAAATATTAAATAAAGTTCTTGCAACTGTAATGAAAATATGCAGTGTAAGTGGATACAATAAACATAATTGTATACTTTCGCTTTCGTCAATCGTCCGTTGCGCTCGCCCTTTCCTCCGCGGATAATTGATTATCTAATATCGTCTTTCACAACGGACACGTTTGCGCGGCTGAACGTTGACACAAAAACTATGCGCCAGTTGTATAACTCAAAGAGATAGTATTACGTATCTCGGAGATCCCATAGAAGTCGTCCTCGCGGAGACAGCTGCGCGTTCGATACGCCTATCAGAACGTTTTTCCTCTTTATGTGCAACTTTCTCCTCGCAGAAATCCCCTCTCTCAGATTTCCTATATTTTCTCCAATCTCTCTTATCTCCGCATCGCCAGTTTTGCTGTGATCCTATCGAGAAAAAAACTCGGAATGGGAATTTGACCAGGGACAAACTTTTGTCAATCTAACGAAGTCGCTCGGCTAAGCTGATTATTTCCATTTCCTCTTCGGTAAAATCTGCCGCTTGATATATAACAAAATACATCCTGCCGCGCTAATAAAACTCCGGGTGACTCCGATACATCAGGTATATTCGTGATAAATTCTATAATTGATTCATGTCTGCAATTAATTCAAATGAGTTCGATTCAAGAATGATCTTGTATGTTTTGTACCATGTCGTTCATATTTTTATTTATATCCTTTTCGGCGAAGCTACTGCTTTAACATTTAACGAAATACATAAAAATAAATAAAACTCAGATGACTCTAATAAATCAATTATATTCGTGATAAAAATTTTATAATTGATTCATGTCTGTAATTGATTTCAACAGATTCGATTCAAGAATGATTTTGAATCTTTGTACCGTGCCATTGTATCTTTGTCTATAAACACACTAAGAAAAAAAATTTTCTGCATTTTAAAGTAAAGTTTGCATATTTTTTTCTCAGTGAATACATATATAGATACTAATAAAAAAGATTTTCTTTATTTTAGTAAATAAAGTCACAGTTATATGCAAATTAATATCTATTTACTAAAATGCAGAAAATTTGTTTTTCAATGCATAATTTTAAAACGACAATATTCAAGTTTTGACAATAATTTCGGAACTATTATGACCGTTCTAATTTTCTTGTTTTATAAATCGATCACCACATTTCCCACACATCATCTCTACCATATATCAATGAAGATGAGCTCAAAAGTAGGACACGGCTGGGTCCGTAAACAAAAAGTAAAAGGGATCAGCACAGCTGTTGAGATAGTGGCATAAGACTGCCGTTTACGTGCCACGGAAGGATCCAGCTCGAATTACAACAGTCGTTACGAACCACCGGCGTCTCGAGTTCCGGAGTGCACTTTTAATGAGTTCTCCGTCACGGTCAATTAGTTTTGAACTCGCTGCCCTTGCAAGACCGGAAGATTTGAATCGTTTGAGTGTTAGAGCCTGCTCTAACGCGGCGAGAATTGTAAGATAATTGTTATGACCCTTGTAGCGCTATGGAGAGACAGCGCAATCGCATCTGAATGTGACGAAAAACCGTCTAACAAGCTTGAAGCGCAAACGAGTATTTCTTAAAAGTTTTTTTAAATATCGGGAATTAAGAATTCTATATTAATAAATATTCTATATTAATAAATAGTAAAATTTATTCTTATTCTACATATATACGACCTACTTTAAAAAATAATGTATCCGTATGAAATTAGTTGAATGATGATGTAAAACAAGTATTCCATAATTTTTTTAAATTTGCATTGTATATTAATATCAAACAAAACAGAATTATAGTCAATTTTGAAGCAAATCCAGACTATATATTATCACAAATATTAGAAACAATAGAGGTGTTAAGATATCATCGACTTTATCATATATAGCGCACTCTCGTTTATTCGGACTGCTGCAGGAGCGGTGTTGTTTGTAAAAGAGAGTACAATTTCACGAGTGTCAGATAGAACGCGCGAACGTGCAAGAAGCAATTCGATATCGTAGTCACGATACCGCGCAATAGTGCTTTTACGGTAGCAAGTAGGCCGACCATGCAGAAGAAAGTAGAACAACGACATAAAAGTTAACGATCCACAAACGTCTCGACGCTGATGAGAAATGCCAGTCTCAGATATGAATAGCGTATACCTAATGGAGTGCAGGTAGCTGATAAGGCCGAGTGTTCTTTCATTCAAGCTGATTAAACGCTATCGCGTGAAATGTACTTGTTCCGTAGCGTTAAGACGCTTCAATTCGATATCCTGAGAAATGAGAGCGACAAGGATAATTTATAAGAATGCGCTCTCTCTCTCTCTCTCTCTCCTCTCTCTCTCTCTCTCTCTCTCTCTCTCTCTCTCTCTCTCTCTCTCTCTCTCTCTCTCTCTCTCTCTCTCTCTCTCTCTCTCTCTCTCTCTCTCTCTCTCTCTCTCTCTCTCTCTCTCTCTCTCTCTCTCTCTCTCTCTCTCTCTCTCTCTCTCTCTCTCTCTCTCTCTCTCTCTCTCTCTCTCTCTCTCTCTCTCTCTCTCTCTCTCTCTCTCTCTCTCTCTGACGACGATGGCGAATCGAACGCGGCAGATTGCACTCGATGTTCGCAATTAGGATAACGAACGACGTCGACCAGAGACATGTGTCAAGTCGTAGACGTATTGACGTATATTTCGACGAACGAAAGCGAGAGCGTCGATCGACGTTACGTTGATCTTTATCACCTAACAATGAAGTAACGAGGGCCATTAGCTTTTTGCTTTATTGCGTTACGAGTTCCTGCGTCGCCGACGACACTAGGGATCAAATAACCCTCATTAAGATAAACGGCTTAAACAACGCACGAATCGCGATTCATAGCCCGACAAGTCGGGCAATGGCCTGAGTGCCGAATGTCGCCTGAATGCCGGACACGCTATCGATTTCTTTCGCTAGCGAGCAATCGACAGTTATAATTAAGGCTATCGATTAACGCCGCGAGCGTCTAATCAAATTCCTAACTTTTCCAGGAAACGACCAAGGGGTCTATTCGCCACGGAGGATTGCGAAACCGTTACCATTATGGCACGAATGTGCTTTCTCATCTTATTTAATCCGACACTGATCGCCAAGCAATCTATCAAGTGTCAGCTCTCAATATATCTCGCCGACAATCTGCATTTTATTGGTCGCGCTTTTATTCAAAGTCGTCCGATGCGTGTAACGGCACAAAAATGGAAATATTTATGAGAAAAAATTAATAACTTTAATAGGGTTTTCTAAATAAAAAAAATTCTGTAGTTATTTACATAATAAAAATTCTTATAATGTCAAATTTTAAGATATTAAGACTTGTGTGTGTAAATAACTTGTTAAAAATTTTCATATAATACAAATTATATAAAAATATATATCTATTGCTGGTAATTAGCGGATAACTTTATCTCTTCGTTATTTACGACCAATTCTCTATTTTTACGACTTAATACAATTCTATTTTTTCATTAATAAAAATATTTTATCAAAATTAGCACATTAGCACAAACATCATCTATGTGAGTCTTGAGGTATCTAAAGATATACAGAACCATAATATTTTTCTTGATAGAGCAGCTTCCAGTCTCCTCTCCTCTTCCATTGTCGAAAATGCTTCTTTAGAAGAAGTTTGCGGAAGCTTCTCAGACGTTGTAGAGACAAATATATGTGAGAAATGAGAATATTAATAGCGGAAATGAAGCACTGAAAACTGGTAACTGTAACACGATGCACTCAGCTATATTTCAACCCCATTTTTCCATTTCCCTTAAAGTTTAAAAAATTTACTTATTTTATCTCAAATAATATACTTAATTTATCTTTTTTGAAATATGTGTATAAAATAAATATTAATATTTATTTAATATAATAAGTTCAATATAATAAGTTCTGATCTTCATAAAAAAAGAGAAAGAGACGAAGTTAACATAGTTGAGTTTGCCAAATTTAATTATAATTTAACAACTAGTATCTTCGAAACTCGCCAATAAAAAATGTCACCTTAATCACTCTCTTTTCTTACAGTCATATCTGAAACTGTCATCATCTAATTAAGCTTATTATAACGATTTCATTTCAAGATATACATAACATTAACGTAAATGGTAAATTATAGACAGTTGACACATCTATATAAAACGACGCGAGCTATAATTATTAACCGAGAATCTCGTTCAAGAAACGAGCTACGAAGTTACGGTTTTTTCGAAAAAAATAACACGCGCGCGCTGGTAGTGATGCAGCAAGAGCACCGGGCCCCTTTTTTTAGGAGCGGACGTGGTAAGGAGGAAGGGGGACAGTACAACTAACGACGTGGCAGGTCGAGTAAATCAGAAGGGAGAGTGACGATAAGTTTTTGCTCGTTACAACCGGCCTGGGAAGCTCATTACGCGGCTCCCGCGCTAACCCCACCCGAGAAGGGCGAGATGAAGGTGGAAGACACGCGGGGTTGGAGGAAAGGGCAACACGAAAGCAGGCTTCGACCTTTTCGCCCTCGACCAGCCGGCCAGAGTGTGTTGCGAGGGGAGGGGGGAAAGTTTCGCGTGGGTTTGTTACTCCGGAGTCGGTGCTTTCGGTAGAAAACTAGACGGGAGACGCCGCCGCGGTGCGCGGCTTCCTGCCGCGTCCAATTGCTAAAAATCCCTTCTAAAACTATGGCTAAGCGAAAAGTGTAAAAAAAACCTGACGGGAGATTGATGCGGTACGAGATACCGAACTCGTACGTCGTCGTGAGAGCGCGCAGCATCGCGGCGGACGGAAGGTAGAGAAGGGTGAGCGCGCGTAATTGGATCTATCCGCTTTAAGGTAAACACTAGCATCTCCCAGCTCCCCAACAATTAGCAGAGCAATCGAATGGAAACACACTATGCCTATTTCCAAACGTGCGTAACATGTTTTTTCACCACAATTACAACCCTACATTTGATTCAAACATAACTACAATCGTGCTTTCCCAATCGGCAACATCGTAATTGACGCTGTATAAGATGTTGCGGAATCAATGACTTTACTTTACACAATTATATACCTGCGTTCACACGAATATGTTCATACGACCACTCTCAGAATATCCCGTAAAAATGCAGATTCACACCGAATTACAAAACGCAGAGCAGTACGAGGCTCGTCGAGCGAATCAACAAAATTCCAAGATCAGCTCGTACGGTCGTTAAGTGCGCGAAATTATCGCGCGTTCCTACCGCGAATCGGCCAGGAACCCGGTCTAAATGGTCAGCAAAATAAATTTAGCGCGGCGACAACGGGTTTTCCCGTTTGCGGGGCCGTAGTGGCAAAGCCCAGCGACGAACGCTCATCGTGCTGCTCGGACTTTAACGTAGGCTGAAAGTCTCGCGCATCCAATTACGTCCAAAACCAGTTTGCGGGAGGGGGTTGCCGGAGCCAGCCGCCGGGACCGCCAACCCGATCGGTGGCTGGCGAACGTAAGAGCCTTGCGTACTGGGCAATGACGTGTTTTTTTCAGAGACGATCACGCGCGTAGAGTGTACCTCCGTGAATCGTTACTTTTAATTACGCGGAGAGAATACCTAGCGGTGTCGCGCGAGAAACCACGACGCCGTCTTCTCTACCGCTTCCCTCCTCCGTCAGATAAGGTGGCTAATAATTAGAAAGAGTTGCCCCCGCGCGCGATCCAGGAACCGAAGCTGCCTTCACATCGGAGCCACTCTCGGGCGAGATGCCAGATGCATCTTCCTACTTTATTTTGCCGGCGCAGCGTTTCTGCCCACCGAAATTTATAATCCACTTGGCGGCCGATTAGCTCCTTTCGTTCCTTCCGCAATCGGGAGATTAGGGACGCGCTAATTTTCCACCGGAAAATCCACGAAACCGTTCCTGCGCTTCAGTCCGAGAGAAATAATGTCTAGCCGACATCGGGTCTCAAGCTGGGATATTATAGAGGAACTTTTTTCCGACTTCTTTTTTCATTTTTCTCTCTTAACTACAGAAGTTCGCCGGTACTACGAGAAATCAGGAAGCAAACTGGGAAAACGTAGTAAATTTTATTTGTCGTTTAGTTGCAAAAACATTCTTTCTTAGAATTCTTTATAAAAATTATTCAAAGATAATACTTAGTTTCTTCATTATCACTGAATATAAATTAATTAATAGTATACTTACAATACTATTGGCGCAGTTAACAAAAGATACAACTCCTTATAAAGAAAATTGCGGTATAAAGAAAGTGTATAATTTTCAGAAACGTTTCCGCAATAGTTGTTTCCACACTGTACAATCAAATACCTACACACTGCAGCCTTTGCATCAAGCGGTGACATGAAGAAAACAAATTGCGGCACTTTTGCGGAGCGAACGACAGTATCGGGAGGAGGATCGATCGTCGGTCGGAGAGTTGATATAACGGACTAACCTTCCTTCCTCGGGCACATATCATCGAAATGTAATATAATATTTTCGCTGGAACGCGCGTCGCGTCTGGTTCTGGTCGCGACGACGAGCACGACGGTCGCGAACAGTCCATTGTCTCCTAATCGCTTATGCACCCTACCTATCTCCGTACGATAATAACGGGAGCGCGCACCTGGCGCACCGCGCGCGCGGCGGGAAATTGTCGGCCGAGACGATGCGCCGAGACCGAGACGACATGTGCGGATACCAAGTTTCCTCCGCTACCCAGAACGCGTCGCGACCCGCCGCGCGGGCAGTTTCTCTCCACGAACTGGTTACCAATTTATAGCGTTTGTCCGTCGGTCGGACGGTGGTGTGTATCCGCGCCGTGTCCACGCGCGTCCACTACAAGCGTCTGACACGCGTAGTCCATTAATCGGGAGACCCCGCTGCTCGCGGTGGCGAACATACCCGGCGCAGCGGTGTACCCTTCGTCCCAACCCTGATTTGCGCCGAGTCTCTTCTGCCGTTTCTACTCTACCTCGGTCCCGCTGAAATGTCACTATGGAAACGCAAGCCGAGTGTATAAGTTTTCCCTGAAATTCGAGCGGTGTTAAAGGTGGGATATAGATGCTTCGAGAGAACGAGCAGGTGGAGGAGGCACAGACGGCCTTCGTCGTTTGCGGAAACGGATTTTCAGACTACTTTCTATTTCTCTCTTTGGTACATTCGCCAGCGTCGTACAAATATATACCTGTACCGAGATATACAGTGATTCTTTGAAGTAGCTCGATGCACCTCGTTATTAGTGAGCTGCACTCAGGAAATATTTGAGACAAAATTTCGATGTAAATTAATACAAACGACCGGAAAACGTATCGATAAACGTAGAGGATAAAGCCGATTACACACGTTCCACCACATGTGTCTGATTTACGCGCTACAAATCTCCGCTCCCATCTCGACGCACATATTCGACCCGAACAGATACGTAATGGACCACCGGCCGAATGCGATAATAAGTAACAAATCATAAATACCCAAGGCAACGTGGTTAAAAATACGCTTAACTCTTTAAGGAATATATAATGAACTCTCTGTGGGGTTAGCCGCTTATTAATAATGTCCGCGGTACGGTACCGTTGTTTCTAATAGATTTTCCAAAAGAAGGAGGATTTTATAACCGGCGTCGTTTAGATAGCGCGCGTCTTCGACCTCCGAGACTTCCGTCGCTCCGCGCATCCTTACCCACGGTACTTCGTGTGGAACACGTGGCGAGCGTCACTTTAAACAACTTTCTCTCCATTCGTCTCTCTCGCGTCCGATGGCGCGGGATGTGAAAAAGGCGCGCCTTCTTTGCGGCGTCTCTCGGTGCGCGTCTCTCATAAAGGATCTAATTGTTCGGAGGGTTCACGAGAAGCCGATGGAGAAAAAACGACAGCCGGCAGCAGTAAATTACCTCGCCCGAAATTCTCCGCTTTTGATTTAGTCACTTCCTGTATCGAGCGAGGATCTGGCTTAATGCTCGCGGCATTAAGATTGAATGGGGATATACGTCTTCGTTAAAGAAGGCGCCTTTCAATATAGCGCCTTGCGCCTATGTCCGTGAAATAATCGATACTTGTTCCGCGCGATATATAATTGGACAGGAGATTCGATCTCGTGCGGCAAACAATAACGTGTTTTATAAGTAATATATTGCATAAATCTTCCTATCTACGGTTTCTTCCGTCAGTCGCCTCTTTCGAGAACGCACACGTTCTCGACGCAACGCGTCGAGACAGCTCGCGAGCGAAACGGTGTGAAATACACGCCGAACACAATATATAATTATTTATCTGCGCCTATGTCATGCATACGTTCTACGGAGACGCGAGGAACGTGCAGATAAAGTTTCGTTTCGCGCGAGACGCGCGCCGGCACGATAGCAATCCTGTTATTACCGCACCGCACTTTTCTATTAAAGAGCATCGCGTATACGAATATACGCGCGCATTCTCGATTACGTCCGACCGCAATTTTTTCGCACGTGGCACGGCCTACCCACACACGTAGGCCTCATCTCATCCACCCTCGGCCCGCGCGCTTACTTATTATAGTTCCGCGTACGATCGATCTTTTATCAAGCCCGAATCGATCTGCCCACAGCTGGGTATCGATCGTTCACCTCGTGTGATTTACAATCGGCACGAGGTTCGACGATCCCGCGTGCGTGCCGCGAATCGTGGGGGCCCCCGTGCCCGTTGCCGCAGCAGTGGATATTTCACGTCGCGTATACGGGGCACGTTTACACGGATCGAGGAAGTGCGATAAGCCCGCGGACAGTTATCGCCGTGGTAGCGCCTTCGAGCGCGAGCGCCACGCGAGAAAATGCACATGTACACACTTACCCATAGGGTGCCCTGGAAATCACGCACTCTCTGCAAACTTGGACAAACTGCTCCCTAGAAGAAAAAGATTTGTTTGCTAGAATATTTCTTGTTGCCGAGTATCCAACATTGAATCTCATTGACACTTAACTTTGAATTAGAAAACTTTTAACATAAAATACATTTTAATCTAGTAAAAATTAAAAGATAAGACATTTATATCCGTTTACATTTCTCTCCAATTTTAGTTAAACTTGTGAATTTCTACTCGCTCGTATCTCTCGAAAATTATTGAGCTCTTTGAACAAGCGCGCTGTTTTCTTAATTCAGTTTCTGCGACTGTCGTTTAGAAGAAAATACAAAATTTCTTGAACACGCTGTACAACGCTCATATTCGCCACCGCGATCGTCACTTCCTGGCGCGTGCGCCGCCGCAGCCAGGTCGCCGGCCTGCTCCGGAACCCGGACACCGGCGACGAGGTGTGGGATGAATGGGCTACGTTACGCTCCGTAGCCTCCGTTGGGGAGACGTTGGCATATCTCTGCCCAGGGACGTACAAAGTCCGGCAGTTTTACGACCGCGCTGAAGAAGGAGCTGGGACGTTATCCTCTTCTACGACGCAAAATTATTCGGGGCCATAAGTTTCCCCGCCGCCGCGCGCATATAGTCCTCCTTTATATCTTTTCTAAAGTTTCCTGTGTCGTACCATCTAGCTCTAGCTGATAACAAATACGAGGTGCAGATAACTTGATGGCTACACGCTACATATAAAGGGAACGCTACTATCTATTTAAGTGTAATTTCTCTGACCTCTGGCTATTTATCTCATTTCTATCACACAAAAATTCTCAAATCACCGATGACATTAACGACGTTTAGAAACAGATAGCGCTCGTTCGGTTTCTTCACAGACGAAAGAAAAGTCTTTAAAATGCATATAATGGTGAATTCCGATACACCATTTACATTTACAATCTCACACATATGTATACGAAACCGCTTTTGACGCTGAGCCATTACCGAAATTTCCAGAGCGGGTCTGGACCGTACGAGGTGCGCCAACGATGCCTCAGGCCTGCGAACACCTAAGTACCTCACTATCTCAACATGTGGTCAGAAACCACAAACTCGCACGGATAAGCGTCCAGAGCGATATACATTTTCTAACGTTCGTGGAATCGTGTTACGACAGAGAAAGAAGAAACGCGAGAAAAGGAGTAGAGAGTCCGCACGGGCTGCGACCGCTGAATATGAGTCAGCCTCGAGTCAAGTCGGCCTCGGCTCATAATTACGCTCCAATTGTTGCCTCTCAGGCCTGTTGCAGGAGGAGGAACCTTCTCGCACCATCGCCGGGACGAGTTTTAATGCGTCTGACCGCCCCCGCGGCCTGTCGCTCTCGTTTCGCGTATATATTCGCCGTGTTCTCTCTCCGTGAAGTACGAGCTTTTTCGCTATATTCATCGGTGACTCTTGCAAAAATTGCCTCACGGCCATCCTTGAAAACGGTCAATCCGAAAAAATTAAGAGAAAAAATTACTTCCTGAGAGGGAGGGGAGAGAAAGTAAGTTCTCCTCCGTCCTCTCGAGACCAGGAGCGCGGCTCCCAGTAATGAGAAGAATTTAAAGCGGATATTCCTCGTAAACATCGGCTCGAGTCGATCCATCCTTCAACTGTCGGAATGATTGATCAAGTGAATCTAGTCCGCCGCTTCTTACCACGGATAAGACTTAACCCGTTCTCCGCCTCGAGGACGAATCGATAGGCCCTTTATCTCCTTGATGGATCGCTGATGGAATCTCGCTATCGTCGAAAACCGCTCATTGTCTGCGCCGGACCCTCTACCGCGATGATACATTTATGAAACATTGATCGATCGCGATAATACGGATCACTTGCTAGGAGCATCGATATTAGTGCTCTCCGGCTTCCGGTATTGCTGTACCGTCGCTACTTAGCAAGTTTCCCTTTGTCACTTGTGTTGCAAGTTTAGTTTGTATACAAGATATCTATCCAAGACAGTTTAAATTAATTTAGTATCACTGTATCATGTGTACGTTCCTTATAACTATAAGATACTCGTAACATAATTTTGCGTAGCGTAATTAGCGCAATTTCTGCTTCTTTGATAACAAACACGTATCATGTAACAAGTTACTATAATCTCCAACTTGTACAGTTTCGTGTGAATTAATACATAAACTGCGAAAGATTTTCTTACTTAATAGAGATTATTAAAGGATATAACAGGAATGACATTTCTTGTTGGTAATTTTGCAGCGAGACTACAGTTTTCAGCGAGAATACATTTAGCATTCTGGCAAACGCAATTAAGTGCTTAACATACTGCCGAGCGTGAATTCACAGAAAACCAATTACGGATGATGCCGTAACGACATTAATGCAATAAAAGCAATCGCAAAAATAGCGGCGCTTACCGCGAAAACCAGACATAACCAGACGCTACATTAACACATACCCCGATACCATCTCTGTGTCCAGCATCATTGATCACTTAACGATACATTATCGGGCACTTCGGACTCTCTTCTCACCTCGCCAAATCGCTTGAGCGTGAAATTGCGAGCGTTCGAAGTACAATCGCCGCGGTCGTCATTAAACTTTTTGCCGCGCGAAGGACGAGTAAAACGTTCGACGACGTCGGTCCCGGCCTCTCATCATCGTCAATATCGTCATCGAAAATCCCGCGCTTTTCGTAGAAAGGGGAAACGCGGGACAAAAAAACCCTCAAGAAAGAAAGAGAGAGAGAGAGAGAGAGAGAGCGGAGAGTAGCGCGCGGCGATTTTGTTCTCACGAAAACTGCTCGCGCCCATTATCCCGGCCATTGTCCCGCCCTGATTCCCCCGCACGCGCGCACTCGCGCGGATATTATATATCCGCGCGACAATAAATCCTGCGCCGCGCGCTGACGTGCACATTCCGATCCAGCCATCCTTGAAGGGATGGATCCTCAGCGACCGTCATAACATATACCGCGCGCGCGGACGATAAATAAAATCGGTAAGCTCCGCGACGATTTACGAAAGCAGAAGCGGCAGTAAAGGTTTCCGCTCGATCGGCCGTAAAGCGCGGGTGCCTGATGTACCGATACGCCGATAACCAGGTGTTTCCTTCCTACATATCCTTGCCCCAACACGACAGCCCTCCCTCCAAAGGCTCTGTCCTTTGACACAAGTAGACTTTATCGTCTCGCCCGAGTCCTCCGTATATAACGTTTATATGAGCCTCACATTGTTTCCTCGCGCAATCGAGATATCAATCTATTAAACTAGGACTGCATATTTTGAGCCGCAAAAAAGTGGACGCGCAGATAACGCTCGAATAATGAGCTATGACGCGAATAGTCTCGCCGTTAATGTACGCTCATCTCTGATTTACATGACAAATATTCTCTGGTTGGAAAAATATATATATATGACCAAACACGATCTCGCGTCAGGATGATTTAACTGCTTTAGTCGACTCTCTTCTCTGGTCTGATTTGAAAAAAAAAAAATCAGCGATCGGATTCGGATAAAGTGCTATTGCGGGGAACGGAAGAAAAAGGATGTTCTTTTGAATCTGTCATCATAAACAGATTCGTAAAATAAGACTCGTAAGCGCAGTTTAGATACTTCGCCATCGCTATTGCCGAAGACCATAAACGTCCATCAGGACTATAATTTCACCGGAAAATTATAGCAATGTCATGCTCCTCGGGAGTGCTCGGAAAAGATTAACGCTCGTTACATCGCGCCGCAATAAAGAACAAGAAACCTGTGAAACCACATCATTCCGGTCCGCCACAAATGTCCTTTCATACCCGGGACGAAGATTTTTTTTTTATTAGGCCCTTCGTTTCACGGGCTTACGCCGCGCCGCTCCCCGAGCGTCCTCGTGAAGTGTGTCTCGGCGCAATGACCGAGGGATCCCGCGAGGTCCTCATTAATCTCTTGTCGCCGACGAGGAGTAGGAGGCGTTGACGAATCTCGGGCGGGCAAAGTGTACATTCTCGTTACCTCGTTCTCGGCTGTGTCTTCGTGGATGATGATCAGAGACTACGGGATTGAGGGGGAGGGGGAGAGGGAGAAAGCGCATCTCTTCCTCCTCCTCCTCCTCGTCTCTTTCTCCTTACGTCTCTCTCCTTGCTCCTAGAGTGGGCGAGAATTACAGGCATTGTGTGCGCTGGCCGTTGCGGTAATGCGGTTCGCTGATTTATCGCGGAGGTGAGCCACGAGGAGGTGTAGCTAATTGTTCTTGCATGCAGATCTTCGCCGAGGCGCGCCCCAGCTCGTTTCCTCGTCGACGCGACGCTTCGAAATTAATTGTCCGCCACGGTTCTTTTCGCCTAAGCCTTCCCTCCCCCCCCGCTCCCGAGTCGGCCGCGCGCACTATCTTAGCCCAGCTCCTTTTTGTACACTTTCCCCGGGTCCCTTATCATCTCGTGCCCTTCCTCGGCTAAACGACGCAGCGTCGTGTTTCACGCTGCGTCGTCGGCCAAACCTTTCACGCTGACCTCTGCACCTCGACAGTAACGTATTTATTACGACACGCTAGAGTTACGATATATAGATACTAATCTCCGGAAAGCTCTCTTTCGATAGAAAAAAAAAACCAATCCGCGCGTAATCGGTCGTGGTATCGATTAATAATCCTTCGCGAGCGCGCATACTTTGTATACAGTAATGTAAGTTGTAATTCAGCGTTCGAAGATTTACTTCGCGCGCGAAGATCTACTCCTTCCGCGAGAGGAGAAAATTTATTTCTCGACTGCATACCATTTTCATCAGCTGTTCCCGGAGTGTTTACTACGATACAAATAACACGCTGTTGTCACAAAATATTTATCGCTATTATAAATTAAACGTTTGCTCTCTGAAACGGATAATGTCACACGGATCTTATGATACTGAAATAAACGGATAATTCAACGTGTATAAGCGAAATGAGTCGTATAGTGTATAGTTAATCAAAATTATGTACTGCATTTTGAGCGCATCTGGAATTAATAAATTAAAATATTCTATTTTGTAATATATACTTTTAGAATTCGCGTAATCGTTTAATTAATTTATTATTATTATTATTATTATTATTATTATTATTATTATTATTATTATTATTATTATTAATTTGTGCTGAAAAAGACCGAAACGAAGTAAGATCGAAACGTCTACATGTGTTATTGATCTTTGGATAATAAATTATCAAATATTTTTTTTATAAATTATAATATCCTTTAATTGCTCGAATTTGGCCTCCCAACTCTCTCGAATTTATAATAAATTTAATGATCCAAAAATAAGAATTGCCACCGCACTTCGTGCTAAACATGCGCCGTTTATGGGCCGCAGCCACTCGTCTCACCGAACGAATGCCTAATTTTTCTTCCGACTGGATACAACCAACGTGTGCGACGCGGCGAGAGTTGAAAATAGCAGCGGCGCGAGTCGGAATCTTGGAACGTAGCCGTCGTCGTCGTCGGCTGTCCGGCGACCCATATTAATGGCGCGCCACGAACGCGGGGTTCAAACGTCGGGGATCGTAATGCCCGCGCGATATGAGGAACTCTCTCGTCGCGGCGCGCGGTTAGCGGCACGGCGAACGATGCCGTTTCCTCGTCGTTTTCTACATTTCGCACCGCCGACGAGCCAGGCCGACACCACCGGTGAGTGGTCCCCATATTTTCCCGCAGCTGCTTGTGTGACGCGACTGTAACAACGGTGAAAAGGAGTAGTTGGGACCGGTAGTCGCACCCCGGTGCGAGCCGACCGCGATGCGCACGGTCAACGCAATTATGGCGAAAACCAGGGAACGAAAACGACGCGCGACGGTCCGTACTGTGCGACGAACCCGAACAATTTGTTTTGACTACGAAACATGGCAAAAACTTCTTGGAGACGATCCAGCAACTTGGTCGTTCTCTCTTCCTCCCTCTTTCTTTCTCGCGCATGTTTTCTTTCGCGCGCCCATTCCTTCGCGTACGTAGCATAGCGAGACGACTCCGCGTTCGAACTCCGCGATATACTCTCCTTCTCTCGCTCGTCGACATCGCTCGTCCTTGTCTACGTTTCGCTCCGCGCGAAACCGATGGCCTCTGTTTGTCAAGAGGCATCACGGAGGAGGCACCCGTTTGTCAAGAGGATTGCATTCGGCCCTTTCTCGCCGCCGAGAAATATTAAAATTCCAACGTATATTCGTCGAGCGTGGCGCGCGAACCCGCCTTCGTGGTACATACTTTTCGCACGCCTGCACGGCCGCCCGAAGCCCGTGACTTTTTTGTAACCCCTCGGGGAGATACTCCGCCCCCCGATGCACATCTCACTGTCGCGGAGCGCGATATAACGAGGTCCCGCTTGAAGCATCTCCTCCGCGGTGTGGATGATACTCGATTATCCGATTTTATTACGCGTCATCAAGTTTTTGTGAAGATACTATATGTATATTGAAGGGTACAGGGGAAAAACGATCAAAGAAATTGATCTGATCAGCTATTATCTTGTGGCATTTTTCAAAGAACTTTCATAATACTCATCTGTTTTGATCAAGAATAATTACAATTCATTGGAAATAAGGCCGAAAGATATACCGCGCTGAAAAAAATCCACACGCTTCGCGCTTGTGGAAAAGAACCGAAAGTCCGAAATACAATATAAACACTAAATAAGTACTAAAAGCTGCGTTCCAATATTTACTAAACTTTGTACTAATTTTTTCAATAGCTTCCTAAGATACCTGATGTCTTAAAACTTAAAATGTTTTTCCTGAAATTACTCCGAATAAACACTGATCGGTTTTCCCCTGTATACCCTTCATATACGTATCAAGCTCTCGGTATCGTTACGTTGCCATTTCGCAACGTCCGTCGAAGTAAAAAAAGCTGATCTCTCGGCCTTTCTCACAATGCGTTAAATATATGAGGGATTTGCGCGAATTAAATCCGCGCTCTTCCATTTATCATCCCGATCAATCCGCCGTCGGCGATCTGTCGGGCACATTGAAATCGAGCGATCGGGTCGATCGGATCGATCGATCGATCGATCCTTTCTCTCAGTTAGCTCACGTTTCCCGGCGCGGATTCCAGGCTGCGCCGAACAAGATAACGAACGCGCCCCGGTCGAATAGCGGAAAAGAAAGTCGGCCGAGTGCGCGACGCTCGTTAACTCCATTATTTATTCGCGCACGGGTCGCGGATACATATCGACTTTTGCGCGCAATTTGCGCCGCCATCAGTAGCGAGCGCGGCTCGCCGCGCCGCGCCGCGCCGCGCCGGAGGTAAAACGGTCGTGGAACGGTAGCTCGTTTTTCTTCGGACGAGTTAATTGACTCGACGTGCCCGCTCTCAATAATAAATAAAAGTGGCCGAACAGGACGTTACGTCCACCTCGCGGCATTCTAGCGCGCGTGCCGTGCCGTACTGTGTCACGACAAAAAAAAAGAAATAATTAAATAAAAAGAGCTCGACGCGCGGACGAATAAGCTTCGCGACGCTCTTGCACGTGACGACGTGTGCAAAAGAAAGAAAGAAACACGGAGAACGCGGTCTCTCGCTCGTCCCGCGCGTTGCGCCACATTGCATCTTGAAATGCCGACTCGCGCACATCGGCGAAATAATTTATCAGCTTGGAATTCCGCTGGCACACGATTGTTAACGTCGGCACATACACACGCGCGCACGCATTCACACATCAGTATGTTTACACGTGCGTGTAAACGAGCGGCGCGCGAGCGCACACATTATGCGCTTTGGTACCGCGTAATCGCGTCTAATTTGAAGTGACATATCTTACGTTATTATCTCGCGTATTACAGGAAACGCGCTACCCGCCATTAAGCGGCCGCGCGCGTCTCGATATATTACGCGAGACCGCTCGAAACGGACGACACTCGGCATTCTAACGTTAACTAGCTCGCGACGACGCTCGGTCTCGCCGCTGCCGGCCAACCGGTTTTTCCCGGACGGGCACATCCCGAATGCCCGGCGAACACTCCGATTTCCATGAAGCCGCGCGAGCGAAAAAAAAAATGCTTTATCAAGCGTTACCAGTTATACTCGGCCTGTCCGCAGGTAACTTGCGCAAAGTAATCCACGCACTCGAGATCGTCGGAGATCGATATCTCGCGTGCCGATCGGGGGCTCTTTACGAAGGAAATCGTTTCCTCTCCGGTCCCATGCCGATCGATATGGAAATGCCATGACCCAGCTAGCAACGTCACTTGGCGGTGTGCAACCGCCGGCGCCGCACCGCACCGCGCCGCCCTTTGCAGGCGCATGCAGAAGGAAACGGAGCGTACGCCCGTGCATACGACCGTTATCGAAACGCTCTCGATATCTCGAAACTGCGGTGATTATTTACGCAGCGTGGAAACTGCATGAAGCATTCGTAATGCAGTTCAATATAACAGCAGTTCAATCGTCTTCCACGAGAGATACTGGATTTTTAACAAGTCCCGTTTCGCGTTATCTCACGCGTACATTTCATTTATCTCGTAAATAAAAATTTCGCGCGCATACTTCCGCATCTGCCATATCTTTGTAAGTACGTGAGCGATAATGTAACTAAGAAGTATATGAGATGAAGGGGAGCAGCAGCATTCGCGAGACAACCGTTTCAATATTTACCCGCGAACGAAGATAAAACCATTCAGTAGTTTGAAAATGGATTATCGCGAGACAACTTGCCCCAAGAGGACTGCACTCCTCCCCCGCGCGCAATTCAGGCTCTTGGCATTACTGGGTATAACGACAAGCGTTTTCTTCTCTCACGGTAATGGATAGCTGGCGCGATGATGTTTATTCCAAAGGCTGATAAGGCGCGGCCTGCGCCTTCTCAAGAGCGGTATTCTTGGCTAATTGCTCTCGAGATAATGCAACCGCCTCGCGCGGAGGATATACCGCGGCGGATGCCGCGCTCGAGTGTTCGTAGATCCGTCTAAATACTTTAAAAGAGTTTCGCTGAATCCGGCTACCCAAGTGGATATATACCCGAGCGCGCGGAGGATATACGGTATATAAAAGAATCCATTATCGCAGCAACTTCTACAAACGCTCTACCAGTGCAGTCCAGGAGAATAAGTTACAAGTTGCGCAATCGGAAAGAAAGAGAGGGAAAAAGGAAGAGAGAGTTCGAAAAGTCAATTATAAACGTTTGTAGTGTTTACTTTCGATTGGACGGTAATAAGCGCGCGACCGAGATAAGTTATGGGTTTGGAATAAGCACAAAGAGCGAGCCGACCCTTTCGTGAGTAACTCGTGATGCGACATTTGATTTGGATTAATGAATGTATTCGTACCATAGGGCGACCCTAGCGACAATCGCGTCGTTACCAGCACGAGCGCGACGAGATGACTCTATTTACGAGCGATTCCGTTTTCCCATAGCCAGCGAGCGGATCGTGTTTCGTCGAATAACGGATGGAATCCTGACGTCATCCGTAGCTAGTATATTCTAGGTATTCGTTATATAATAGTTCGCATTATTCGCGATGATATAAAGTAACAAAATGTGAAATCAAAAGTTCATGCTAATCAATCTTAAAATAGATATCTATTAAAAATGTTATGTCATAGTTCGTTGTATCACAGACGGGTATATATCCGGGCACTCTCTAGGAAAAGAAAATGTTGGAGAAAAAAGACGTTCCCCAATTTATCGGGCGTACCGCATTCATCCACGTCGTCGGCAGGGCGTAATTAATAACCCGTTTAATCAGGCCTATGCGCGGTTGGATCTCCGGGCGGAAAAAGCGCATCCGTAAAAACGCACTGATTTATAGTCAGACGGGGAGAGAGAGACAAAATAAAAGCGTGTCGAGGAAGCGATGGCGGCCCCGGATTGATTGACGTTAAGTCGACCGGCTGACTCGATTATCGTCCGTCCCTGGTCATTAAGAAGAAACATGGTCTGCCTCGAAGTAAAACCTCCACTTACGTGGATTAAGATAAGTAATTATGTCTTATGGTTTCAGATGGTTTCCAGATTAATCGATTCCCAGCGAAAAATCGGATAATCGACTGCCGATGCGCGCGGACCATTAATTTTCGTATCATCCCATATTAATATCCGCGCTTCCATCGAACGCGCGGACACGGCGATGCTGTCGTGGCGCATCCGAAGCGTTTGTATTTCCACGTGGAAATCATTAAATCAATTAATTGCCTCATTAACGTAATTAATCGTACGCCGAGTTGAGCGAATGAAAAATATAAATTACTCATGTAGAGCGTGCATATACCTTTGTGTGATTGATGGCGCCGGTATTTCGACAATGTATTCTGAAAATATATAATATATCGAATTTCCCCGTTTTCATTGCTCTCTCGTGCACTTTCGATTCTCAATAATGACAAATGTAGACGTAGGACAGTCCGATGAAACCTCTGTGCATCTTAACTTGGTCATGACACGTCGCACTGATACGGCTGATACTTCCTCTCTCGACATTCCCGGTTCTCGACAAACTCGCCGACTTGCCGGAAGTTCTTCGCAACGCGCTCAAGGACTTCCATTGTTTCGCAAAGCGCAATACGCTACGACTACTGCCGGTTGAGCAACTTGCCCGCCGCAATCTCGCCAATATCGTCCGAGTTTGAGCATTACCTCTGGAGAACGTCAGTACGTTCGCCGGAAAGCAACGAACTCAACGAACACTGTGAGAGAGATCGGAGAGCAGCCAGTCTGTGGAAGGGGGATACGCGCGTGATAGGCTCCACTCAATTTTCATATGGCCCCCAGGAATCGCCTAGAATCCAGAACCATGAATTTCACGAGACCTCGTAACCGACGTAAATCCTTCGAGGAATTAAATTCCGTACGCGAAGAGAAAAGACCTTTCAATATTGCGAACGTAGCTAACCCTTTTATATTCATTATCAAAATTATACGCTTGCCACCGCGAAGTATTGGCCACCTGCGGTTATTCGACAAATCACAAAGGCATGGGAAAACGAGACTGAGAAAGGTCGCAAGCGCAAACTCCGTTAACAAAAAATTAATATCTAAGTAATTTTAAATTAAATAAAAAACTATTAAATTTTGTGCACTTTTTGAGATTACGAAGACTGCCTTCAAACATCACAAAATCATCCAATTTTTAGAAAAACTCCTTTACATATATAGGATCGCTGAATAAGAAAATAGATGGGCTTTATGATAAATTTCCGACGTGGCTCCGACATCAATGTAGTCGTAATCGATGAGGAAGCTTATCTCCAGGCTTACATAGAAACAAAAGACAAATTATCACATAAAGACATCGATCTCCCTGATTGATGTCCGCGGACAGGCGACAGAACAGATGCGAACGGCTGGCCGTTTCGGTAGGCGCAAAAACGAAACGACGGAAAACAGAAGAGGATGAATGGAGAAATCTCCGGAGTATAAAAAGAAAATCTCCTCTCCCGTAAACCAACGCTTCACGTTCGTCGCTGGCGAGCTGGAAAAACTTACACCCATTGTACATTCGTTGAGAAGCGAATTAAGAGCGAATAGATTTTTCCTATTCCCATCTCGTTTCGTTGAAAGCGAGAAAGGGAGAGAGAGGGAGAAAAAGAAAGAGGAGAAGGCCGGTGTACCATGATAGG
>JASTWP010000193.1:0-202524 GCA_030770255.1 Temnothorax ravouxi
GAGAAAGGATACACGCCAAATTAGACCACGAGGTGTTTAGAATCGTCAAAGTGCAGAAAACTAATCCCGTGACGTATCTGTTGGAAGATTCCTGCGGAAAAACCCATCGCCGGCGGCTTCTACGAATACGAGTTACATCGCGTTGCTAATCCCGACGTGTATCTCGTTGAAAAAGTTTTGCGCAAAAGGGGGGGATGAGGTTTATGTAAAGTGGTTAGGATTTGATAATTCACACAATTCATTGGATACACAAGAATAATGTATTGTAAAAATTTATTACAATATAAAAACATATTATACATACAAATGTGTTATTTATTTTCCTAAATGTATTTACAATATATTTACAATGGTATTTTTATAAGTCCCCATGGCAGCGTTTCGGTAGAACCGGGTATAATGTAGCGCTTATCGTCGTACGGGACTTAGAGCTATTTTCGTTTCGGATATGATGTATACCTCGTGTAGTTTGGATCTTATGCAAGCCTGCTGTCGCGTCATTTCAATTTCGTCGCGCAAACACCGCGTGTAATCGTCGAACGTTATTCGACCTGGCTACGACGTTATTCTTAACACCTTTAGCCTTTTTCGTATCTTTCTTACCGTCTACTCGCAAAGCGTACATCTTTGCTCTAAGCCCGACGAATTCGATCATTATCGCACCGTTATTTTCATCTTTCATTAAGCCCGGTACTTTTTTATTGGCGAGTGGGATACCGTACGCATTATCGATTGCATAATCGCTAGTGTCAAATTTATTAATGTGGCGCTTCATGATATCATACACATCGTCGCACTCGATGTGGTAAATGAGACTGTCCGTATCGGTGTACGTGACTTTACACTTATCGCGATACAACGGTAACATGTACTCGTGATGAAATTTGTACAAACATGTCTTGGATATATCGAGGATGCACATACCCACATAGATTGGTTTGTCGAACTTCACCTCGAGTTTTCGCATTTCTATTGCTACTAGATTATCCGAAAAGACGCTTCGGCTATAAAAATTTGGTTTCGCGATCATTGCCTCCGCGCCGTATCTACCGTCCCAATAAGTCACGAGTCGCACGTCAACGTGATTGCGCACATTCTCCATGGTTTTACCAAACACTGCATTGTTCATCAATTTGTATAAATTTTTCTCGAAATCATTTTTGGCCAATGTCCTAAATTTCGTATTAAGTTCTATATAATCGCGAAGCCATGGAGATTGCGCGAATTTCAGTATGCGGTAAATCTTTGCTATGCGGAGAGTACACTGCTGTAGGATGCGATAATGTATGACATAGCGTTTCTTATCGTATAATGTTGCGAGGAGCTTGTCCTGCCGTTTGCCGGGTGATTTATCGCGCGTCGGACAAAACGGTAGGTCAGTGTGCGCGTTGTGAAGATGTTGCGGATACTCCAAGTCGACTTCGAGAATGTAGCCTATCGTGGAATCCAACGCGACATCCATAACATTAAAATCGGTTACGTCGTCGACCCATTGAAAATCTGCGTATGGCAATGGTTGGCACATTGCCCAGCCGTATAAGTTATTTACGTCAAAATACATCAGGTACGACGACGGTTTCGATGGATCGTATGACTGCATGTACTTGTTGTTGGCCAGCGCGTATCTGTTTGAACATTGACTCAAACCGCCGCGTATACCGCGTTCGATAAACATGACCATGTCAATGTCGGTAAGCAGTTCGAAATTGATACGCGTATGCTTCAACATAGCATCCCACGTAAAACCCGGTAGAGTATAATAATACGCAGGATCGAGTCCATAACTCGCGACGCAGCTATCGCGAAAATTTTCAAAGATATCGGCCAACAGCAAGACATCAGTTTTGAGATATAAATCGCTGTAATCACCGAGCGTTCGAATGGAGATCCGCTGCCAGACGTCGACGGCGTGCGCGTAATCGCTCTCGGATACGGTGTCACCTGTCAATGAACTGTAAAACGAGTCGCGCGGTGGTAAACACAAGTCCTCCAATTTTTCAACGCAGTCAATGTATTCATAGGAAAATACGCCTTTTCGTGTCAGCAAATCAAAATTTTCTGCGGATATTTTACAAAATTCGCGTTGCAATATTTGCAGTTTATTTTTGCTGAGATAAGATGCCAATTTGTCGAGACTAGCGGTGAGAAACTTGTATGTATCGATAAATCGCAATTTGACGCACGTTTTCTTATCTTTATCTTCGGTGCTTTTAACGTTTTTCGTAAACGAAATGTATTTTTCTTTTGTGATTGGGAGTAAGTCTACATGTCCCTCGTACGCTGTTGCTATTTCAGTTATAATAAAATGCGCGTCATAGCCCGATAAATTATGAAACACTATGGGAATGCAATGCAAATCTTTATAATTTAAGTTACAATTAGAATGCGCGGGACCTCTGTATCGGCCGGTCAGGTGACAATGGTCGCGTACTCGCACGTCGTCTGGCTCGAACGGTTTTTCGCACACGTGACAGTGCGTTGCGCTGTTAAATTTTTCCCATTCGTCTTGCGTGAAATCTGCCATGGGTACGTTAGTGGACAAGATAGTTTTGACGTCGTGAGCTAAACGTCTTAGCTCCTCGGCGAACCACGCGACGCAATCCTTATCGCGACGAAACCGATACATAGATAACGACTCGTCGTACGAGCAACGCACGTAGTACCCTATGCTAAACACGCGATGATGTTGATATGTGTACCTAGACGTTTCCGGATCCGCTTCTATCTTTTCCAGGGTACATTCCAGGTCGGCGTATACGATAAACGGAACTCGTTCCTTCCTGCTATGATTTTTAAAGGCCAGCCACTTGTTGTTATCGCTCGGTAACTTGATCGCGCAGTCATTCATCTCCTGACAGTCGACGGTGTGGGCTTCCAATTTCTCGTTAGAGCTGAAGTAGTGCAAACATCTGCAAAAAATAAACGCAAATATTATAAATTTTTTTATATACAAAATATTCTATATTATTAAAAGAACTATAGGTACTTACCGATCGCAAAAGTATTTCCTGTGCTCTTTTTTACTCAATTGCGAGCTCACGAGGCGGGATAGGTTCTTGATCCACGCAAAATGTCCCACGTTGTCGTCATGCATGTACAGCAGATTTACGTGTCTGCCCATCTTACGATCAGTAACCCGTAATGGCAAGATAGCAAGTTCCTTGTTTTTTTCGATGCTGTAGACGTTGATGGAGATGTTGTAATTTTCAAAATTTTTAATTTGATCCAACGTCATTGGAAACTTAATGTCCGTAAGATTTAGCACCGACGTGTAATGTGGATACGACGATTCGCGTTCTGCATGTCTCTCGGCTGGATACAGAGCAGCCACCACGGACCATGCGAAACATGCATTGTCTCTTGATTGCACGTTTATCACCGCTTTCTTCTTTTTAATTTCTCGCGGTATTTCCACAAAACATCCCGCGTGCAATGGATTATATTTGTTCACATTTACCGTTAAATTGAGTATACTCGACAACGCCCATCCGCTATCACGTTCCTGGAATTTCTCCAGCTTTGCTAAGGTAGGTTCGATGACGTGTCGCTTGTACCACTCACACAGATCGGACTCACGAAAGAGTTCACTGTTTCTCGTTGCGATACTTTTATTCGCGCGTTTGTCACCCGCAACAAATTCACCATTAAACACTGTTAATTTTTACATTGTCATGTTGTTGCATGACGTTCCGCACACGATCGAGTACAATGTCTCCCGCATTTTTGAGAAATTGTTGAGGGTCGATGTGTTTGAAATTTATTACCGCACCGGTCAGTATACGGCTTTCAAAAGCCGTATCTATCTCGCGCCATCTGAGTCCTGTCTCACTCGCACTGTATCCAGCACCCCCATGCACGAAACGTTGACGTACCGAGTCTTTCAAACCTTCGAGTCGCGCGATACAAGCGACCAACGACTGTTTGAGACCGATCGATGACTGATCGATCGATAATCGTGACCGTTTAATTCGGCTTTGTTCTTCCAACGATTCGATAAACTCGTCGCATCGTTGCTCCCACGCGGCAAAGTCTTCTCTCGAATTTAACAGGGTGGATTGCTCCAACAACACTTGCTCCATGTTATTGCACGATCCTCTTGCTAACGCCATTTGTTGCACTCACGACTTCCAGTTCTCGACTATTGAGCGTATCCCCCAGATTCGTCATTTTATATTCTACTAATGATGCATCGTTTGCTTATCATATCAAATTTCATCTCAGCAGCCGTACATCGGCGCTATTTGCAAAATTTGCAGTTTTGCACGTGTTCGATGAAATCGTCGCGAGACATGTCGCGACAAGTTCTTCAAAACAATAACGCTCCATTGACTTATGCAAAATTGCAAAATTTGCAGTTTTGCACGTGTTCGATAAAATCATCGCGAGACATGTCGCGACATGTTCTTCAAAACAATAACTCTCCATTGACTTATGCAAAATTGCAAAATTTGCAGTTTTGCACGTGTTCGATAAATCATCGCGAGTCATGTCGCGAGACATGTCGCGACATGTTCTTCAAAACAATAACTCTCCACTGACTTATGCGAAATTGCAAAATTTGCAGTTTTGCACGTGTTCGATGAAATCATCGCGAGACATGTATGCTCTTGAAAAGAAATCATATTTGATGCCCGATGAGGTGATCTCATCACGAATGTTCTTGTCAAAGATATTACATTTAACGTATATGTGGATTGTGGTGGTGGTCACCATGCAGCAGCCGTACATTGGCGCTATTTTTGCAAGATTTGCAGTTTTGGGTACGTATAAATAGTCTACGAGGATTCTAGAGCGCAGTCGAGAGTTCGATACGGTTCGTGTACGTCGCAAACAGCTAGATACGATGAACACTCACGGTGCGAACTACTACGTTCCGATTCAGGATGAAACGTGCGAGAAATAGCACAATGAGTAAGTACCGCTAATTTTCGTATATACTTGTGCAAAAAACTTTTATAAACGTGTAACGGCCTGACTTTATCGAACGCGGGCTAGCCGGCTGGATCGGGAGTTCGATGACAGGCCCAGAGACAATAATCAATTTATAGCACACGGATTAATTCCTTTATTTAGCTCGAGGCTCGGGATTATACATAGATCGTAATTCCACGCGGCAGGTTACAATTGGTAGTGCATCTGCACTCGGGTGGTAGCACGAACGTGGGCTTTACAGAGAAAATGACGCAACGCGGTATATTTACAAGCGGCAGTGCATGTGCACTCGGGGTTTTAACGGACGCGGGGTTTCAGAGGAAATAACGCAACGCGGTATTTCTACAAGCGGTAGTGCATGTGCACTCGGGGTTTTAACGGACGCGGGGTTTACAGAGGAAATAACGCAACGCGGTATTTCTACAAGCGGTAGTGCATGTGCACTCGGGGTTTTAACGGACGCGGGGTTTACAGAGGAAATAACGCAACGCGGTATTTCTACAAGCGGTAGTGCATGTGCACTCGGGGTTTTAACGGACGCGGGGTTTACAGAGAAAATAACGCAACGTAAAATTACAGTCGGTAGGGCGGATGCCCTCGGGAAATGCAACGGACGCGGGTGGTCTAAAAGACAACGCAACGCGGGATTTTACAAGCGGGGACGCGACCTAACGGGGGTTAAGACCGTGGGCACGGGGAAACGCGATAGGTGCAACGGAGGATTGCGGAGTCCCGGGGCTACGGTTGTGAGAACCCTCGCTACGAGGACGAGCACGCTCGACCTCGCGGTGCCGTAGCCGTCGGGAGTACGGTGGAGCTCGGAGACACTCTGAGAACCCTCAGTAGAGACCCACACTCTGGACCTCGTTTTACGTGTCGCCCTAGGATAGGGAAGGTAGGCTTCGCCAGGAGTAGCGGAATGCTGTGGCGTAGGCGAAGTGTCGTCTCGTCGAGCGCGCCGGCTTATATATCGCTCGGCGCGGCAGGCTCGGCCGGCGGGAGGCCGATCGTCAGGCGAGTTGCGCGGTGGTGGGAGCGGCGCGATCCTGTGCGCTCGCTTCGGCGGGGCTCGGCCCCCGTCGGCGCTCGTTAGCGTCATGCGGGAAGGCCCCGGTGCGGCGGATTTCCCGCGCACACGGTGCGTTTTGATAGTTTAAAAATTGGGCGCACCGCGCCCTGTCCTCGCCCGACGGGTGATCGGTCGGGCGGTATCCGGCGGGTGGTAGCCGGGAACGATGCCTTGTTTTCAGGGGCGCATCGTTACACCACCCCCCTCCTTATGTGCCCGAACTTAGGGGCATAGTGTCCCGCTGGTTGGTGGTGCCGGTCGGCCGGGTGGTCCCTTTAGGCCGGTGGTTTCCGGGACTTGTCCTTGATCCACCGGACGGAGCCGTCCCCATTGAAGCGTATGTGCCAACGCCGGTTCCCGATCGTATGTTTATATTGTCGGGCGACGTGGCACGCAAAATGGGGAACCTCTATTACAACTCCGGGCTCGACCTGGACTGGAATCGGCGGCGCCGGCAGTGGCCCCATCACTCTCGCGGGTTGGAGTGTCGGCCGTGGTCGTCGGTGGGCCTCTAAAAGCGGTCGTGGGCGCCTTGGCGGCGGCGGTGGCGGGGCCAGGAGCCAGGCCTGCTTTGCTCGATTTACCGCATCGGACCTCTGGATGACCGTGCCTACTCGCGGCACGGTCTTCGGCGGGATCGGTCTGGTCGGCGGTGAGGGTGGTGGTGCCGCGTCGGGCTCGCCCCGATAGAGGGTGGCCCACCCTTGCCCGATCCCAGGATTGGCCGGATCGTACTCCTCGTCGTCCTCGCCGAGGATCTTCGTTATCTCTGCTAAGATATCTCGCTCTTGCGGCGTTGTTTCGTCCGTCATGACTGCGGTCGTTCTGACGATCGGCTTGCTCCTGCCTCGGTGCGCCGGGTATATTGGTGCTTGTTTTTGTTTTTCGGGAGTTCGGAATACTGTTTGGGTCGCGTTACAACGGTTCGTTCGTCGATGTTCTCGTCTTGGCGCGTGTTTTCCGGCCGTGTACGTTTGCGCGGCGGCGACGGTCGCCCCGAGCGCGTCCCCCCCATCGAGGTCCGGGCCAGGCACGTCGGGTGGTGCGTCGTCGGGGGCGCGCTTTAGATCTTGCACATGTACGTGCCGATACCATTTCCCCGAGCGGCTGCGGAGGTCCACTATGACGGGTGAAATAATGCGGCGGATTTCTAGCGGGCCGATAAATTTTGGCGCGAGCTTGGCGTTAAACGCCGTTGCCTTGTTGGAAAGCGGGCGGTCCCGCTTCCATACCCATTCTCCGATGCGCGGTCTCCATTCGCGGCGACGGAGATTGTAATGTTTTTCTTGGTGCTGAAACGCGCGGGCCAGCTGGATTTTCACCAGGTCGTACGCTTCTGTTAATCGGCGCTGCATCTGGGTCGGCGGTGTTGGCTCGTCGCGCGGCGCGTCCTCCCCGGGGCGGCGTAATTCGCGGCCGTGATTTAGAAACGCAGGTGTGTAGCCCGTCGCGTCGTGGGTTGCGGTATTATAGGCGAACTGGAGCTCCGGCAAGTGCTCGTCCCAGGTTTTGTGTCTTTTCGCGTATTGCGCGATCATGGTTTTGATTACGCGGTTGGTGCGTTCCACGGGGTTGCAGTGGGGCGCGTAGGCTGGCGTAAAGCGGTGGCGAATTCCACAGTCAGCGAGGAGTTTAGCGAGCTGCCGGGATTTTAATTGCGTGCCATTGTCCGACAGGATCTCGTCCGGGCATCCGTGTCGGAGGATAATGGCTTCGGTGACGCGTTTTACGATGGCCGGCGCGGTGGCCCGTCGTAATGGCCGGAGCTCGATCCACTTCGTAAAGCGGTCCTGGATGTTGAGGAGCCAGATATGGCCGGCGGCAGATCGCGGGAGCGGGCCGACAAGGTCGAGGGTGACCTGCTGCCACGGGTGGCCGAGTGCGGTCGGGTGCAATTGTCCGGCGGGTTTCTCTTGCGCGACTTTATGCGCGAGGCACGCCGGGCATTCGCGGACGTAGCGGGCGATGTCGCGGAACATCCCGGGCCAGTAATACCGGTGTGCGATTCTCGCGATTGTTTTTGCTATTCCGAGGTGACCGGCGGTCGGCGCGTCGTGGTACTGTTCGAGGAGCGGTCCTCGCTGGTCTTTTGGTACGCATTCCTTCCACTGTTCGGCTGCTGGGGTTTCTTTGAAATCGAGGCTGTGGAGTACGTGCTTCCACAGCCGGCCCTGGTCGATCCGGAAATCCGGTACCTCGTGTGGCGTGGTTTCGGTCGCGTGCCACATGCGCGTGTACCAGGGGCACTTTGCTTTCGTGACGACGAGAATTTCGGGTTGTCGGGATAATGCGTCGGCTACCTTGTTGAGTGCCCCTTTTCGGTATTTGATCTCGAAGTCATATTGTTGTAGCTCAAATGCCCATCGCCCCAGCCGGCCGGACGGAGATTCTAGTTTCTGTAGCCATTTCAGCGACTGGTGATCGGTGATCACGGTAAAGCGGTACCCCTCAAGGTAGCCGCGCATTCGTCGGATTCCCCACACTACTGCCAGGCACTCCAGTTCGGTCGCGCTATAATTCCGCTCGGCGTTGTTTAATGTGCGGCTGGCGTAAGCAATAACGCGCTCGCCCTCGGGGAAGTATTGCGTCAGCACGGCTCCCAGACCGGTGGTGCTGGCGTCGGTTTGGAGGTGGAACTGTCGCGAAAAATCCGGACACGCGAGCACTGGCGCGGTGGTCAAGACGTTTTTGAGGGAGGTGAATGCGTTTTGTTCGGCTTCCCCCCAATTCCACCGGGCTTGCTTCCGTGTTAAGGCGGTGAGTGGTGCGGCGAGAGTCGCGAAATCCTTAATGAAGCGGCGGTACCATGATGCGACCCCCAGGAATTGTCGGATCTGACGGATATTTTTCGGCGCGGGCCAGTTCGCGACGGCGCTGACTTTGTCCGGGTCGGTTCGAATACCGTCGCGGTCGACGATGTGGCCGAGGTATTTAATTTGATCGGCGCAGAATCGGCATTTCTCGGGGTTAATGCGAAGGTTGGCCTCGCGGAGCCGGCGGAAAACTTCGCGCATAGTGCGGAGGTGTTCGTCGAATGTCTTAGTGATAATAACGATGTCATCTAGATACACGAACACGTGCGGTTCCAGGTCCGGGCCTAAAATTGTATCGAGCAGGCGTTGGAACGTGGCTGGTGCCGAATGCAGCCCGAACGGCATTACCTTAAACTGCATTAGCCCCTTGCCGGGGACGGTGAAGGCGGTCACGGGTCGGCTTTCCGGCGCGAGGGGCACTTGCCAATAGCCGTTCTTTAGATCGAGCGTGGACAGGTAGCGAGCCCCCCGCAATTTGTCCAGCGTCGCGGTGATGTGAGGTAAGGGATACGCGTCTTTTTCGGTGGCCTCGTTGACCAAACGGAAGTCGATGCAGAAGCGGGGTTTGCCGTCCTTTTTTCGCACGATAACGACTGGCGAGCTCCACGCGCTGTGGGACGGTTCGATGATGCCGTCGTGGAGCATCTTCTCGACTTCCGCGTCGATGATCGCCTGCATGGCGGGGTTTCGCGGCCGGTAACGTTGCTTAATTGGTCGGTCGGTCTTGACGCGTATCACGTGCTGCACGCGGTCGGTGGGGCCCTGCACGGCTTCGAACTTCGCGAGTTCGACGGCCAGGAAGCGGCGCAGGCATTCCCCCTCTGTTATCGCGTCCCCCTCGGGCGCGGGTTTAACGGCGGCGGTCCGTGTGTCGGCGGTGGGCGGGACCGGTGACGGTATGGCGAAGTCCATTTTTGCCCACAGATCAACGCCTATCAGAATGTCGCAATCTAACATCGGCATAATCTGAAACCGGTGCCAGAACATCCGTCTCTGCACGGTGATGGGAAACGTGACTAGTCCCGGTATCGGCGTGCTCGACCCGTCGGCGAGATACACCTGTCCGTTAACCGGCTGGATCGGGAACTCGCGGGCTAGTTTGTCGGCGGTTTGTGAGTTGATGAACGATGCCTCAGACCCGGTATCTATAAGTGCCTCGAATGGCTGCTTTGCCGCTATCACGGTTAGGTGCGGACGGGGTGTGTACGTTATTCGGAGGACCGGAGAGCGGCCGCTTCGTCCCCGGCCCGAGCGGCATTTCCCGACGGCGGGTGACAGTCCTTGGTAAAGACGCCATCCCTGCCGCATTGGGAGCAGAACCGGCGCGGTGGTCGTCGGCAGTCGTACCGGGTGTGCCCTCTCTGTTTGCACCGCCAGCAGCATTCTCGGCGGTCGTATGCTGCGGCGGCGATCGCGGGTTTCGGAGCGATGGTTTGGCGGGAGCGCGTCTGCTCTTCAATGTGCTCGAATTCCTCCGCCAGGCGTAGGATATCTCGCGTGCGCAATACGGTGTCGCGGCGGATATACATCTGATAACGCGGGTGCATGTTATCGTAGAGCGCGTCGACCTGCTCCTCCTCCGCGAATCCGGTGGCCCGTCGCATCATCGTCAGCATATCCGTCGCGAACTTGCGGTACGGTTCGTCCGGTTTTTGCAGGCGCGTTTGAATTTCGCGGACCAGTTTGGCGCGATATCGGCGCGGCAAGTAGTATTCGCGGAAGTCGTCGCAGAAGTCTTCCCATCCCTGCCAGTTGGCTCGGTTGTTCCGGCACCACAGAAGGGCGTCGCCCTTGAACATCTCCGGCAGCCCCATTAACAATTGCGCGCCGGAATATTGATACGCGCTCTTTAGCTCTTCGAGCCGCTCGAGGAAGGCTACGGGGTCTTTCCCGTCGAAATGGCACCCCCATTTTCGTATCTGGTCCATGACCTGGGCGGGGGTTTCGCGGAGGGGGTCACTCGCGGTCGGGTGAAAGGGTTCAAATTGTGTCGTCATTGGCGGCGGTGTGAAAAACGGCGGGTTTGGTGATGACGGCGGGCGCGGGTCGAGTGCCGGTACGCGGAGTTCTCCTGCTGGGTGTACAGCGATAGTGGGTGCGGCCGGCGTCTGGTTATCCCCCGCGATGGTGGATTGCACCGTTTCCGGGTGCGCGGTTACGTAGGTGCTTAAGCGTCGGCGTAGCTCGTCGATCGAGCCGTCGGGGTCTAGTTTGAGTCGTTCGAGTTCTACGACGAGCTGGTTTTTCGATAAGGCGTATATCCACGACTTTGGCATGGTGCACTTTGATTACTGTCTCTCGGGGCGGATCAAAACGGTCCCTGTTCGGGCGCCATGTAACGGCCTGACTTTATCGAACGCGGGCTAGCCGGCTGGATCGGGAGTTCGATGACAGGCCCAGAGACAATAATCAATTTATAGCACACGGATTAATTCTTTTATTTAGCTCGAGGCTCGGGATTATACATAGATCGTAATTCCACGCGGCAGGTTACAATTGGTAGTGCATCTGCACTCGGGTGGTAGCACGAACGTGGGCTTTACAGAGAAAATGACGCAACGCGGTATATTTACAAGCGGCAGTGCATGTGCACTCGGGGTTTTAACGGACGCGGGGTTTCAGAGGAAATAACGCAACGCGGTATTTCTACAAGCGGTAGTGCATGTGCACTCGGGGTTTTAACGGACGCGGGGTTTACAGAGGAAATAACGCAACGCGGTATTTCTACAAGCGGTAGTGCATGTGCACTCGGGGTTTTAACGGACGCGGGGTTTACAGAGGAAATAACGCAACGCGGTATTTCTACAAGCGGTAGTGCATGTGCACTCGGGGTTTTAACGGACGCGGGGTTTACAGAGAAAATAACGCAACGTAAAATTACAGTCGGTAGGGCGGATGCCCTCGGGAAATGCAACGGACGCGGGTGGTCTAAAAGACAACGCAACGCGGGATTTTACAAGCGGGGACGCGACCTAACGGGGGTTAAGACCGTGGGCACGGGGAAACGCGATAGGTGCAACGGAGGATTGCGGAGTCCCGGGGCTACGGTTGTGAGAACCCTCGCTACGAGGACGAGCACGCTCGACCTCGCGGTGCCGTAGCCGTCGGGAGTACGGTGGAGCTCGGAGACACTCTGAGAACCCTCAGTAGAGACCCACACTCTGGACCTCGTTTTACGTGTCGCCCTAGGATAGGGAAGGTAGGCTTCGCCAGGAGTAGCGGAATGCTGTGGCGTAGGCGAAGTGTCGTCTCGTCGAGCGCGCCGGCTTATATATCGCTCGGCGCGGCAGGCTCGGCCGGCGGGAGGCCGATCGTCAGGCGAGTTGCGCGGTGGTGGGAGCGGCGCGATCCTGTGCGCTCGCTTCGGCGGGGCTCGGCCCCCGTCGGCGCTCGTTAGCGTCATGCGGGAAGGCCCCGGTGCGGCGGATTTCCCGCGCACACGGTGCGTTTTGATAGTTTAAAAATTGGGCGCACCGCGCCCTGTCCTCGCCCGACGGGTGATCGGTCGGGCGGTATCCGGCGGGTGGTAGCCGGGAACGATGCCTTGTTTTCAGGGGCGCATCGTTACAAACGTAATTGTATTTTTTTTACAGTTTTGTTAAACCCCACTACACGCCACGTATTTTGGGAAGGAGATTTGCCTTGACATCGACATCATATAAATTTTTGGATGTTGGAATCAACGCGGGACCTATGTCCTCTGTGGATATACATATTGGTGATAACCGAGGCAATCGGATAATTCTGCCACATGCAACGTGGGTGACATTCATCGAAAAACGTGCAGATATACAGCGACTCGTGCAGTCATCGGCACTATCATCGCTAACGTTTCGAGATCTGGAGCTTGTTAAAATACGTGACGCAGATATTGTAAAATTGACGTCGTGCGGCACCAACTTGTACATACATGAAACCGTCAACTGTACTCTTCCTGTTCGAACTAGAACATTGCGTCGAGAATGTGTATTTTCAACTATATAAATATGTTCACGACGTAAGTGATAAATTCAAACATTTTGTAACAATTTTACATCAAAATTGTATCACCGATAAATGTAACGCAGTTACAATCTTGCGTGAATTTTATGATAAAAATTCGATTATTGATTGTGAATTATTAGCATACGTTTTGGATACTATTGTGTATAATGCGCTTCATGATAAATAAATGCATATAATATGGTTAAAAAATTTCCTTTTTATTTACCGTTCCCTGTCGTTAAGCTTCGTTTATCGTTTACTTAAATATAATATTAAAATTAAATATCGCGAAGATCTAAACGATTAAATATTGTTGGCGAGAAAAATATATGCGATCGTGAGCGATAACGCGAACGTGGGCCGGGGAGGCCGGGAGGGACCGCGAGAACAAGAAGACGCGCGCGACCGGGGGACGGGGGCGAGGGAAAGATAACGCGAGCGGGAGCGTGTGACGTCACGCGGACCGGCGCGGCCGTTGCACGCGGACCCCTCCCGCGGCGAAAACGCAGTCGCTCCGCGGCGCGGCGAAAACGCGGTCGCCCCGCGGCGCCGGAAAACCCCCTCGCCCCGCGGCGCCGGAAAACGCGGACCCCCTCGCCCCGCGGCGCCGGAAAACGCGGTTCCCCCCCTCCCGCGGCGCCGGAAAACGCGGTTCCCCCCTCCCCTTCCCTGCGGCGCTCGAAAAAACGCGGTTCCCCCCTTCCCCTCCCGCGGCGCTCAAAAAACGCGGTTTCCCCCCTCCCTGCGGTCCCCCCGCCCGCGGTTTCCCCCCGCCTCTCATCCCCCCTCAGATCCCCGTGTTAGAACCGGCCTACCTTACCTACTTCCTATACAATCTTCTAAATTAACGTTATTTTTATAGATACAGCATTATAAATCTTATATAATGTAACTGTGGAATGCAATGTAATCGATTTTATACCATAACTTGCTGATATATATTTTCCTATAACGGTTTAAAAAAGATTGTCTATTTCGCCAAAATGATCAAAGGAAGACGATATTTATTCTCACGAAGGTACGATGCAGCGGTCTCAACGAAGCGACGCGCCTTACGCACGAAATTATTAATATGCTCAGTGCGGGGTAACTTGAATTTATGGTAGCGCGCCAATAATAATGATGTCGTTGAATTATTACTCCGACGCTGCAGCAAGTGGTGTACCTGCAAGCACGATTCCGAAGTAACCCAGGAAACGTCGAGGTGAACGCAACTTTGACGGCCCAATAAACATCGGACGATTTATCGTATACGCGGCGTACTCGCGTTACGGTTACCTATACTCATCGTCGAGAGTCTGGTCGGCCCTCCTTATTATTAGCTACCGCGCCATTGTTTCGGGGGTGTGCGACAGGCAGCTTAACGGCCGCTTTTTACGTGTCGCGGCGTGGAATTAAGCGCAGTCCCCAATTTACTCCGGCGTACTTTCAAGAGCGGCGTGCGAGAGCGCGGTGGCTGTTTTGCAGAGCTGTAAACAGAGTTTCGCCCTCCGCTAGCATAAATTGCAGTCGCTTTTACGCTCCCGTTACCACCTACGCAGTATCTTCTTTCGTGGCTTGCAAGTCCAAAAACTCACCTCTCTCTTTCTTCCTCTTTTTGGAGATTTTTTAAAATAAATCCGGAAACCTTCAGACGAAGTAGAAATCTTAAACTTTGTGTGTGTGTGAATGATTCCTTAAAAAAATTATATTATAAAAATAAATTTAAGACGTAGTTTGACACGTGAAGTTATATTAGGTTATTGGTGTTTAAATATATATAGCTTTTATTTTAAAACAAACAAACCTTTTATATAAAACTAGCTGGTTACCCGAGCTTCGCCCCGGAGGACATATGTAATAAACCATGCAAATAGTCTCTCTCTCTCTGTCTCTCTCTCTCTCTTCCTCTCTCTTTCTCTCTCTCTCTCCCTCCCTCCTTCCCCCTCTAAAATGCTATAAATTAAAAAATATTACTTATTTATCGACTGAAGTTCAATTCCGTCATATATAATTCTTTGAGATTCACTCAAATATTTCCTAAAAAATTGAAAAAAATTTCGTAATCGGTTTCCAAAAAAATACCGGTTCCCAAAATGATCGGTAACAAAAAACTATACAGTTTATAGCACTTTCCAGAAAATTCTACCCCTGTTTTACATACAATTCTTTAAAATTTGATCAATTATTTCCCGAAAAATTCGTCAAACTTCTGATACTTGCTTCCAAAAAGATCGGTAATAAAAAATTATATACTTTATAGCACTCCCCGGGAAATTCAACCCCTACTTTATGTACAATTCTTTGAGATTCGGTCATTCCGAACCGATTTCCAAAAAGATCGGTAACAAAAAATAGTACATTTTATAGCACTCCCCGAGAAATTCTACTCTTTCTTCATGTATAATTTTTTGAGATTTAATCAATTATTTCCCGAAAAATTAAAAAAACCAGTTTCCAAAAAGATCGGCAACAATTACTGTACATATCATGGCGCTTCCCGTAAAATTCTACCCCTACTTCTTTAAGATCGGTCAATAAATTCCCGAAAAATTAAAAAAATTTTGATACCGGCTTTCAAAAAGATCGGTAACGAAAAATTATACACTTTATAGCACTCCCCGGAAATTTCTACCCCTGTTTAATCTATAATTCTTTGAGATTCGGTGAATTATTTCCCGAAAATTAAAAAAAATTAGAAAAACCGGTTTCCAGAAAATCGGTAACAAAAAACTATACACATAGTGGCACTTTCCGGAAAATTCTACCCCTATTTCATATACTTTTGACAAAAATTCGGTTCAGGGGTTTGGGCTGGGCGTTGATGAGTCAGTGAGTGAGTGAGTCAGTCAGTCAGTCAGTCAGGACATCTTCCTTTATATATATAGATTATATTGCGAATTTGTACGTTTTTGCCGCCTCAAATAATCATATTAGAGAGCTTGAATTCGAATTATTTTATTTTGTAATATATACAGTTTAATTTTACAGAATTAGCATAACCGATTTATGTTTTGTATGTCATTATAAGAATGAATCTAATTTCATAAAAATATTAAGTTGCAATAAAAAAAAATCAAACTAGCACAGTAAACAACTGTGCCGCAAACACGTAGAACTACGTCATAACTGTCACTGATGATGAACTCGGCGCTACATCCCGGTGTAGGCCATGGCCTTCCTTGATCACGTCAATCATCATCATTGACAGTTGACGTAGTGCTGCGTAGTGCTACGTGTTGATTGCGGCACAGTTGTTGCTGTGCCCATACTGTGCAGTAGACGTAGTTCTACGTGTTTGCGGCACCAGTTGTTTACTGTGCTAGTTTGATTTTTTCAAACATAAATTTATTTTAAAGAAATAAAACAGTTTTCGATGATTATTTTTTTGAAACAATGGTAAAGTAAATAAAACAATTTTTATTAATTTTATTATATTCTACAGTTTTTTCTACCCCTATTTCATATATAATTCTTTAAAATTTAGTTAATTAGTTCTTGAGTTATAAAAATTTTGGTAAGTTTGGCTGTTTTTTTAAACAGAAATCGGTAACTCCTTTTATTATTAGCAATTTTGCATTTTTTTAATGCGATATTTCGACGTTTTAGAACATTAAGAAACACATTGGCATCGAAAACTACGCAACTGGTTTAAAAAAAAATCGGTATCAAAAAATTAACTTCACCACCGCCATTCCCGGAAAATTCTACCTCTGTTTCATATATAATTCTTGAAAATTTGGTTTATTAACAAATGAGTAGTTCGCACAAAACGTTGCAAGAAAAAAAACCGGTAACCCTTTTTGGAGACTTTATAACTTTAGAGAGAAAATGAGAATATATCTATAAGCTATCAAATGACAACTTATTTATTACTCTACGCTTATTATTTTTGAAAATATAACAAAAAAACAAAAATCGGTAATTTCTTTATTATTAGCAATTTTTCTTTTTTTTAATATTGTTTAATATGAGCTTTTTGATCAATTTTAATAAACTTTATGTTAACGTATTCGTAATTAAGATTGCTCTCTCGTACAAAGAAAATAATATTGAAAATTGAAAAAACGTAATAAATGATATACCTTTATAAATATTTCTTATAAAAACAGTATTTAAGCCGTGTGTGTATGAAAGATAGCTCGCTATGAGATATGATATGAGATATATTATCGTAAAATTTGAATTTACATAATGCTAAATTATAGATTTAATAATATATTATTTCATAAATTTAGACACAATTACTCCTTACCAAGGGAATACATATATGTATAAGGATGTACTCATAAAAGTGTGTATTTATAGCTTTGTATTAATGAACACATTTCAATGGGCTCATTAGCATATATCAATAATGAATTACCATATAGTCACATATAGAATTACCGATAGCCATTTGCCGACAACGTGCGATAGTATTTATAATATATTTAGTGGCGTTAATGCTACGAAAAATAGAGCAAGTCTTATACATATTGATAGACTTCTTATGTAAAACTTCCAGATAGCATCTTAAAACGTTTTCAGAGTATATTTTAATTGTAATTTCGTTGCGCAACACAACAAATAAGAGTTTTAATATAATGAATGAATTATAGTTTTAATATGTTTAAAGAAACTTAAATTTTTTTCAAACCTTTATACTTAATTTTTAATGAAATTAACAATATTACAAATTTTACAAAACAATGATTTTAATATTTCAAAGAATTAAACACTTAATCATTTTTTGATGTAGGTATTTTTTGCAAACAATATTTAGAGTATGTAAAGTATACAATTTAAAAAATTGTAAAAGGAATTAAATTGCACAGTTTAATATATTGATACAATTTCCTAATAGCACAAAAGCAATAGTTAATAGTTATTTGTGCAACAAGTGCTGGAAGATGAAAATTCACGGGTGCGGAGTTGACGCACGAGCCGAAGGCGAGTGCGGTCACCGCACCCGGGAATTTTCTACTTCACGCACGTGTTGCACACCCTATTTTATGTTGCAAGTGCGTGGAAAGTGGCCCATTACGCACGCGACGCGTGCGTGCGTAATGGGCCACTTTCCATGCACGTGTGACATAAATATTATTACTTAATTGTTTCAAGATTGCTTTGCACAAAAATTTTTTATTCTTATTTTCATATATTTTAACATTTCACTGATTTTACAATATAAGGTTTAAGAAACTATTTATCAAATATCTATATTATCTATATATTATCACATTATATTTCAAATGTTTAAATGCTTTAATTACTTGCAAACTAAAAGTATTTTTACGACAAAATAAAAAATAGTAACAAAAAAGGATTACCCGAATGCGTTGAATAATTTGATCGATTACAACAAAAATTAAGAGCAACAGTAATAACATTTTTAAGTTTAAAAATAAAATATATTTTTGTAAAAAGAAACTTGCAAAAAATAAATATATTCGTGAATTTGCATTAAAGAGTAGGTATTACACAAAATTCCCTCAAAACGTGATCAGCAAAGACTCAATTAGGGGTATTTAAATAAGTTAAAGTTTAACGGTTTGACAGGTTATGTCGGGTTAAAGTCGAGTAAAATGTTAATTAATTAACTTTGGGCGCAACTCTTTAAGGTTATGCAAAATACATAAGTGACTCATTAACCTATCACATTAATCTTTGGGTTAAAAGTTTAAAAATTAATTTTTTACCCGACTTTAACCCGACATAACCTGTCAAACCGTTAAACTCTAACTTGAATACCCCTGTTAAGTTGCATAATCGTACATAGTGTGGAGAAAACGATATTTTACTGACAGGTATTTATAACTGAAAAAAAAAACGGAAGAATATGAGTTTACATATAGTATATTATACAACTAGTGGGAAAAGTGGTCGATTCTGAATGAGTGTGAAGTTGGTCGCACTTGCTTCGCTCGTGCGACCAACGAGCGAGCTTCCCACGAGTTATTCATACTATTTTTCCTAACAAGAGCGTGAAACAGGCCGCTTTTCGCGCTTGTTTTACAATTTCATTTCTCCACTAGTTAAGAAATGGCTCCATTTCTCAACTAGTGGAAAAATTGATCGTTTTGCTCACTCAAAACAAGCGCGAAAAGCGGCTTATTTCACTCTCGCGTTAGGAAAAATTAATTTTTGCAAGAGAAATTTACATAAATTCATCAATAATTTGTAAGTTAAAAGTTTCCGTTCTAAATTAAATAAATTTTAATAAATTTGATTTAGCACGCATTTAAAACTAATTAAGATTTTTGGTATTTATTTCAATAATGTTTTAATCCCAAAAAACATATTATTTATGTAGAAAATTTCATTGATATTTTAGTCATTTATTCTGCAGAGTGTTCTTGAATTATCTGTGATAATGTCGAGACACTAGTACTTTAGGAGCTATCGAAAATGAGGGGGTTTTTATGAATTAAGCTTCAGAGACGCAAAAAAAATTAATGAAACATTTATTATCCAATTTGAAATAGATTGTACTTCAACGTGGAATTTTAATACCAGACTCAGTTAATACAACAGTACTAGAAAAGTTGACATTTGAAAAGTTGTAAAATCATGATATAACTTCTCTCTTTATTTTTGCTAAAAAAAAAAAACAATTGTGACTGCAAATTTTATAAGTAAGTACAACACTAGGTGTCCACTTGAGACATATCGTTATAACTTATGGAGTTCGATTACCCAAAATTACAAAAATATTTTAACTTTAGATATACCTTCCGTTGTTTCTGGAGCACACACGAGGTGTGTGTGCCGAGCACCTACACCTACGGAAAATTAAACTACGGGGATAGCCGTGCGAATTTCGGCGCGTTTTGACGCGCCGGAAAAGTCAATAAACGGCGGGGAGGAAATCCGGGGTAAAAGTGCCGTGAGGCGTCGGCGAGGATACGTCAAAAGGTTTTCGCGCGCAAGTCGGGCGGTAAATGAGCTAAACGGCCCGGGGCCAAAAGCTGGCGTCAAAAGGGAATTCAGGAGCCGTGCGCTAGGTGAAATTCTTGACTCTGCCCTCAGGACAGTGAATTACCACCTAGTACGCCACCCCTAGATTGCTATTCGCGCTACTCGACTGTGTGCAAGGGATTCATCCCGTGTTGCTATGTTGGAGATACGACATTGCTTCGCGCCAAGGAGACATCCCACTCGCTCCGGAGATGCCGCGTCCACTCCTTATTAACGTCTTGCAATATACTTTGAAAAATATATACTTTGAAAAATAATTGTTGTGCAACTACTTTTAAAAAATAAAACAAAATTGTGTTACCTAACTCAACTCAAGTGGTAGTAGTTTTAATTTTCTTTGATAAAATTATAATATTACAAATAATTATTTTAATCACAAAGAATTAAAGAGATAACATTATAAAATAAAAATATTTAATTAAAATAAAATAAATAAATTTTTCTTGTAAAAAACTTGGCGCTGCTTTTTTAAGGTCAACCCAGACAAACTTGCATAGGTGCATAAGCATATGCATAAAGAGATGGATTTGTCTATTTCCTTTTGCACATATGTGTTTACACTTATGTTTATGCGCTATGCAAAGGAGGAGGGTCCCTAAGGCCTGTTTTTGGCACCCCTTCAAAATTGGACCAAAATGGCTGGAATCACTTTCTTATATCCTTGGAAGTAATATTTAGTCAATTCCAGCCTAAACGGAAGTATTTAGAGTGTATACTTTAGGTATACATGGTGCATCAGCGCACCCGTATCAAGCATTTTTTTGGAAAACTAAGCGTTTTTGAGAAAAATGTTTCAGATAAAAGTTGTATGGTTTCAAGGGGGACATAAGATAATGTCATTGGTTTGACCTTGGATAGTCATTTGAAGGTCACGTAAATGTCGATTTCAATATTCTATATAGAACCCCCTATTTTTACATAACTTGTAGCTTATCTCGAGAGCTTTTCAAAACACTTATAACTAAGTCATTTTTCATTAAGTACTTTGCGAGTTATGAGGCTTCTTACAGATAGATTAGCAGAAACGTTACTTAAGGAGATCCGAGATTGAAATCATATTATTTATTCTTGTTGATTCTTTACATGTGAACAGTAAAATCGTAAACGTAATCTTCCTTTAAGAAGCCACGTAGAGTGGGGTGTTGGATTTACGTAAGTCCCCTTGCCTGTCACTTTTTGGGGTGCTTGATTAAAAAAGTGAGTCCCCTTGCCTCTCACCTTTTGGGGTGCTTGATTAAGGTGAGTCCCCTTGCCTCTCACCTTTTGGGGTGCTTGGTTAAGGTGTGTCCCTTTGCCTCTCACCTTTTGGGGTGCTTGGTTAAGGTGAGTCTCCTTGTCTCTCACCTTTTGGGGTGTTTGGTTAAGATGAGTCCCCTTGCCTCTTACCTTTTGGGGTGCTTGGATAAGGTGAGTCCCCTTGCCTCTCACCTTTTTGGGTGCTTGGTTAAGGTAAGTCTCCTTGCCTCTTACCTTTTGGGGGTACTCGAATTATTGCTCTTTTTCTTCATCTTCTTCTTCTTTTGATTCGTCGGTCTCCGACCAAGTGGCTGCGTCTAACAAATAATCCGGGTACACGTCGCTATGATATCGTGGTGCATTTACATGATGCCTCGAGATAAGCTACAAAAGATATGTAAAAATAGGGGGTTCTATATAAAATATTGAAATCGACATTTACGTGACCTTCAAATGACTATCCAAGGTCAAACCAATGACACCATCTTATGTCCTTCTTGAAACCATACAGCTTTTATCTGAAACATTTTTCTCAAAAACGCTTAGTTTTCCAAAAAAATGCTCGATACGGGTGCGCTGATGCACCATGTATACCTTTTTTTTTTTTTTTTTTTACGCGGGAGAAATCTTCCACTGCTGGAATCCCCGCAGAGGGCAACCAGTCACGGGACCATAATCCCGATCGGGGAGCGCCCTCTGGGGTTTGGCCAGCAGCCCCCGAAGGGGAAGACTCCCCGCCCCCGGGGCGGGACGGGGGAGTGCCGGATTCCATGCGCGCGCATCCCCCCCTCGAAGGGGTGATGGAGATCGCACGCGCATGGCCTACCGGCTAAAAACTCCCGCGAGTGACCCTAACGCTGCGCTATGTGGGGGGAGCCCTGGGAAACGCACTGATAACATCCGCGAGCTCCCCCACGCGCTCGCCGTAGCGAGAATCTCTAATTTGTGGCGGACGAGTGTCACCACCCTCGTCCGCCACCCCTCCCTCCGGGGTTGCCACTACTAGTGGCAGCGGACTAGCGGCTACCCCGGCCGCTCGCCCGCCCCCCGGGCGAGGGGAAGAAGAGGCGCGTATTACAACTTCCTCTCCTCTCCCCGCGCCCCTCTAGGAGGAGCAGGCGGGTGCCGTCCCCCGGGAAGCGAGGCCCCTACGGAACCCTACCCCCGCAGATCCGGCCCCCCGCCCTCGCGGACTGAGGGGAGCGCCTGTGGCGGAATCCCCTTGGGGAATCCACCCGAGCCTCCCCCAGCCCGCTCCTCCCGCCGACCTCTCGGCTGCTAACGGCGGCGGGAGGGGAGAGGAGACCCCACCTCCGTAGAGGCTACAGAGGCTACAGGGCCCCCCTCACCCCCCGCGCGCCCACCCCACTTTGTCCTGGGGGGGAGGCAAACCCGGCGTGGTTCGTCTCTCCCTATTCGCTGTCGGAGCGAGGAGGGGCGGCCTCTCCCCTCCTCACCCGCTCGTCCGCCTCCTTCTTCCGCAAAACTGCGTTAGCGAAGGAGGCGAACGCCCTCCAGGCACCATGTATACCTAAAGTATACACTCTAAATACTTCCGTTTAGGCTGGAATTGACTAAATATTACTTCCAAGGATATAAGGAAGTGATTCCAGCCATTTTGGTCCAATTTTGAAGGGGTGCCAAAAACAGGCCTTAGGGACCCTCCTCCTTTGTCTGGATAAGAGCCTCCGCACAAGACTCTCGTATGATAGCGTTGCGTAACGTAACGTGGATTAACGCACAAGAAACGTATCGGTTAGAGCCTCCGCACAAAACTTTCGTATGGTAACGTAACGTAGATCAACGCAGAAGAAACGTATTGACGTATAAAGCGTCATCTACAATGGCAGCAGGAGTATACAGTAAGACGTAAGCAGTAAGTTTTTGACTAATGGGATTTTTACAATTCAAGAATAATTGACTGTGATTGGTCAATAGAATAGGTTACTGTTTACGTCTTACTGCATACTTCTGCTGCCATTGTAGACGACGCTTAACGGCGTAACCGATACGTTTCTTGTGCGTTGACCCACGTTTCGTTACACTACGTTGCCATACGAAAGTCTTGTGCAAAGGGGTATTTATTTAGAATACGGGCCTGAACGCAAATATAGATAAAATTATGTTCAATCGACGCGTTTTTGCACAAAATGAAAAAATCTGGCAGATAAACGCGGCGGTCTGCCTTGCAAAGCGAGATATTAATCGTTAAAATTGACGACTATTTGGGTTAGAAAATCTGACATATCGACGAAATGCAGCGATACGAGCATGCGCTTTGGCCACTTGCGCATGCGCTGTGGCCACAATCACGTAATTTTAAAGAAATGAAGCGCGCCAATATATCCTATTACGTACTCGTAACTGTCGGATTTGACAAAAATTATTTAACATGTTATTGTTTGATTTTATCCAACTAATGGCAAAAAAAGAAGATTTAGTGGATTACCTGATCCAACACGGTGTGTTGCCATCAGAAATTAATTGTGAGAAGTGTGGTGAAAAATTAATCGTCAACAAAGAGACATTGCTGTTTCGATGTCGAAAAACAGTTCCCATAGCATCGTCACAAAAAAAGAAACGTGTCTCCAAACAATGCGATTACAAAAAAAGTGCCAAAGTAGGCACTTGGTTTGGGAATAGCAATTTGGAACTCGCTACAATCTGCAAAATTATAGCGAGTTTCTTTATGCTACGTCCTCCTCGACAGGAAGACCTCGAAGAAGAGCTTGGGATTTCTTCCAGCACGGTTGTCGACTGGTTCAGTTTTTGCCGTGAGGTAATATTTTAATATTGTACACTAACTATATATATATAACGAAAATTACAACTATAAAGCAGGGCATACACACGTGTGTGTGCCCTGCTTTAACGAAAATCACAACTTTTATAAAGCAGGGTACGCACACACGTGTGTGTGCCCTGCTTTAACGAAAATCACAACTTTTATAAAGCAGGGTACACACACACGTGTATGTGCCCTGCTTTAACGAAAATCACAACTTTTATTTCGCTGCGCGTGCACGAAGCATGTGCATGTGGCCGCGGGACATGTTCAATGTATACATATATCAATATATTATTTTTTTTTTAATATTCACAGGTCTGTGCATACTGGGCCGATAAGTGTAGTGCGAAACTTGGAGGCCCAGGACGCACTGTTGAAATCGACGAGGCAAAAATTGGCCATCGGAAATACAACCGTGGTCGTCTCTTGAAAGGCAATTGGATATTTGGAGGATACGAGCGAGAGTCGAAAAAGATATTTATTGTGCCAGTAGAAAATCGAACGGAGGAAACACTCCTGGCATGCATTAAGGAGTGGATCATACCAGGAACGACAATTGTTTCAGATTGTTGGAAGTCCTATAATTGTCTTAACAGTGAGGGCTTCCAACATCTGACAGTTAATCATACGTACAACTTCGTCGATCCAGATACTGGTAAATAATGCTACGTAATTATAGTTACAATAAAAAAAATGCAAAAAAGAGCCTAGACGTACGCTTTTATATATTTTTTTACAGGCGCTCATACTCAGCACATTGAGCATGTTTGGAGAGAAGTTCGAGCAAATATTCCAAAGTATGGAACTCGATCGTACCATGTCGAGGGATATTTATTCAAATTTCTATTCAAACACGCTCATCCTAGGGCTGAGAGGCTAGACAACTTTTTTGACGTCATCCCTCAGATGTATCCTCCATTGTCCACTGCCGAGGCCGAGCAATCCCAATAAACGACATTTCGAGACACGTTTCAATATTGAAACAAGACTTTGTTCACACTTCTCACAATTATATATATTAATTAAAATACACCGCGTTATAAATAACATAAGCTTAATATATTTTCATATCTATTGAATTAATAGCATGTGTTTTTCATATATATTATACATTCTATATATTTGTTATTATAATAAATAATACTATAAATAAATAAATAATAATAAATAATGTGTGTGCCCTGCTTTAACAAAAATCACAACTTCTATAAAGCAGGACATACACACGTGTGTGTGTGCCCTGCTTTAACGAAAATCACAACTTTTATAAAGCAGGACATACACACGTGTGTGTGTGCCCTGCTTTAACGAAAATTACAACTTCTATAAAGCAGGACATACACACGTGTGTACGCTTAATCGTTAGCTGCGAAATTGCGTATATCTAAAAACTATATTTTGAAACTTTATAATTTGGTAAAATAAGTTAATTATTATTATGTGAAAATAAATTCATTTTTATCACACTAAATTACTATAGCTGGAATGGATTTTTAGGAGTAACTTACTCGTATATTTGAAAAACAATTCTGACACACTATATCTGCAATAAATATAACATTAAAAATACAACAGACTTGATAACACTTGCCAAAGTGCTATGTTAAATATAACTTTTTCAAAAAAAGGTAAAAAAAGGCGCCAAGTACACGCGCAATGTATGTTGTAAATTTAAAAATCTTAAATGGTAGTAGCTTTATTTCTTCCTAACAAAATAATTCACAAAATTGCGTTATCTAATTTAACCTAAGTGATACTTATTTCAAAAAAAGATGTAAAATCTTTAAGTTGCGCCAATTGCAAAGAGAATATACTTTGAAAAATATATACTTTGAAAAATAATTGTTGTGCAACTACTTTTAAAAAATAAAACAAAATTGTGTTACCTAACTCAACCCAAGTGGTATGTATCTTTGTATTCCTGAGAGTCTTTCTATATATCAATCCAAGTGGTAGTAGTTTTAATTCTCCAATCACAAAGAATTAAAGAAATAACATTATAAAATAAAAATATTTAATTAAAATAAAATAAATTTCTTGTAAAAAACTTGGCGCTGCTTTTTTAAGGTTTAGAACCTTTGATTTTCTAACCCAAATAGTCGTCAATTTTAACGATTAATATCTCGCTTTGCAAGGCAGACCGCCGCGTTTATCTGCCAGATTTTTTCATTTTGTGCAAAAACGCGTCGATTGAACATAATTTTATCTATATTTGCGTTCAGGCCCGTATTCTAAATAAATACCATCTTTCGTTTCGATATCTGTATTGTAATGATCAATTTCGTGTACGAGTGACCCGGTATGTTCCCTATGCGTACGTGCGTTGTTTCTTTTCGACATGTTTATCAATGCGAGCAACTTCGGTATTTTTCATTGCGTGAAGTTCATCATATACGAGTATTTTTATATGCGAACGAACGTGAGTTAATTATCTCTTGCGAATGTTACATGTTTGTCCGGCGCTGTTGTTCACGGTGATTCGAGATTCCTTGCGTATGCTGACGAGAACGTTGTGAGAAGATCGAAGATTCGCTACGAACGAAATATCCGCAGAATTCATACGTTTTGAGATCTTGGCGTGGCACACGGTTGCGAGTTTACCGCGAGGGCTTTGCGATCAACACAAAGTTGATGCAAGGCGTGGCACACGGATGCGAGATTACCGCGAGGGCTTTGTGATCAACACGAGGTTGATGCAAGGCGTGGCACACGGCTGCGAGATTACCGCGAGGGCTTTGTGATCAACACGAAGTTGATGCAAGGCGTGGCACACGGCTGCGAGGTTACCACGAGGGCTTTGCGATCAACACGAAGTTGATGTAAAGCGTGGCACACGGATGCGAGATTACCGCGTATGGAATGGCTTTTTGATCAGCACGAGTGATGGCAGCACGATGCTGTATGCGAATTTCGAAGGACTGTTGACTTATCTGAGAACCGCGACCATTGACTTACGCTACTCTATTGATACTCATGACTGTTTGAGATACACCGCTTCTGAGATTACCGCTATTCCCTTGATAACCACTCAGCTCAACGAGATATCAACTGCGTGCTAGACATCCTTGCTCAGCGCGCCACTCATCCTTGCGTTCTACGTTCCTGTGACCTGCGCGCTAGACACCCTTGCTCTTTGCGCCATTCATCCTTGCGTTCTACGTTCCTGTGATCTGCGCGTTAGATATCCTTGCTTTGCGCGCCATTCATCCTTGCGTTCTACGTTCCTGTGACCTGCGCGCTAGACATTCTTGATCTGCGCGCCATTCATCCTTGCGTTCTACGTTCCTGTGATCTGCGCGCTAGACTTCCTTGATCTGCGCGCCATTCATCCTTGCGTTCTACGTTCCTGTCATCCTTGCGATCTACCTTGTCAATTGTTGCAATTCCTGATTTCTATTCACATTCGGCGCAACACGAATCAGTTAACATCACACAACACCTGTATATCTTTAGAATATACTGAGAACATCCTTATTGTATCTTATACTTTACGATATCCTCTGAACATTCTTAGAATATACATTTGCTGTTAGGGCAGAGATCTCTCATCACTGTACATTGTACAGTGTCCAATGTCATAGATATAGATAAACTAGACATAGTCACAGATTCGTGAGATTATCGTACTGCTGCATGCGGCAGTAATCTTGTCCAGAAATATTCAACTTTTGGTATTAATACTCATTCTATAGAGCATTACTTTATTTGTCATCAAATAATTATCGCAGCGAGCAAAATTTTTCAACATCATATTTTTGTCCAAGAAACAGAAGAGGATGTAAGTTTAAATGTATTCTTCGGGAATAATCTGCGGAATATATATATTATTACGTTATATCTCCAACAGCATTAATATTATGTATATCTATAGAATATCTATACTAAGAATGTCTTAATATACTGAGAACATCCTTATAATATCTTATACTTCACGATATTCTCTAAACATTTTTAGAATATATATCTGCTGTTAGGGATCCGATCTATTATAAAAATACTTATTTTTACATATAAATATTAACTTAAGGGGGAATACTAGTGTAAATGTCTGAAAACATGGGGTAATTTTGGGAATTTTTTGCAACCAAATAAAAAACGATATAGAAGTACGGTTTTAGGCCTTTAATATGTATAGTTTAAGGTACACAAAAATTGTATTAAGATATGATTTCGTTAAAAAATGGCGGCGCTGCAGCTCCGAACGTCAGACTGGACGGGCCTCCGCGGCTTACAGCAGAAGTATCGTACACTTTTGCTAAGGACAAAAAATAAATTTTTTCATAATTTACATTAAATTTGCTAGAGAAGTACACACAATTTTTGCGATTGATTAACTACTTTTTTTAATAAAAATAGTTTTCACTCTGCAGTTTTTTCGGATAAAAACGCAATTTTGACTTTACATGCTTGCCATTTTTATACAAACTAGACATCACAGACGCGCGCTTCGCGCGCGCTATTTAGCTTTAATGTTACACACAACTGTCAAAATATGCTATGACAGCCGCTCACGAAGGCGCAGCAACAGAATCAATCAGCATCTCGAAAAAGAGCCAACAAAACAATTCGAGACTTTCGAGAAAACTTCGAGAGATGCGAGTATCGATTTAACATGCTTTTTTTTAGAAAGGATCAATATTTTAACATAAACTTGTGTACTTCTTTAGCAAATGTAGATTATGAAAAAATTTTACTTTTTGTCCTTAGCAAAAGTGTACGACACTTCTGCTGCAAGCCGCGGAGGCTCGCCCAGTCTGACATTCGAAGCTGCAGCACCGCCATTTTCTAACGAAATCATATCTTAATACAATTTTTGTGTACCTTAAACTATACATATTAACTCTCCGAGAACACATCGGGTCAATCTGACCCGCTGTTTTTTTTTGCCAAAAAAATTTTTAGCCAAAAATATTAAAAATAAAAATTTTTTTCGTAAATTACGTTTTTTTTTAAGTACAATTATGGGTCAATCTGACCCTACACACACTTTGATCGTCCACCTAAATTGACGAGTGCGATCAGCTTGAAAAAATTTCCAGATATACTCGGAACATTGTTAAATCAATTGATATAAATAAAAAATGCCGTTGGGATTATTTATATATTTAAAACAATTAAAAAAGAATTTTTTTTAAATAATTTTTTTTTGAATTTTTTAAAATATGTAAATATTTCCAACGGCATTTTTTATTTATACATTTAGAGAAAAACGTTGTATCAGCAACTATAGAAATTTGTGGTTAAAGCAACTAGAAACTGTGGATAAATAGCGCCTCAACTATGTATAATATAGTTGTAATAACAACAATAAATAAGTTATATAAACTATAAAAAAATAGTGGCATTAACGAAAAATATATTGTGTATGCAAAAAGTGCGAGTCAGTGGTCTCCTATGCTAGACGCTGGATTCACGCTCCGGAGATCCGGGTTCGATCCCAGCCAGGTACACAAAATCCTGGTGGGGTTTTTTTCCCGGTAATTCGTGGTGGGTCTAGTACAAGGCGGCGGGGGCTACAGGATGCGCGCCTCCTCGGAATTTTCGGGGGACGCCATCAAGTCGATTTCTCCCTCCTAATGGGGGAATCGCCCTCACCGGCATGATCCGATCTACGATCGGGTATAGTGAGGAAAAGAGGAGATATCGGCGCCACCGTCTTTCGGAAGAGACGTTAAAACCGTTGGTCCATGAAGGAAGGAAGAAAACGGGAAACCACCTTCATCATTTATCCCAAGAGAACATTGCTCTCCGTATGAAGGCTGCTAGTCCTCCATCGACTACCTCCCCAAGTGGCGGAATGGGAAAAGCCTCCCAGATATGGGTGGTACCGAGGAAATGAAATACTCGGGGTAGGCCAAAAAAAAACTAGCGCAGGGTAGTGGCAGCTGGCTATCCAGGACTGGCCACGGACGGAGTGCCGGCTGTGAACCAGATAGCAGAAGGCGCTATGGCATCCAATCCTGTACAGCGGTGTGGAAGGCAACGGGAAACCACCACACTATCCTCCCACGAGAGTTATGAATGACACACACAAAGGATATGAGATTGCCTGGCGATCCGTACCTTTCTCATTCATAACCACGACCACTCTGTCAAGAGTGTACGACTAAGAAGAAGAAGATGCAAAAAGTATGTTGTAGTAACATCATTGTAGTGATATCAACATAATTTTTAGAGTTGTCTAAAGAATAATTTCTTATTTGTTAAACCAAAAGTCTTAAAAAAGTAAACATTAAGTGAAAAATTACTACGTAAAAAATAAGAATATTAACGTAAAAAAAATTTTTATAATTATTATATATTATACAGATTTATAATTCAAAATTGATTAATATATGTGAATGAGCACACCCAGACTGGCGATCCCAGGCGATCCTTAGAAGGATCGCTGAAAAAACCTTGCTGAACGGCCCTAGTTATAGGAATCGATGTTGAATTTTAACTACGCGAAAAGATACTGGCGATGCGCCGCGTAGCGGGCGCGAGCCAAACTCTCTCGCCGCGCGAGCCCGCGCTGCCGCCCGCGCCAAGTTGGCTTCTGGAAGTATGCTTTACTTCAAAAAAATATTTGTCTAAATTGGAAAAATGTTATTGTCATATCTTATTTTATAGAGTCTATATAACTATAATAATTATAGTTGAGACGCTATTTCACTATCAACTAATAGTTGACAAATATTGTTTCTGTGACTATATTTTTATAGTATTCAGTACTATTTAGTTCCTATTACTTTGGAAAACTAGTTACAAGTAGTTAAACTGCAGAGTTGCCAAAAAAATAATTGCCACAACTACTTCAATTTCTCTCAGTGTATCAATTGATTTAAAAATGTTCCAAGTACATCTGGAAATTTTTTTAAGCTGATCGCACTCGTCAATTTAAAATGGTGGACGATCAAAGTGTGTGTAGGGTCAGATTGACTCAGAGTGTTCTCCGTGAATGAAAAAATAGGTGTGTTCTTGGAGAGTTAAAGACCTAAAACCGTACTTCCATATCGTTTTTCATTTGGTTGCAAAAAATTCCCAAAATTACCCCATGTTTTCAGACGTTCACATTGCACTAGTGTTCCCCCTTAAACAATAAGTTTTATCTAAAAAGTATTCAATCGCACAAAATCACAATAAATCTTAATTATATAGATTTTTACTCTGTGTTACATTGCCTTGCTTCTGCTTAAGTAATTATATTTTAGAGTGTCAATTAGACTTACACGTACTTCTCGAATTTATAGAACTTTTTCGATAACAACTACAAAAATGTCAATCAAATAACGTTGAATATTCTTTCTTCTGTCTCTCATTGCCAGCATTAAGAAATAAAATTTTAAACTTAACGACTTAACATTCTAAAAATATATATCTTTACATAGTAATTTTTATTATATCGCTTTTCAACTCGGCATGCGTGGGAAAATAATGGAAAATATTTGAGATAAAAGAAGAGATTGGGAAAACTACGGGCGACAGAGAAGCAAGTATCGTCTTTTGGTATTCTGCAACGGCGGAAAATGGCGAGTGCTTCTCCTTTCACGTGGCTTTCATTAGCCCCATTGCGTCGTTACTTCCACTCGTTCCTTCCCTCTCGTCACTTCCGACTCGATTGTTTACCACGGCAGCGCGGCCGGGGGTAAGTATCGATTTGGCGCGCGGGTAACTTCCGCTATTAAAGCACAATGCCGCAGTCCAGGATCGCCGGTTAACCGCTGGAAAATCGCGCACTTGTTTCTAAAAGCTGCGGCGCAAGGATGCCGACCGTTGAAGCGACAAGCATTTTCTAGGGCGAATTATTGTCGAGCGCGACATTATTTATTACCGTGTAAAGTCGTAGCGTTTTCATGGCTATTTCAACTCACCTATACCCTCATAGCTTCGGCATTGCCCTACGAGAGAGCTACCCTCGAACGCGTCGGGTGCTTGTGGGGGGTTTCGATAAAAGCCGGGGATGAAAGCGCGCTTTGTCGGGACTTCGGGACTTCTGGACGCACTTTTAATGCCGCAACATATACGCGAGCGAAATTACGTTTTCCTTCCGATCCCGCATTGATTGTGTAATAAATTCGAGAAATCAACGAGAAAACTAAAGATATAGAAATTTATTTTATCAATCAATGCAAAAATAGATAATAATAATTTTTAGCTTTGTAAATTCTCTATACTTAAATGATGAAATTATGACTGCCGCAGAGATACTGGATAAATCAGTTTTATAATTACAAATTTTATAACTTTTATAGCTTTTACTTTAACAATTAAATAATAACTATTAAATTTCACTGTATAATTCTGTATTATCTGTATTAAAATAATATTATTAATATAGATACACTATTTGAAATTATACAATATATTAGCCATTTTTAACGATCTGTACATTTCTTAAAACTTTATTTTATTATAAAGTTTGAATTTATCATTTTTTTTAACGCAGGTAGTCTATTTTGGAAATATATATTATAAGCTGACATTTCTTCAATGAGAATGAATTGAATAACTTACTAATGTTACATGTAATAATTATACAATTAAATTAGAATCAAAGACATACGGTCCAAGCTTACAAATCTTTGACAGCCTTATATTAATTTCCGTGTATATATATTATATATATTCTACATATATACGTACATAAACATATATCCGTATGGCTTTGATTCTAATTTAATTGTATATCGTAACGGTTCTATTTCTCTTATTCCCAGGTAGCAGACAGTCGTCATAATGACGTGATTCTTACGTCATTTTATGACGTATGTTACGTCATTTATTCCTAAAGTTTAACGTAAAAATGACGTATTTTTCACGGTCCTAAGTCACATCCCAATGACGTCATTTTCTGACGTTTTATTGACGGCAAAAGTAGGTCCAATGTACGACATACCGGTTTTTAGAAATGTTTTTTTATGAAATTAAAATTTTAAAATGTCCACATGATAAACGTTTATTTAAAAAAAACGTTCTTTTTCTATATCTAAGAAAAAAAAAGCATTTTAACTGTTTCTTTACATATCGTGTGTGTATAGCCCGCTGTGTCAAGACGGTCACCCATCCTAGTACAGTACCGCGCCCGTGTCGCTTGACTTCGATGATCCAGTGGACAGTGACGATCTTCTAACCCTGATGCTTCCTTATTAACTGTACTTGTCTATAACGGTACATCTTTAAATTGTTCAAAAATCTTGTAATGATATCTTCTTGATAGTTATAACACTGCATGAAATAGTTGTCATAAAACTATGATTATACACACGCAACTAGATCCACTTATACCATAAATTCACCACTTCAATCATAAAGTTACGAAACACTATAAATGTAGGAATATTCCCGTGAAAAATACTGTAAAAAATACGTCATTTTTACGTTAAACTTAGGAATAAATAATGTAACATGCGTCATAAAATGATGTAAAAATCACGTCATTATGACGACTGTCTGCTACTTGGGTAGTCAATTAAACGTCTATATAATGTCATTTTACAAAGTTTTTTTGACGTATTAAAACATGACGTTAAATATACGTCACTTAATCGACGAATGACGTTACTGACCAATTATGACCAAATATTGACGTCAAAATGACGAGTGCTTGCTACCTGGGTTATTATGTAATAATTATTATACATTTTTATATTATTTGCAAATACATTATTATCATATACATTCTTATATTATTTCTATTTTTGTCACACTGAAGATTACGTTTATCATCTTATCGCAATAACGACAAACACGCCATTTTATTCGTAAAATGTCGGTTCAACGATACAGTGCTACATTGCCTCGCACGCAGTTTCATCTCGCGTTTATAATATCGCGGATTGTAATCTCATACGTTTCATAAGATTTCGAATTAAACCAAATTAACCAGTGTCGCTCGCGGCCATATGCCTGTTTAATTCTCGTAGCGTTACAAAGCGGCACTCGCAATGGTAGTGCATCTGCACTCGGGTGGTAGCACGAACGTGGGCTTTACAGAGAAAATGACGCAACGCGGTATATTTACAAGCGGCAGTGCATGTGCACTCGGGATTTTAACGGACGCGGGGTTTACAGAGGAAATAACGCAACGCGGTATTTCTACAAGCGGTAGTGCATGTGCACTCGGGGTTTTAACGGACGCGGGGTTTGCAGAGGAAATAACGCAACGCGGTATTTCTCCAAGCGGTAGTGCATGTGCACTCGGGGTTTTAACGGACGCGGGGTTTACAGGGGAAATAACGCAACGTAAAATTACAGTCGGTAGGGCGGATGCCCTCGGGAAATGCAACGGACGCGGGTGGTCTAAAAGACAACGCAACGCGGGATTTTACACGCGGGGACGCGACCTAACGGGGGTTAAGACCGTGGGCACGTGGAAACGCGATAGGTGCAACGGAGGATTGCGGAGTCCCGGGGCTACGGTTGTGAGAACCCTCGCTACGAGGACGAGCACGCTCGACCTCGCGGTGCCGTAGCCGTCGGGAGTACGGTGGAGTTCGGAGACACTCTGAGAACTCTCAGTAGAGACCCACACTCTGGACCTCGTTTTACGTGTCGTCGTTGGATAGGGAAGGTAGGCTTCGCCAGGAGTAGCGGAATGCTGTGGCGTAGGCGAAGTCCCGTCTCGTCGAGCGCGCCGTCTTATATATCGCTTGGCGCGGCGGGCTCGGCAGGAGGGAGGCCGATCGTCAGGCGAGTTGCGCGGTGGTGGGAGCGGCGCGATCCTGTCCGCTCGCTTCGGCGGGAATCGGCCCCCGTCGGCGCTCGTTGGCGTCATGCGGGAAGGCCCCGGTGCGGCGGATTTCCCGCGCACACGGTGCGTTTTAATGGTTTAAAAAATGGTGGGCGCACCGCGCCCTATCCTTGCCCGACGGATGATCGGTCGGGCGGCATCCGGCGGGTGGTAGCCGGGAACGATGCCTTGCTTTTAGGGGCGCATCGTTACAATGCGAAGACTATTGCCATTTAGAAGAATCAATTTTCCGGACATATACATTTATTTTTAAAAAAGTGTTGAAAAAATTAACTTAGATTTTATTTTAGAGAAGCATACTATCGGTTAAATATTTGTTGTCAATTAAATATAAATATTTTTGAAATAAATAATAAATGTAAACTATTTGTGAAACGGTTATTTGTAAAAAACTAAAAAATATAATTTAAAAAATGAAATGAAATAAAAGAAATGAGATTTTAACATGTAAAGAATGAGATTCTGCGATAAAGTTTGCAGTAAAAATTTTCTTAGAGATAATTTCGTGATTTCATTAGCGTATGATTATCCAGTATTCAATATAAAATATTAAAATATCTGAAACATGAATTAATGTAGTAGGTACTCAACAAATAAATTTCTTTTGTATGAAAGTGAGAAAGAATAATAAAGATCTCGTCTCTGTTAGAAATATGTCAAACATTGCAAAGTTTCTAATATAGAAAATCATTTTCAATTACTTATAACTTAAAAAGTGTTATATTATTTTAATAATTAAAGACAAGACATTAAAAGTTTCGAACGTTTAAATCTTCAAATATTCGCTGTTATAAATTCTTGTTTGTATTAAAATCACGTAAGATTTCAAACCGGCCCTGTCAGTGCACCCTCGAGCGCATTAAGGGCGATTTTACGCGATCTGACTAGATTGGTACGATACAAGGCGAACGGTCTCCTACAGTGTCTCCCCAATGTGCTATACTTTTCGTACTTTGAGGAGAACATAAAACAGTAAGCCGTAAAGAGAGATGATCTCGAGGTTTCAGAATAATTCCCAGAAATGTCCGTGTTTCTGAAAATTGATTTAGACATAAACAATACAATCCACGATCATGTATATAACGCCGAGCTTGTGCCATAAAAGTTTCGACGGAATAAAATAAGAATTAAGTTAATTATATTTATAAATTGGATGAACATTTGAACTTTGAAAAAACAAACGCAAATAAAAGTTTTGGAAAACATTAAGATTACGACTACAAATATTAATTTATCTTTAATTGGATTTATAAATTCTTTCTCTTTATATGTATTGTGCTAATATATAGACATTTAGTTTAGTTTAACCAATGCTGTTTAATTGATCGCACTATCTATTACTTCAGTGAAAACAGCAATAAAATTTTTCAAAGCAAAAAGATTAAACTAATCTTTATAAACTTTACTTATTACGCTATTGTTTGAAATGCGCCGGCATTTTTGTGAGAAAGATAGTGCACTACAGCCATCTATCGTATAACTTTAGTTACTAGAGGTTCCATGAACTCACCACGACAAGGCAGGTCATGCTTGCATTAGTTCATAGTGAGAGCGCTCGAGTTGATAGCCCCGCGCACCAACTCTCGCGTCCCTCATGTATCACGTGATGATGAAAAGGGAGGGGAAAGCTCGAGAGCGCGCCCAGCCACCCGAGCATTCGAGCATCGTCAGTCGTTGCATTCACATCGTGAGTCACGTATTGTGTCTGTTAAAGTCCGAATTATCTAACATAACGATTTGTCTATACGAATGTAAGAAGCATTCGAAAGTTGATCTGTGGTATACCAAAACTGCGATCTGCTTTGTATCATTATTTGTCCACGACGAGGAACGAGAGAAACTTGAAGGAAGGTAACGACGGCCATTAGTTCATTTCAAGTCTTGAAAGCAAGGACTCGACGCACCACGGCGGCCATTACCGGAGAGAGCAATCTCACGTAAACGAGGCAGGGCAACCACCCTGTGTCCTCAACCTGAGAATATTGTATGATAATGGCATCTTATATTATTAGAAAGACGAACTCCAGCATAAAGAGAATCTCTACATAAAGGTAACTCGACGGTTTCCCTGTTATCCATTGATCATCGGTCAAACTCGTCTGACCTAAGATTGCGGATGGCTGTATAAACAGACATTTGATTGTACATCAGATCTTTGGTTGCAGGAAATCTCGAGATCTTATTATTACGCTCTGGTCTATGTATGGCCATGGAGGTATCCATTATTTGATTGCTCATATCTTATTACTAGCTGGTTACCCGGGCTTCGCCCCGGGGGACATATGTAATAAGACACGCAAATAGTCTCTCTCTCTCTCTCTCTCTCTCTCTCTCTCTCTCTCTCTCTCTCTCTCTCTCTCTCTCTCTCTCTCTCTCTCTCTCTCTCTCTCTCTCTCTCTCTCTCTCTCTCTCTCTCTCTCTCTCTCTCTCTCTCTCTCTCTCTCTCTCTCTCTCTCTCTCTCTCTCTCTCTCTCTCTCTCTCTCTCTCTCTCTCTCTCTCTCTCTCCTCTCTCCCCCTCTCTCTCCCTTTCTCTCTCCCTCTCTGTCTCTCTCTCTCTCTCTCTCTCTCTCCCCTCTCTCCCTCTCTCTCTCTCCCTCTCTCTCTCTTTCTCTCTTGTTATCCAAGAGCACTTACGACATGTTACAACGGGCTAAGAGTGTTGCTAAAGAGAGGTCGTATAAGTATGTCTGGGTAAGAAATGGTCAAATATGTGTTAGGTCTTCTGATGGTCGACCTGTTATCCATATTGATTCCGACACTGATCTAGCTAAGCTTATCTGACTGGTCCGACCGGCTCATTCCTTGTTCTTTGATCGTTCGGCTTAATCAACATGTAATTCTTCTGGGATACGTTTTGCTGAACTCAACGCTTATTCCTTTGTGGACATGTCGACTTGCTTGCACGTGAAATTGGATAACATTGTTTGTGGTATAGAACTTCTAGTGCTTTCATTCCTTATTATTAGTTCATAAATTGCGCTGCGCCTTAGTTCTTAGTTTTATATACATTATTTAGTTCTCTTTGGTAATACTGCTCCTTATCTTATTTTTTTTCATTGTACTTATTATTAGTTAAGTTGCGTTAGTTCTTAGTTTTTTTTTTTTACAGGGTATATTATTGAGATTGCTGCTGCTTGCCTTATGAGAGAGAGCATGCACATCATACTAACTTCTGACCGCTATATTTCGCTTTTGTTTACATCTCATTGTATCTCTGCATCTTGTAACTGCTATATTATTGTAATTGCGATATTATTGTAACTGCTATATTACTTTTTTGCCCTTTAGCCTTTGCTTGGGCATAATAAATTCTCTCTCTCTCTCTCTCTCTCTCTCTCTCTCTCTCTCTCTCTCTCTCTCTCTCTCTCTCTCTCTCTCTCTCTCTCTCTCTCTCTCTCTCTCTCTCTCTCTCTCTCTCTCTCTCTCTCTCTCTCGGTCCCACATCTTCGTTTGCTTATCAAACTGAAAGAAATCGGTTTTTCTGATGAGGTTCTCGCGTGGATTTTTTCTTACCTTACTGGTCGCTCTCAGGCTGTATTTGATGATGAAGGTAATTTTTCTGAGTGGCTTTTCACGTCGACTGGTGTCCCTCAGGGCTCTGTACTTGGCCCACTTTTATTTGCTCTTTATATAAATGATATCGGCAGTTTCCTGTCTTTTGTCTGTCATATGTTGTTCGCTGATGATGTACAAATTTATCTCCAGTGTACTCGCGCCGACATTGTTGATTTCAAGGGATGCAAATGCTATTTTCGACTATGCTACGTTAAATGGTCTTAAGCTCAATCCTGCAAAGTCTAAGGTACTTGTATTTGGTAGTCAGGCTTATATCAATGATATCGACCTCCATTGTTTACCTCCTATTATTGTTAACCATACGCCTTTACCCTTTGTAAACGAAGCTAAGAATTTGGGTGTAATTTTTACATCTAATCTATCCTGGAAAAAGCATATCTTGCACGTCTCTCAAAAGGTGCATTATTCTTTGTACAAGCTTAAGTTTAACAAAAACTCTTTGTCCACAAGGTTAAGGATAAGGCTGGTTTTGGCTTTAATTATGCCGCACATTGACTACTGCTGCCTAGTCTATCATGGTTTGACTGGAGAACTGAACACCTTGTTACAGAGACTTGTGAATTGTTGCATTCGCTTTATATTTGATCTCAAGCGTGACGAACATATTACTCCGTTCAGGCGACAATTGGGGTGGCTTACAGTTGAAAACAGGAGGTTATACTTTCTTGGCTGTCTAATGTTTCGAATACATTACATGCGCTCTCCCTCGTATCTTCGTGACAATTTCGCTTTGCTTGATCCGCAGTTGAGGAGATCTGACCGCCGTCTTGTTGCATCCCAAACCTTTCAAATTCCTTGCCATAGAACTACCACCTATAGAAACTCCTATCATCTTTCAGCTATATATTTTTGGCATTCTTTTCCTATTAATATTACCTCTGCTTCTTCATTTGTCTCCTTCAAAGGTCTTCTCAAAGCGTATCTGTTAGCACGTGAAGTTGCATGATATCAATTGCTGGCGCGAGGCTTTTGATGGTGTCTTTCCCTCTTATCAGCTTGTAAGTTATATTGCGTTTTATTTTTGATATTAGTTTTAGTTTAACTGTACTTACATTGTTCCTATTTTTAAGTTGCGTTAGTTCTAGTTCTTTTACAGTGTATACTGTTGTAATTGCTATTAAGTTGTGCTCTACACTTAACTGATTTGTGCAAGTGAGAGCATGCACTTTGGTTATCTTTTTTTCATTTTTGTATTGTTAATCTTTGCCCTTTAGTTTTTCTCGGGCATAATAAATTATATCTATCTATCTATCTATCTCTCTTTCCCCTCTCTCCCCCTCTCTCCCCTTCTCTCCCCCTCTCTCCCCCTCTCTCTCCCTCTCTCCCCCTTTCTCCCCCTCTCTTCCCCTTTCTCCCCCTCTCTCCCCCCTCTCCCCCTCTCTGCCCCTCTCTCCCCCTCTCTTCCCCTCTCTCCCTCTCTCTCCCTCTCTCTCCCCCTCTCTCCCTCTTCCTCTCTCTTCCTCTCTCTTCCCCCCTCTCTCTCCCGCTTTGCGCGGGCCCTAAATCTATTACTCTAAAAAATTCGGTAACAAATTATACACTTTTTAGTATTTATACGAAGAGATTCGGTCAATTATTTCCCGAAAAAATAAAAAAACCGATTTCTAGAAAATCGGTAACAAAAAACAATACACATTATGGCACTCCCCGGAAAATTCTACCCCTACTTCATATATTTTTAGTAAAAATTCGGTCCACTAACGAATGTGATTCGGTCAATTTCCCGAAAAATTGGAAAAATTACAAAAATCGGTTTCCAGAAAATCGGTAGCGAAAAACTATACACTTTATGGCACTTCCCGGGAAATTCTACCCCTGTTTCATATACAATTCTTTGAAATTTGGTCGATTATTTCCCGAATTCGGTAGATTATTTCCCAAAAAATTAGAAAAATTAGAAAAATAAGTTTCCAGAAAATCGGTAGCAAAAAGGGCCGCGACATTTTCATCCCCCGAAAATTCTACCCCTATTTCATATACTTTTGGTAAAAATTTGGTCAACTAACGAATGAGTAGTTCGCGTACATACATACAGACAGACAGACAGACGGACGTGACTTATATATATAGATGTATGTATGTATGTACGCGAACTACTCATTCGTTAGTAAACCAAATTTTTACCACAGGTACATGAAATAGGGGTAGAATTTCCCGGGGATGAAAATGTCGTGGTTAATTTTTCATTACCGATTTTCCGGAAATCGATTTTTTTAATTTTTTTTAATTTTTTGGGAAATAATCTACCGAATTCGGGAAATAATCGACCAAATTTCAAAGAATTGTATATGAAACAGGGGTAGAATTTCCCGGGGAGTGCCATAAAGTGTATAGTTTTTCGCTACCGATTTTCTGGAAACCGATTTTTGTAATTTTTCCAATTTTTCGGGAAATTGACCGAATCACATTCGTTAGTGGACCGAATTTTTACTAAAAATATATGAAGTAGGGGTAGAATTTTCCGGGGAGTGCCATAATGTGTATTGTTTTTTGTTACCGATTTTCTAGGAATCGGTTTTTTTATTTTTTCGGGAAATAATTGACCGAATCTCTTCGTATAAATACTAAAAAGTGTATAATTATTTGTTACCGAATTTTTTAGAGTAATAGATTTAGGGCCCGCGCGAAGCGGGAGAGAGAGGGGGGAAGAGAAAGGAAGAGAGAGGGAGAGGGAGAGAAAGAGAGAAAGGGGGAGAAAGGGGGAGAGAGGGGGAGAGAGGGGGAGAGAGGGAGAGAGAGGGGAAGAGAGGGGGAGAGAGGGGAAGAGAGGGGGAGAGAGGGGAAGAGAGAGGGAGAGAGAGGGAGAGAAAGGGAGAGAGGGGGAGAGAGGAGGAGGAGAGAGAGAGAGAGAGAGGGAGAGGGAGAGAGAGAGGGAGAGATTGATTGATTGATTGATTACGTTTATTTATGCCCAAGCGTGAGCTAAAGGGCAAAGGTGCAATAAAAGCAAATAAAACAATATAATACAATAGTAACAAGATATAGTACTAAAAATAAGTAGCGGGAAATATCATGATACGCAGAGCAAGAACTGGTAAGTAACGAAATATAGACAAAAATGTAAGGCTTAATAACTAACTTAGAATTACGCACGCAATGGTATCATTGCACTGTATAGTCGACGCAAAAAGGCTAAAGCATCAGCCAGATTATTAGCCAGATTCAGAGGCAAGCAAAAATAAATGAAGAAAGTTTTTAAAAGATGCGATGGAAGATGCAGATGTTATACTAGTAGGAAGAGTATGCCAAAAACGAATTGAGGAAAGACGAAAGGAGTGCATATATGTGGCAGTTCTACAAGTCGGGATATGAAAGGTTTGCGATGAGGCACCAAGACGGTCAGAACTCCTTAACGACGGGTCAGGAAGAGTGAAAAACTCACTAAGGTAAGAAGGAGATTGTAAGAAAAGGATACGATACATCTGACAACCGAGAAAATAAAGCCTCCTTTTTTCAACAGAGAGCCAGCCCAGTCGATGTCTGTATGGCGTTATATGTTCATCACTTCTGATATCATAAATAAACCGAATACAGCAATTTACAAGTCTTTGCAATTTAGTATTCAACTCATTGCTCAGGCCATGATAGACAAGACAGCAATAGTCAATATGAGGTATAATTAATGCTGTAACTAATTTGATTCTTAACTCAGTGGAAAGAGAGTTTCTATTAAATTTTAGTTTATATAGTGCATGATGGACTTGCTGTGAGACATGCAGAATATGTTTCTTCCAAGAGAGAGTAGACGTGAACATAACGCCCAATTTCCTCACTTCACTTACAAAAGGAAGAGGTACCTGGTTTACAGTAATAGGCGGTAGAAGACAAACGTCAATATGCCTAACGTATGCTTTACTACCATAAATAATCACCTTTGATTTGGCAGGATTCAGTTTAAGGCCATTAGACTCAGCATAATTAAATATAGCGTTCGCATCCTTAGAAATTAACTCTAATCCATGAAGAATGTCAGCCGGTGAGCATGATAGATAAATTTGAATGTCATCGGCAAACATCATATGTGATGCATGTGACAAGACGCTACCAATATCGTTAATAAAGAGAGAGAATAAAAGTGGACCAAGCACGGAACCCTGTGGGACGCCCGACGACGTAGATAGCCAATCAGAAAGCTTGCCAGAATCATCTACCACCGCCTGAGAACGACCAGTCAAGTATGAAAAGATCCATGTAAGAACGGCGTCAGAGAAACCGATCGCCTTAAGTTTAGTGAGTAGGCGAAGATGTGGAACAGTATCAAATGCCTTGCTGAAATCAAAGAGAATCATGATTGTGACAAACCTGTTGTCAATTCCCTCCTTGATATCATCACAAATGCGAAGTAGTGCAGACTGAGTGTTATGGCATGGTCGATAAGCAGACTGTCTTGGATTTAAGAGATCATGCTCGATTAAGTAGTCGGTAATCTGTGAGGCAACAATCCTTTCAAGGACTTTAGAAAGTTCAGGCAGATTGGCTATCGGTCTCGTATCAGACGGAGATGACGGAATGCGAATTTTCGAAAGAGGGCGGATAAGCGCTTGTTTCCACAAAGACGGAAATGAGGAAGTTTCTAATGAGCAGTTAAATAAGGTAGTTAGATACGATGAAATCGTTGGCCAAGCGATACGTAAAATATAAAGCGGAATTCTATTGGAACCTGACGCATACGAATGATGTGGTCCCATAAAAATGAGCTTAAAAATCGTGCAAGGTGTAACAGCAGAGAACACAAATTCTGGACATTGAGATGGACGAGTAACCAGTGCAATGGCAGAAATGAAGTCAGCATATGAACATGGCAACTGAGCGTTAGAAACAGAAACGTAAAATGAATTCAATAGATCGGGTGGAAAAAAACGTAGAGGAGAAACCAAGGATGATTTGACAAGACCCAAGCGAGCCAGCTCTCTCCATAGTTTAGCAGGGTCCGTAATATTCTTAAGAGTATTGAAATGAAACTCGCTTTTGGCACGCTTCACATCAATATTGAGCTGGTTACGGAAAAGTCTATAGGTGGCATAACCAAGTAAACTATTAGAACGTTTTGCCCGCTTATACAGTCGATCACGAGTACGAAACCGGGTTTTAAGTTCAACTGTAAGCCACTGCGCAGGAGGCTTTCTAATAACGAATATACGCTCAGGAGCCAACACATTAAGCGTTCCAAGTAAGGCATCGGACAGCGCTGTACAAAGCTCATCAACTTTAGCAACGTTAGTCCAGTCATCAAGTCCGACTTGACTGCCATCAGTGACTCGCCGAGTGCACGCAGGGAAACCGGTACCCTCAATGATAGACAGAAGGTGATCACGAAACGCATCACCATTAATAGCTCTATAACTACGCCTTAAAATGTTACGCTCAATTCCCCTGCTCGTACCGAGTGACAGCGACAATTCTATGAGATCATGACCGGCTATAAATGGGCACTCGGATTTAGTAAACTTTAGGACCTTATCTCCATCATCCACCGCGACAACATCAAGCCATGAGTCAGAGGTAGCCGTGTGATGCGTAGCATCAGAATGAATAATGTGCATTAATATGCCCGACATAAGTTCACGTAGATAATTAGCCTCAAAATTATTCGAGAGAAGGTCGCAGTTAAAGTCACCACTAATGATTATATTTTTATACAGATGCGAAACACTGGTGAGTGCTTCAACGAATTCATGTAAGAGGAGACCCTTAGGTCTTCTGTAAACTGACGCAAATAATATAGACTCATCATTAGGTAACCGGATTTCAATGATGAGATATTCCGGAGAGTTGATGTCAGCTCCCGAAGAAGCAGCAATAACTTTGACCTTCAATGAATCATGAACAAAGCAGGCAACTCCTCCACCTCGTCTACTCACTCGATCATTACGAATAAGAAAGTATCCGTGTAAAGCTACTAAAGCATCAGAAACCTGAGAATGCAGCCATGTCTCAGACACTGAAATGACATGAAATGAGTTAGCAGCAAAACCCATTCTAATTAAATCAATATGTCCCCGAAGGGAATTAGCATTAAACTGAGCTAAACAAAATCGAGTAGACGAGACAGATTTACAATGTGCAACGGAAGATAATGATTGGTCAGGCAATAACTGGTCAGAACGTGCACGTCAAACGAGCCTATCAAGATCTGCACGCGAATAACAGGCTCACCGTCCGAGTGTCTAACACGAATACAGCCATCCCTCACCCAGATATATTTATAAGACTTCTCCCTGGCAACACGCTTAGCTCGTTGCAATAGCTCATATTTATCTTTAGGGAGAAACTCATTGACGTACACGCCCCGATCCGAACCACCATCGCAAATCTCACTTTGCTTAAGTGTACGCCGCGCTCGCTTTTTAGCAATAACCGTATCTCGAACCGCACCAGAGGCTAGGGTAACGATATATGAGTTAGTAGTAACCGGTAAGGGCAGTTCACGAGCCGCCACTGGCTGAGGCTTACGTACAACGGGTCTGACGTCTAAGATGTGGCACGACAGATCCATGACATCAAGAGTCTTGAACACGTTGCGAACGCACGCCAAGGGAGTAATGGACATTACCGCAGGTATACCTGATATAATAAGCTTGTTCACATCCGCCCGAGTCTGCGGTACCGAATGAGAAACCTTCTGATCGCTTTTCAGCTCACGGATTTCATTTTTGAGAGCAACGCACTGTTGTTCTAAAGCATTAATACGTTGACAATTCCTATCAACATTGATTGCAACGCTATTAAGCTGATTCAGTTTCTCATTAAGCTCACAAAATCGCGCATCGGACGACTCAACGAATGCAGAGAATCGCGCTTCAGACGACTTCAACTGCTCGACCAGTTAGCGCAAAAGCGCGTTCGTCGTGTCGTCGGCCCCTGAATGTGGTAGAGTGCTGGTACTAGCAGGAGTAAACATGGTAGCAAAATCAATCAGCTCGGTACACTCAACTCCTGGTGTAAGAGGAGCATTAGATGAGACAGCCAATGGCAAACTCGGGTCGACACTATCATCACCCGGTGCAGGAGCTCGTGTAGCCGCTAAGTCTTTACAGCATTGTTCTGTATATTTGTAATTGGCATACGGCTTAATACAACCTGGGTGAAAGAGCCTCTTGCACACACACTCAACACGATCTGTCGCAATCGGCTTCTTGCATTTAGTGCACGGACGCTGCATATCAATTCGTTAACCACAGTAGAGAGAAGAACCAAAGAATGCAATACAGCAGTTCGGCAGGTAACAGATGGTAGTACGTCTCGAAGTCCACAGATGTCGCCACAAGCATGAATCAGATGGTATGTACACTTGCAGAATTTCAGGCACAAGAGATAGCACCGTGCAAAGATGAGAACAGGAGCATGCGCAACAGATCCACGTCAATTCCAATATCAGAGGGAAGAGTGAGGTTAGAATCAGAAGTAATATTTCTGATTCAAGAAATCCGGTGAAGTCGTTGCAAGGAAAGAAAGATAAAATATCAGTCCTGACAAGCAACAAAAGAACCTGCTTACGCCTGCAACAAAACAGCCCGAAGGCAGCTTACGGCAGAGATAGAGTTCGCAGAGTATAGGAGCACAGAAACACAGCAACATGCGATACTCACCAGAGAGAGGGAGAGAGGGAGAGAGAGGGAGAGAGAGAGAGAGAGAGAGAGAGAGAGAGAGAGAGAGAGAGAGAGAGAGAGAGAGAGAGAGAGAGAGAGAGAGAGAGAGAGAGAGAGAGAGAGAGAGAGAGAGAGAGAGAGAGAGAGAAAGAGAGAGAGAGAGAGAGAGAGAGAGAGAGAGAGAGAGAGAGAGAGAGAGAGAGAGAGAGAGAGAGAGAGAGAGAGAGAGAGAGAGAGAGAGAGAGAGAGAGAGAGACTATTTGCGTGTCTTATTACATATGTCCCCCGGGGCGAAGCCCGGGTAACCAGCTAGTATATAACATTTCATGATATCAATTTTTACGTTATCTTTCCACATATGTATTGCGTCGGCACAGATTTATGTTTAAGAATTCTCATTTAATTTCTAATAATTACTTATGACGAATGCTTATGAAAACGAATTAAAAACTACTTTTAAGATTCCATTCAAACTATGCGTTTCTTGAGTATAATACTGAATTATACTCACACACACACATACACACATTTGTTCTATAATATGATTCATGATTTATATTTGTTAAGTGACATTACATGGAATAATTATATGATTCTCTAACAGAAGGTTTCTAATAAATTTCTTACAAAGAAAATCCAATTCTTCACGGAGAAAATTGTTACGGTTGTTACAACATCGTTCTCTATGATTAAAAGAGAAATGTATGTAAATTCAAGTTAAATTGATATTACATTGAATGTAGCTGTTAAGATATGCCCATTTATACAGTTGTCATAACCGTAGTTCTTACGATACGTAACATTCGGTTATAATACTCTCGTATATGGTTGCCTCAACCAAAGGATTATTGCTCTCTCTTATGTGGTCTGCAGCACATATATTATGGTTAAGAGATCCATAAGATATAACTGCACGGTACAGCACTCACTGATTGAGAGTTCATTTCGCGCGCAAAAGAATGTCTGCATAGAAGTGTACAGTGTACAGGCGTAAACGGCGATCGGAAGAGGTGAAAGGTGAAACCGCGAAGAAAGAAAGGAAGCAAGAAATAAAGCTGGTAGGTGCGCGAATTAGAGCTAACGACGCTCGTCCGAGAGAGCGAGAGAGACGAAGGCACGGAGAGAGGAGAGAAAGGAGAAAGGGACAGACACCGAACGGCCGTGAGCGTTCTCGCGCGGACGCGAGATAAAGTGTGTGCCGTGTGTGGTATAGAATTGGATACGATGGATAAAGCTTGTGAGCTTTATCTTCAAAGCATTGGATTTGGAAATTATATTCCTATTTTTAAAGGTAAGATATAACCTAAAAATAAAACATTTCTAGGTTATAGTTTATATTCCTGTCAGCGAAATGTTTGCAATATGCCAAAGATTGGCAGCAAATAAAAAATTTGCAGTAGATTTTGCTAAATCCTAAAGTTGTCATAACTTTCTTATTTGTCTTTATGTCTTTATATGCCAGTAAATTTCTAAATACAGAAAGTCATTTTTCCAAATTAATTTTAAACATTCTTCCTTGTATAGAATAAGTAAAAGCAATATTTAATTATATTATTATTCAAGCAATATTATTTTACATTGTTTCCGTCATAAATACTATGTTATAAATAATATTATTCTTATAAATAATATTTTATTGTTTTTTTGGTCTGCCTCTAGAAAACGGTATCACAAAAAGTGATATTCCACAACTTTTTGAAAGCAATGGAAAATATTTAAAAGAGATAATGCCCAAGGCGATTGACCGAATGAAATTTGAGAAGAAATTCTATTATACTTATTATGAACAGGCAATTTTCTTTTTCTTATTTATACGTTTAAAATTTTGCATTTTTTGGTAATAATATTTTAATTATATTTTATAATGTTTGTAGACTGAAAGTGTTGCTTCAAGTAGCTTAGAATTTGAAATTAAAAAAAGAAAAGTAGATTTTATCCAGTCTGACTCCAGTAGTGAATGATCATGTATCACACCAACACCAATTTTTGTGGATGTCCATCATGTAGCAGAGCAAGAAAACTTCGAAGAAAAGTATGACGTTATACTTAATGATATTGGATTGAACGCACTGATAACTTCAAATGAAGAAGTTGCTCATGAAACTAAAAAAGAAGATACCACTTCTCCAGCTGTACATTTAGTCTCAGAAAACTCTGACATAAAAGATAATGTAAGATTAAAGTTACATACATAATTTTCAACTTAGTTGCAATGACTTTCTGAGTTCAGAAATGAGGATCTTGCTTACTTTACTTTTTTCATGCTTGAAACTCGGCAAAATAATATTTATTGTCCCAGCTTATTTTTTAATTATTGCATCTTATTAGGAACATAATTTTTTTGTTTCAGTATGTCCATAAGATATTAATAAACTCAGTGGAAGGAAAAAATATTCTTGCACAATATAAAAGAGTAGGCTTAGATAATAATGCTAGATTGAAAGTAGCCTTTATGATAATTGTTTCGGAATTTGGTTGTGATACTCATAAAATGTATGTATCCGTAAAATTATTGATCTTATTAAAAAAACTAGCACTTTATACATACATAGATGTAAAGTTCTTCTTTATATATTTTTTTAAAATAAAAAAGTTTTGCTTAAATATTTTAAATAAAAAGTAAACTTAAAATATATTCTCAAAAATGAGTTTTTTCCTTCATTACAGAATTGATAGCAAACGTTTTCACTTCTTGGCAAATGAAATCGAGAAACTCTTTCCAGGGGAATTGAAAGTAAATAATACATTGTTATCAAGATATTGCATGCCAATAATTTAATTGTACTAGTCAGTATTTAAACGATTAATTATAATTTCATTTTAGGACACATATTATATTCCCTCATATACCCCTAAAGGAGGAAAAACTGTACAAGCAAGAGGAAAATTGATTGATAAGTATAACACCATTGCAAGGTCACTTAGAGAGAATGGTATAAGGTCTCTTCGACCGGGCAAATCAATCAATACAATACCTCCTAAACAAAATTTATCTGCAACAGATTTTCTTCTTGGTGTGTAAAATTTTAATTTGCTTTATATTCTTATTATTGAAAATTTTTAAACATTTTCTCATACTTGATCAGAATCTGAGAAACATCTGACCATTGAGAACTGCTTAGAGTTCTTGTCGACCAGACTTTCTCCTTGGGATCAGATCGAAAGATATTGGAAACACACATCACATGTAAGGCTTAACAAGCTACAATTAGGAACAACGCTGAGTTCGGACGATACACTTAACTCAACAGCGGCGTCACAGGAAGAAGAAGGTGAGAAGGAAGAGCAACCCCAAGCTTTAAAAGTGTGCAATTATTTTCTAATCTATAAATGCTTGAAACAGCCTTTAGGTTATACATTAGTGAGTATTTATTATAAATGTATCGATCTCTACAGTAAAATTGTTGCTTAAATTTTATGTTTTATACGTGTTTTTTAGCTTGAATATGACTTTAGTGTTTTGCATGCAGAGGCTTCTATGCGTATGGTTACTCATTGGAGTGAGTTTCGGAAAAAAGTGAAGATAGAGCTTGAGAAAATTGGTGAACGTATGTACTCTGGAATAAAGATTTAATATTATTTTATTATTATTACTATTATTATTTCTCTTCTAGATCATAAAGATACTGATGCTGAGATTTTATGTAGATTACCAAGCTTGTTCTCAGTTGTGCCAGTAAAAGTGCCTAAAGGAAACTGGCGGCCAAACAGAGCTGAAATTAAGCAAGGTTTCTTACTTCATTTGCAGGTAAATATGTAATTTACAAGTAAATATTATATAATAGATCTATATAATAATATTTAAAATAAAAATCTCTAATTACGATTTGTAAAATTTTGTTGTTTAGACCATTACTGATTTGGAAAAGATTACAAAATCGTGGAAAAAAGATCTCGTGAAGAAGGGACTTGCACTCCAGCCTTTCCCTTTCGTAGTAGGAGATGATCTTTCATCAGTAACGTCTAATTACGTATACATTGATGGTGAAACTATACTGTTAGAATCACCATGTTGCGTATTTATTATAGTTTGAAGGGAGGCATTACTTTTCGCGACGCTTTTAGGTTCGTTCGGTTTAGTGAACGCTGCGGTTGCCACCAGCGCGTGGCGCACGTGTCGCAGCGACTCGGCCCTTCGGGTCTTTTCGGATACTCTCGTCTCCCGTCGCGGTAGCGAGATCGTTTCCTCCCGCCAGATCGTGATCGGGCTCGACCCCGCAAGCAGGCGTGCGTGTTACGAGCGTACTATTCGGGTACAATTACCGTGTTATTCGCGCGCTGTGACTCAGTTGTGAATAGCGCGGACATTTACGCAATACAGTTTGTGATTCAATCTCCTTGAAATATATAGACTTCAAACTAAGAGAGGCAATATTCCTTCTCGACCCCGCCAACCACGAGAATCCCACCGGAGGTTACCGCGGGGACGCTCGACACCTAGGCTCGAGCGTATTATCAAAAACATCTGGTCCTTCGAGCCGGATTGTCCGCTCGACTCGCCCGGAGATTCTGAGCACCTACACAACGTCAACGGTGTGAAGCAGCAAACGCCTGCCACGATCTCTCGATCCTTCCAGAAGGATCGCAAGCGCATTGCAATTGCCGAAACGCATAATCCGCAGTCGGCGATCATCGAGATCTTCCTCGGCCTGCGCGACTGACAGTGTCCGCGGGGGAAGACACCTCGGCAACAGTGGCCGAGAAATTGAGAAGCATCTACGAGGCATTTTTGGCGGGCAAACCAGTGCCGCGCCTACCGTCATCTTGTCAGGCATTTTTGGCGGGCAAACCAGTGTCGCGCCTACCGCCATCTTGTCAGGCTGCGTTGCGCGGCCATCTTGTCAGGCAGCGTTTCGCGGCCCACATCCAGAGTCCATCGTCCAGCGCCACCGTCTACATCCGTCAACAGCAAGGCGGATTTTCATCGCACACCGTCAGCCGCCTTTCATCCGACATCGTCCGACGAATCGGATACGCCACGAACCACGCTACGAGCCACTTACAGCGTCGCGACCCAGATTACTTGCGCGCGTTACCGACAGGTAAGGGTTATTGTTTGAGTGCCTGCTACCGACCAGACTCGTTAATTAACCCGCGTCAAAATGGCAAGTGAACAAAACGTGACGGATCTCCGAAAACGTCGCGGCACAATTAAATCCTCGTGCACACGTACCGCCACATACGTTCACGCAATAGCTTCTGTCTCACCTTCCGTGAGGGCTCAACTCAAAGAGCGAAAATCGAAATTAGAAGATTATTGGAAGGAATACGACACGGTACAGTCTGAGTTAGAATCTTTAGACGAAGGCGAGGCCAACGATCGACCGGTTTTTGAAGATAATTACTACGCGCTGTGCAGCAAGATAATAGAGATACTTAGTCCCTCGGAGTCTCCCACGCGAAACCTAATCTCGCCGTCGCCATTTGCTTCCGGTTTGTCTAACGCTTCCGATTCTAGAGCCAACATTCGGTTACCAAAGCTAGATTTACCCAAGTTTACGGGCAAGTACGAGGAGTGGTTTCCCTTTTTCGACGGTTTCCATTCCATTATTCACACCAACGCTTCTATCAGCAACGTTGAAAAATTGCAATATCTGCGTGGATGCCTTTCGGGCGAACGATGTTATAAGCTCTCTCGAAATATCAGAACTAAACTACGACGTGGCGTGGCGGTTGTTAAAGGATCGATACGACAATAAGCGAGTCATCATCCAAACGCATGTAAAAGCGATCATAGAACTTCCTTCAATGTCGAAGGAAATTGCAAGTGATCTGCGCTCGATTTCAGACGGCGCAACTAAGCACATTCATGCCCTTCAGGCATTAAAACGTCCTACCGCTCATTGGGACGATCTATTAATATGCATATTGAGTTCAAAACTGGATGCAGTCACATCCCGGGAGTGGCAAACGTCTTTGATAGGCACGGATCCCCCTACTTTGAGACAATTACTCGATTTCATGTCTCATAAATGTCAAGTCTTAGAAGCGACGGGCAAATCATCTATCGGAACTAATTCCAAGGCTAATCTTAAGAACCAATCTTCCTGTCACGCGGCCGTCAAGTATAAATGCAGCTATTGCAACGGTGAGCATTCTATCTATCGCTGTAAGAATTTTTTAGCTCTCCCGATCCCCCGTAGGATTGCCGAAGTACGCAAGCGAAAACTTTGCGGCAATTGCTTAAGATCTACATCACATGCGGCTAATCAATGTGCGTCAAGCACTTGCAAAACGTGTGCCGCCAAACATAATACTCTTCTTCACATTTCGGGCGCCTCGGAACCCCGTGATTCTAGTTCCAACAAGGAAAATGAAGTTAACGAATCAAAAACTTCTTCCGCGATAGTCGCGCACGCGTCGAATCTTTCAAACGATAATCACATTATGCTATCTACAGCCGTCGCAAGCGTCAATAACAGTCAAGGCATACCAGTAGAGTGTCGCGTTTTATTAGACTGCGGTTCGCAAGCTAATTTCATTTCTAGAAAATTCTTAAACATTCTCGGTTTGAAGCCTCAAAATCAAAGCGTATCCATTTCCGGTGTTAACGGATCAGTTACCAATTCGTCTCAAGTCGTAAACTTGAGAATTCATTCGCTGATTAATTCATATTACGCCAACATAAGTTGCATCGTGACAGATCAAGTTACAAGTAAACTGCCTGCGTACAACTTCAAGCGTGACAACTTCGACATTCCGCGAAATCTCAAGCTAGCCGATCCGAACTTCCATAAAGCCGCAGACATCGACATCTTGCTCGGTGCCGAGTTCTTTTGGGAATTGATGTGTGTTGGTCAGATCAGGGCTTCACACAAGCATCCCACGTTACAGAAAACGCGATTAGGCTGGATTCTAGCGGGTCGCTTAAATAACTCATCGGTTTCAACTAAACGTGTCCAAGCGCTGCACGCGATTGTGTCCAACGCGCAATTACATGAGCAATTAGCCCACTTTTGGCAACAAGAGGAAGTTGCAAACAAGTCAGTTCCTCTCACTGCCGAGGAATCTTATTGCGAGCAGCAATTTCTGAAAACCGTGTCCCGAACGCCACAAGGCCGATTCGTGGTACAGCTCCCGCTTAGGGAAAATATGGTTAACAGTCTAGGGGATTCCAGGGAGATTGCTTTGAAACGATTGTTAAATCTTGAGAAACGTCTCAGTCGCGATCCACCTTTGAGGGAGCGATACGAACGCTTCTTACGCGAATACGAGTCCTTGAATCACATGATAGAAATAGACGCTCCAACAAGCGAAGGTTCAAAGCCGTTTTACCTGCCCCATCATGGCGTATACAAAAATTATGACAATTCAGCCAAACTCCGAGTTGTCTTTGACGCGTCCTGCAAGAGCAATTCGGGTTTGTCGCTTAACGACGTCTTAATGGTAGGACCGGTTGTTCAACAGGACTTAGCTTCAATTTTAATGCGTTTCCGCACGTTTGCTTACGTTTTCACTGCCGACATAGTGAGAATGTACAGGCAAATATTAGTAGCACCGTCACAGACACATCTCCAGAGAATTTTATGGAGAGATAACACGGACTCAAGCGTAAAAACATATGAGTTAATAACCGTCACTTACGGCACTTCTTCGGCCTCTTATCTGGCTACCAGATGCCTCAAACATTTGGCCGAACTATTCAGAACGGACTTCCCGGTGGGATCCAAGCATGTTAAACGCGATTTTTACGTCGACGACATTCTTACCGGGGCGGATACGATAGAAGATGCGAAGCTAATCCGGGACGAAATCGTGCAACTCTTACGCTTGGGGGCCTTTGAGCTCAGCAAGTGGGCCTCAAATTGTCCATTATTGTTAGAAAACGTAGATAACCCGCATCTCAACACGGTCACTATAACTGACAACACTGATTCGCGAATCTTAGGGATCCAGTGGGATCAGGCACGAGACGTCCTACAATTCTCATACAAAACCCAAGATTATTCAAGCGTAGTAAACAAACGCAGTATACTTTCCGAAGTAGCCAAGTTGTTCGACCCACTTGGCCTTCTCGGCCCCATGATCACTAGTGCTAAACTAATCCTCCAAGAGCTTTGGCAAGCAGGTGTTGAGTGGGACGAGACAGTTCCTCAGCATCTCCACTCTCGCTGGATGACCTTCAAACAAGGCCTATCCAAGTTAAGTCAAATACAAGTCCCCAGACGCGTTAAATTTGCAGCAGACCCCCAGTCGGTTCAAATACACGGGTTTTGCGACGCAAGTCAGCGGGCCTACGGCGCCTGCGTTTATGTTCGCTCCTGCGAAGGCGCGGGGAATTACCGTATCGAACTATTATGCTCCAAATCTCGAGTAGCTCCTTTAAAGGCGATTACGCTACCCAGACTAGAATTGTGCGCGGCGGTACTTCTAGCGCAACTCTTAAAAAAGATTTCCGAATCCTTTGAATTATCGAGCAGTCAAATATTCTTGTGGTCCGACTCCACAATCGCCCTAAACTGGATAGCATCACCCTCACGCCGGTGGTCCGTATTTGTTTCAAACAGGGTTGGGGAGGTGCAACGCCTAACGAGTCCCGAAAGTTGGCGACACGTTCCTTCCTCCGACAACCCAGCCGACATTCTATCGCGCGGGCTCGACCCCGGAGACCTGCCAAGCGCAGCCTTGTGGTGGCGAGGCCCTGCGTTCCTACAACGCGATGAAGACCACTGGCCAAGTGGCAAGTTCCCCCACTTGCAGGACGACCTTCCAGAAAGGCGAGCAACATCAGCAGCCGCAGCCATTCTGCAACCCTCAGTAGTAGACGACTTACTAGCCAAATATTCCAGTCTAGACAAAGTATCCCGTATACTAGCCCTTTGTATCAGAATGCACAAAAAATCGCGTCCAGATAGCCTAACTACCTTTGTCTCTCCCAGCGAGATGTCGTACGCTCTAAAGGTCGCTTGCAGAACGGTCCAAAGGCACGCCTTTGTTGAAGAATATCAAAGTCTAAGCAAGGGCACACCTATCAACACATCCAGCAAACTCCTTACCATGTCTCCCTTCCTAGACGAAGACGGACTGCTACGGGTGGGTGGAAGACTAAAAAATTCCGAACTAAGCGCCGATGCGCGCCATCCCATTCTTCTCCCAGCCAAGCATGAGTTAACAAAGCGCCTAATTCACCGCGAGCATGTACGCAATAAGCATGCAGGAACTCAAGCCACTATGGCTTTCGTAAGGCAACAATTTTGGCCTCTTTCCTTGCGCTCCACCACACGAAAAATCACTCGGAATTGCGTAACGTGTTTCAAATCTAAACCAGCTCAATCGGAAGCAATTATGGGCTCACTGCCCAGTGGTCGCGTTACAATCTCCATACCGTTTTCGCACTGCGGCGTCGATTACGCCGGCCCGATAAATCTGAAAGAGGGCAAGCGCCGTAATGCCCGCATTTGTAAGGCTTATATCTCAATATTCGTCTGCTTCGCCACGAAGGCAGTCCACATAGAGCTAGTAAGCGACCTCACCTCGGATGCCTTTTTAGCCGCGTTGCGAAGATTCATAGCGCAAAGAGAGAAACCAGTCAGTATTTACTCCGATAACAGTACGACCTTTGTTGGTGCAAACAAGCAAATAAAGGAACTCCATGAATTTGTCGCCGACGAACAAGTTCAAACGAACGTTAAGGATTTCCTTCGCGACCAAGGAACGTCATGGTCCTTCATACCCCCCAACGCACCTCACTTCGGGGGTTTGTGGGAGGCAGCCGTAAAATCTGCTAAGTATCACTTGTCTCGTATTGTTGGCCAAGCTCATTTAACATTTGAGGAAATGACAACCGTACTTTGCGAAATAGAGGCAATCTTAAACTCGCGGCCTCTCACTCAATTAAGTAATGATCTGAACGATCTGACTCCCCTCACACCGGGTCACTTCCTGGTCGGTACTCCGCTCAACAGTATCCCTTCTCCCGATTTAACCGATGTAAGCGAGAATAGATTAACACGTTGGCAATTAGTTCAGCAGCTCAAACAGCACTTCTGGAAAAGATGGAGCACGGAATACTTGAGCTCCCTTCAGGAACGTACCAAATGGAAGAAGAGTCTGGGAGCAGCATTGGAACCAGGACGACTCGTTCTGATTAAGCAACAGGGCTTAGCGCCCTTGCAATGGTTATCGGGTCGCATCCAAGAAGTGCGTCCCGACTCCGACGGTATATCCCGCTCTGCTGTGGTAAAAACTGCCAAGGGAATTTTCATACGGCCAATAACCAAGTTGGCGATACTACCAATCGATCAGTGAAGCTCATTTTTTCTTTCTTTGTATACCATTTAATCCGTATTTTGTTCTTAGGTTAAGTACTTAGGTTAATATTGTACTCCGTTTAATCTAGAAACAGGTCGTCAAGTTATGTATCCAATTTATATGCGTGCTCTATTCCTAGCGATCCCAGATGTAGGATCATCTACTTCAAATGTCGTTCGCGATACTTCGCGTTTCTTTTATTGTATCAATTCCTTTCAAGCATTACTATTAGTCTCTAGCTTAGTCTTAATTTAGTTTGCGCTCGCGTTCGTTTGTTTCCGCCCAGTCACGAGTCTCGCATAATTCATTTTTTTGTTTTTATTTAGTTATCAATTGCGTTATTATGATTAGCGCTCATCTCTCCGTTGTAATTGTCCTTTTGTCAAACCAGCGTCTGTAACAATTACCGCCTAAGGGACTTGATTTGTATTTTGAAAGCGGATCCTTTCAAGGCGGGCGGCATATGTTGCGTATTTATTATAGTTTGAAGGGAGGCATTACTTTTCGCGACGCCTTTAGGTTCGTTCGGTTTAGTGAACGCTGCGGTTGCCATCAGCGCGTGGCGCACGTGTCGCAGCGACTCGGCCCTTCGGGTCTTTTCGGATACTCTCGTCTCCCGTCGCGGTAGCGAGATCGTTTCCTCCCGCCAGATCGTGATCGGGCTCGACCCCGCAAGCAGGCGTGCGTGTTACGAGCGTACTATTCGGGTACAATTATCGTGTTATTCGCGCGCTGTGACTCAGTTGTGAATAGCGCGGACATTTACGCAATACAGTTTGTGATTCAATCTCCTTGAAATATATAGACTTCAAACTAAGAGAGGCAATATTCCTTCTCGACCCCGCCAACCACGAGAATCCCACCGGAGGTTACCGCGGGGACGCTCGACACCTAGGCTCGAGCGTATTATCAAAAACACACCAACTCGGGCTGTAGAGGTAGCCTTCAAGTTTTATCATGCTTTGCATTGCGAATATTCTGCACAAATCGAACGGGTATGGATTGTGCTGCAAAAAACACTGTTTAACCTAAATTTGCCAGAAGATTCAATTAACCGTCAAGCTCAGCAACCAGATGTTAAAAGGTTAACTGATTGTCTTAGGTGTGCTTAATTATCATTTAATTAATAAGATTAGCTTAAGAAAGATATTTCAATTTTTATTATTTTTGTGCAATAATTTTCTTTGTTTTTTTGTGAAAGAGTGCAAAAACAATGCCTATTTGTTTCAAATGTGATAAAAATTTAGTGACTATAAATGCTTTAAGTGTACATTTACACATTATTCATAAAGTATTTAAAAATGATACGCATCGTTGTTCGGAGTTTAGCTGCTCAGGAATATTTTCAAATTGGGAAAAATACAGAAAACATTTAAACTCATTTCATTTACATCCACCTAAATTAAAAACTGAGTGTGCCTTAATATCTTCCGATATTAATTCTCAATATGTTGAAGCACAGAATAGAATAAATGGGAACAGTTCTTATGATATTGCTGAGCAGTTAAATTCCAAAGATGAATGTAATAAGAAACAAAAAGATTTAACGAATAGTTTGGAAGAATTTGTACTTGCATACACTGCAAAATTATATGCAAATCATCAGTTGCCCCGTAACCATGTTCAGAATATGTTGGATGACTCAAGAGACCTTGTGCAACAAATAATATCTGTTGTCAAACCTACCATAAAAGATATATTGGTTAGTAATGGAGTAATTCAGAGTACAGTAGTTAGTATTGAATCTTACTTAGATCAATTGCTTGAACCATTTTCAGTGTTTTCATCTGAATGTCGAAGATTTAAAGCATTTACAGAGACTGGTTGTTTTATTGACAGTGTAAATCATATAGTTGGGCAAAGGATAGATGAAAAATTGTATAATGGCAATATAACTAAACAAATTGTGCCAGTTTCTGCTAAGTTTATCCCCATGAGAGTAGTGCTTCAGAAAATATTTAATCTTCCTAATGTCTACTGTTCTGTGAACTCATATGTAAATGCACTATTAGAAGAAAAAAATATTATTGAAAACTTTATTCAAGGCGATCTTTGGCGTAACAAAATCGAGCTTTATTTTCAGGGTAAAATTGTTTTTCCCCCTTTTTATTTACTATGATGACTTTGAAATTAACAATCCATTAGGATCACACACTGGTATTCAAAAATTAGGTGGTGTATACTATTCTGTTGCATGTTTTCCACCTCAGGTAAATTCACTTCTTGAAAATATTTTTCTTGCCATGCTATTTCACTCTTCAGATCGAATAGAATTCAATAATCACAGTATTTTCAATATTTTAATTGATGAACTTAATTATTGACAAACAGAGGGGATAGAAATTGAACCTAACAAAGGAGAAAAAATTAGAATCTATTTTGCTCTTGGCCTTTTGTTAGGAGATAATCTTGGGTTAAATGGAATTCTTGGTTTTGTTGAGAGTTTTAATGCTTATTACTCCTGTAGACTTTGTAAAACTTCCAGGGATCAGTGGCAAGTGGACTTTTTTGAAAAGAGAATGAGAGAATATACTTATGAATCTGATGTTTTGCTGAAAAATGTTAATAAAAGTGGTATAAAAGAGAGATCAGTTTGGGAGCAGGTTCTTTACTTTAAAACAAGTCGAAATTTTACTGCTGACTGGTTACATGATGGGCCTGAAGGATGGTTCAAATTTGTATTACAATGCGCATTGTATCATTACGTTATAGAGAAGCCCTGTATTGTTTCAATTGATGTTCTGAATGATCGGTTAAAAACCTTTGATTATTATCACAATAATATATCTAACAATCCACCCTTGATTTCTTACAAGGAGATTAAAAACAAAAAGTTGTCAATGTCTGGTAGCGAGTCATCCAATTTTATTCTCATATTTGCAATGCTTGTGGGAGATCTTATTCCAGAGAATGATAAAGTATGGCCATTATATTTAAAAATGAAAGAAATTATGGATTTAATTTTAGCTCCAAAATTGCAAAAAGAAACATGCATTCTTCTTCGAGTTCTGGTTAGCGAGTTTCACATGATGTTTTCGAAACTATTTTCAAGTGAAAGATTTACTCCAAAAGCACATAATTTTGTTTATTATGACACTATATTGCAGTTTTCTGGACCTATTCGTAATTTGAGCACCATTCGATTCGAAGCAAAGCATAAAAATAAGAAGAAGGAGGCTAATGCTACAACATCTAGGAGAAATATTACTCATACTTTATGCACTAAAGAGCAGCTAAGTCTTTGCTACAGATTGATGACCCGCAAAGGTCTAGAGTCTAATAACTCATACGGTAAAAGTGAATATGTTGAAAATGTATCTTTATGCTCTGATTATATATTATTTAAATCAACTTTACCGTCTGATTTCAACAATGCTTGTTTAATAATGAAATGGGTCGAAATCCATGGTCAGACTTACAGAAAAGGGACATGTGTTGTAATCCGCTGTAAAGAGCAATGTTATGACTCACTACCCGTTTTTGGTTTGATAAAATATATTTTACGAAATGAAAAGGACCGAATTTGTTTAATTTGTCAAATTTTATTAACGTCAAACTTTGATACACATCTCCATGCGTATGTTGTGCAAAAGTCGGAACAAATTGAATGTGTGATTGTAGATGATTTACTTTCTCCTTTTCCGGCCATACTTGTTTCTCTAGGAAAAGGTCTTGCACAGCATAAATTGTATGTTACTTTAAGACATGCATTGTAATGTTTTTTAAAAACTGTTTTTTGCAATTTTTTCATGCGTGAATTGTGATGTAATATCAAACACGTTCAAACTCATTATTTTTTAAGCAGATTAACTATAAAAAATAATTTTATTTATGTATATGTGTGTATTTTCATATATCTATTTATGTTAATATAAGAAAAAGTTTATCAATTCTGTGATATTCTCTTTTTTGTGTTATTTCCTCCTGATAGACATTGTAAGTGTTATCAACTTAAAATAGGATAACATATATATAACTATGGTTGCAGGAACCCCGTATCTACACATAATCTTTATAGTTGTAACATCCATATGTTATGGTTGCAATATTTATATAGCAGCTACCCTCAGTAAGGTTAGGGCAACCATGTAGGTCACTTCCAGAGTACTATGGTTTCTACAACCCTTTTGTATGGATGGGCGAAAATTAACAGCATTATTCTGTTGTAGCAACCGTAACTTTTTCTCCGTGTTCATATATCAAAGGAATTTATTGTCCATTAATTTAGTATAAACTTGCTAAGTTGGTATTTTATAACAAGAATTGCCATATATATATTGGAATTAATCTAGTTATTCTATGTAATCATTTTCCACATTCATTCATATGTTTATTATATTGATGATATGAGATATGTTATAATTGCCATGCATTTATTATGTTCTGAATAACATCATCTGTTTTGTGAAAAGAAACTAAGAGACATTTATAAAGATTTTTGCATTCTTCGGTTAATATGAAATACATATAATTCAAATGATTGAATTAATGAAAATCTTGGAAAGATTGAATGCAAACCAAGTCTCAGATATTATGCTGAAGAAAGTATTCACAGAATGGATTATGCTTGAATTATTTCTCATTGATATTTATGATTTCTTGTATTTATCTGTATGATCCTGATTGTTTCTAAACTTATGTTTATACTTGAAACTGCAATTCAAATTGCAAGTTATATTTGATTACTAAAGAAATTGTCTCTAAGAAAAACGTATTATCTTTGTCTTCTTCTCCGCCTCTAGCCAACGTTTTATACTAAGGCGTTAACAGCTATACTTTAATTTTTGTTACATAAGATATTTAAATATGTTGCGACTAAAACAGTAATTTTTATTGCTCATCACAGAAATTATCTTGATTGAAAACAGATCTAATAAAACATTTCTATTTTTTCCTTGCAAATATATGTATGTATGACATATGTCATGTGTAATTAAATTAAAGTATATTTTTAATATGCTGTGCATGCACGCAAATTTCTCCGCAGGATAATGAAATATATGACACGCAGTAGTCAATTATGAAACTTTATGTCATCTCTCAAGCAATTGAAATAGATTTATTTATATCAAGTAATATCGTCAGATAATGAGAATTGATGAGACACATTTCAAACATACAAGGACAAAAATATTACATTAAAAAAAAATAAAGTAAACAAACCTTAAGTTTTAACTAACAGTTTTTATATAGATAAAAGATAATAAAAAATAACTTTATTGTTTGATTTAATAAAACGCTTTGAAAAATTTAATAAAACTTACACACACACCACACACACACACACACACCACACACACACACACACACACACCCAAATCGCTTTTTTTTTTAAATAAGATTTTAGTACCAATATCTCTGATAAATTAGGAGCTAATTTTTTTTTGAAAATACCGATAAAAATCGTTATTTGTCATTTGTTAATTTATGTTAAGTTATCTTTGAAATCCGTTAAATATTTTCTCAAAGTCAAATCTGTTTGAAATTTAAGAATAAATATTTTGTCTTTATCTCGCCTTCAGAAGCTTAATTCGTTAGAAGCCTTTTATCTTATAAATCAGACACTATAATGTGTCTCGACATCTTTTCGTTAGGGTCTTTGTTTTCAGTTTACTTAATTAAGGAATCTCAAATCTTAACGACAGTTTACTATAGAAATAGGAAGCTTGTATTCAGGACGAAGACAATTTTCTACAAAACATACCGACTTCAAAATACCAAACTCGTCACGAAGAGATTTCCAGAGTAACATTCTTATGTTCATCAGAGCAAACACCTAGACTTGCGAGGCCAAAGAAAAAGGAAGTTTTCTAACCCGCGGCACAAATTCGTAACCATAAAAGCGTTCGCAACATGCGAACACGCACGGAAAGCGGTATCCAGGTGCCAATCATCTCCAAACTTTCGCGCAAGAAGTATGTCCGGTGAACGCAACAATGCCGGCCAATCTTTTCGAGGCAGAAGCGAGGTAGAACGGTGTAGGATATAGCTTGCGTTCACGCTCTCGCGCGAGATCCGGGTTTCCGCCCGGGTTTCAACAGGCGCCTTTTCTAAATACGGAATCGAAAAGTATTCGATGACCGTGTGATCGTGATACCTCTTTCAATTTTTGCAGGACGAAAATTCGATCGGTCGCCGGTCAGTCCAACGATGTAAACGTTTTGCCAAAACTTGTCGCTGCGCGCGGATTTAAATCACGACGCGCAATTTCTCGCGATATGTTATCCCATGAGGAAGTTGAGCCATGCCGTCGAATAAAGCATGGCCGTCGCGTATGTATATATATGCAGATATGTATGTATGTGTGTATATGTGTGCGTGTGTACACATATATGTGTGTGTACATTTATATATAAAGGGGGAAAAGTGACTAAACCGCAATATTTCCCGGTGCGCCGATCGCTTGCTCGTGCGGAGCGTCATGCCGCGAGGAAATACAAAAACGATCGTCCGACTTGATTTTTCTATCATCGTAAATCACACTGAGGACGGCTGGCACGTGTTATAATTTATTGTACCGATCGGAAAAAATACCGCTACATCGGCTGCCGAGTTTAAGTGTGTTTTGACAGTTTAAACGTTAGCGTATTGTCGTGTGAGTATAATAGTGTAACGTAATAAAAATCAAATAATAGTTAAAAGTTAAGTCTTATAATAAAAAGTATAAAATTTAAAAAGCTAAATAACGCGCGTGCAGCGCGCGTCTGTGAACGGTTATCATCAAAAAATTTCAGATAAGTTTTAGATAAATTCTATATAATGTTTTTATTATAATTTTTAGTATTTTATTATTTTACATAAGATACTTTGTGTTATCTTCTTATTTCGTATTATTTCATATCTGTTATTTCATAGTTATCTTATTATTTCATAAATGTTGCTATAACAATATGTTTTGTGTACAAATGTTTTGTGCACACAACAGTAGTAAAATTACTACTACATCAGGTTATATAAAGATAGAGAAGATTAGAGAAATATATGCATGGCCGGCAATCTTGAAACCCGATGACGTTTGAGAATATTGAAAAGAGACAGCATATATACGCACGTGTGTGTGTGTGCGCTTAGTGCAGACAGTGTGTGCAAATTGAAAAGTGTGTGTGTCAAAAAAGAGACAGAAAGAGATGGAAACAGGGAGAAAAAGTGAGAGGTAAGCCTTAAACTAATAATTAAACTTATATTGTGCGTAACTCATTTACGATGAAGATGATAACGTGTTTGTTCATAATTTTTTTTATTCTTTGTGATTAGATATTATTATACAAAGTTAAAAATGATGAACAAAAGGAAAAGAAGAAGACAGAGAAAGAAAGATGAGAGAAAAAGAGAGAGAGAAAGAAAGGCAAGTAAGTCTTAAAATAAAAATAAAAATAATAATAAAAATAAGAAGTTAAACTTATATTGTGCGTAACTGGTCTACGATGGAGATAATGATATCGTGTTCATTCGTAATTTTTTTATTCTTCATGATTAGATATCGCAAAGTTGAAAATGATGAACAAGAGGAAAAGAAGAAAACAGAAAGAAAGAGAAAAAAGAGGCAGTTAAGCCTTAAAATAATAAATAATTGAACTTATATTATACGTAACACGTCTACGATGAAGATGATGATAGAGCGTTCGTTCGTAATTTTTTCATTCTTTGTGTGATTAGATATTACAAAGTTAAAGATGATGAACAAGAGAAAAAGAAGGAGACAAAGAAAAGAAGAGAGAAAGATGGAGGAAAAAAGAAGAAAGTTTTAAAAAAATAATTAAACTTATATTGTGCGTAAATCGTCGACGATAAAGATGGTGTGATAGTGATTGTGTTAGTAATTGTGTGTGTTAGTAATTTTTTTGTTCTCTGTAATTAGATATGACAAAGTTGAGGTTGACAAATAAGAGAAAAAGAAAAAAAGTCGAGAGGGACAGAGAGAAAGAAAAAGAAGAAGAAGAAAAAGAAAGAGATATTTGATTTGATATATATTTAATATGCCTAAGCATAGGCTGAAGAGCAAAGATACAAAATGGCAAGATAACGACATAAAAATATCTGTAAGAACTAGCATACATAAACAATAATTTTAAGAGAGAGAGAGAGAGAGAGAGTTGAAGATGACAAATAAGAGAAAAAGAAGAAGAGTCGAGAGAGACAGAGAGAAAGGAAAAGAAGAAGAAAAAGAGAGAGAGAGGTAGGGAGAGAGAAGCAAGCCTTAAAATAATATTAGACTTATATTATGCATAATTCATCTACGATGAAGATGATGATAGCGTGATATTATAAAGTTAAAAATGATGAACAAGAGGAGAATAAGTAGACAGAGAAAGAGAAAGATAAGGAGAGAAAAAGAAAAAGAAGGAAACAGAGAAAGAGAAAGAAAAAAGGAGATAAGCCTTCAAATAATAATTAAACTTATATTGTGCGTAACTCGTCGACGACTAATATTGTGATAGCGTGTTTCTTCATAATTTTTTTTCTTCGTGATTAGATGTGTTTGACAAAGTTAAAGATGACGAACAAGAGAGGGAAAAAGTAGAAGACAGACAGAGAAAGGGGAAGAGAGGGGGAAAGGAAAGAGAGAGAGAGAGAGAGAGAGAGAGAGAGAGAGAGAGAGAAAGAAAGAGAAGTTGAGAATTTACCTTTGTAATCAAAGAGATAATAGGCATCTACTTTTAAAAAAAGCGTGTTAACTGTGTGAATTGCGTTTGTATCGAAATTATTGTTGCCTCTTTTCCGCGATGCCGATTGGTTCTCTCGCTGCGCTTACTTCATTTGCAGCTGTCATCGTATATTTTGACAGTTGTGTGTATCAAGAAGTTAATAGTGTAATAGTAATAGCATAATGTTAAAGCTAAATGGCGCGCGCGAAGCGCGCGCGTCTGTAATGTCTAGTCCACTTTTAAAAAAGGCGTGTTAACTGAGTGAATTGCGTTTGTATCGAAATTATTGTTTCCTCTTTTCCGCGATGCCGATTGATTATCTCGATGCATTGTGTGCGAGTTATTACTTCGAGTTATTACTTCATTTGCAGCTGTCATTGTATATTTTGAAGTTGTGTGTATCAAGGGTTAATAGTGTAATAGTAATAGGATAATGTTAAGGCTCCTGGTCCCTGAGCCGAGAACTCCGCGTTGACGGTGGCGCTGTATACCGTCGCGGCAGAAATAAGAACTCTCTCCTCTCACTTTCTCCAATGGAGAATTCTGTCTTGTGACATGTTGACAACCTATTTTGTTGTGCGTGCTATTTCTTTATTATTCGCTCTGTGCTTGTGCTCTAACGTTTAACGTATTCGTAAAAGTCGTAAAATTGGCCGAAAAGTAACATTTGCATGCGGAAGGAACGTTTTCACCTCCTTTCGATAGTCGTTAAACGGCTGTTTTTTCCGTATGTTGAGGCTTTGTTTTATGGCTGTTTGTTTATTGTCGAGGGAAAAGGGTAGTTTTCGGCCAATTTCGGAAGTGTTCTGAAACGATCTTATTGAATGTCGATTTTATTGAAATGTCTTTTTATTGGGTGTTTTTCTCGCTTCGATAGTAAGAATCTAATATGGCCGCGGTGACTACCCAGGAGCCTTAAAGCGAAGCGCGCGTCTGTAGTGTCTAGTATTAAAAATTTCGTATATAATGAGTTATATGTATAGTTTTTCTTTTTCATTTCTTAAAGCTTTCAATTAATTATTAAATTTATTTTTTGAGACTTTAAATTAATTATTATTAAAAATGTATTTATATCTTTGCGAGACATAAAATCAATTTAAATAAAAAGATTTGTTTGTATAAAGTCATTTAAAAGTCATGTTATACAAAGTTCAATTTTTCATGCATTGTATTCAAGCATTTAAACATTTAAATATTTTAGCATTTACTGCTACGTCAACAAATATTTCTCTTTTCCTTTTGAATGCATTCAAAATTATTTTCCAGATAAGTTTTATAAAACGTTTTTACTTTTTGTATAACTTTTATTATTCTTAATTTTTTAAGAATGTTACTTTGTGTTATATTTTATTTTCAGTGAGAAGTATTTGTTTCTTACCTGTTAACATTGCTTATGACATGTTTTGTGTACAACATATACAAATCTTTACGATATATTGTATAAGGTTATATCTTATACATAAATGGATCTACGACATAATATGAGATTTAAAGTATTTGGATTAAAAAAAGAAAAGAGTGAAATAACGAAAAAAGGAAGAAAAAAGAAAGTTTAAAAGAAAGAAGGAAAGAGGAAGAGAATAGAAGAGTGAATAAACATGGGCAAAAGATGAAAGAATTGACTGATCCGCTTACTGCTTAAGTTATACTGTTTGCGTTCTGTATTTTTCTGTGTGAGCCTTACTTGTGCCAAATTTTTATTGAATATTATTTTATAAAGTAAATAAGTTTGTTTGTTATTGTATTTATAGACAAATTAGTACATGGTTTTTTACGATATGTATATACCCATACAGCACAAGTAGATATTGAGAATGTTCGGAGGATATCTCAGCAGTAGATTGCATATATTCTCACAACATTCGAGATACGTACCACGATTTTCTGAGAACATACTCAGAACATTGCTATTATCGCCTCACCTAGTTCATAATATCTACTGAAAATATTCCGCAGTAAATACCAAGAATATCTCAGGTATCAATATAGAACCAAGAACAGAATATACACGGTATATACTTATTACGTTCGATTAGGGTAAAATAATTGGTACTCTTTTATAATTTGAAAATTTATGTTTATTTATATGTGCATTGTAAATTATTACCAATGTGTGTACGTTACACACTACAATATTTAATACTGACAACTAATACCGCAAGAACGCCAAATTTAATGCTTATGTCATTTCGAGTGTCATACGTGATAGAGAGAATTGCTATATGTTGTAAATGTTGCTTGGGAATGGATATCGGATCCTTGAATTAACTCACACACAAATTCCGTGAACAGAAAAGATTTATTATAGAGTACAAAAGTATCAACGAAGGAGCGCAACGAAACGATACACGTGCCGTTAGATTCGTGACAGACATACCAACTAAACTTAATCGGAAACGCATACTCACAGGCATGCCAATCGACATCGGTCTATCTCCAATCTCATTAAGGCAGATTTGCAATACTTTACACTCCGCCTCAAATCTGTATCCTATTACGTAGCTCATTTTATCTCATAAGGTAACAAAAGGAATCATTCAATTAATCTTATTTTGAAGCCCAAGTTTCTTACACAACCATTTGAATTTTTCTTTAGTTAGAGCCTTTGTAAATATGTCAGCAACTTGGTCTTCTGTTCGAATATACTTAACATAACATTTCTGGTTCTCAACCATATCTCGTACAAAGTTATACTTTATATCTATATGCTTAAGACGTTTGTGTTCCCACCTTTGCAATGCATGAATGCATGATTAATTGTCCTCATAAACTACTAGGGAGTCTGTTTTTATTGCATCCAGCTCAAACAACAAATTCTTCAGCCACAAGTATTCAGTCACACACATAGCTAACGCAACAAATTCAGCTTCTGTAGAGGACTGAGCAACAGTATTTTGTTTCTTTGTTACCCACGATATTGTATTGTCATAAAGTCTATATAGAAAACCCGAAGTTGACTTTCTGTTTTCACTATTCCCCCAATCAGCATCAGCAAACGCGATCAGAGGTTCCCTGTCGTTATCACTTACAAGGGGACCTTCAGGCTAACGGATTTTTGTTTTTTTTTATACTTACTGTACTTCAGGATCATCACTCGGACATCAATTTTCCAAAGTATTAAGGCGCGCTTTTCAGAAAAACTCGAGAAAATCGACTTTGAAGAATTCCGAGCGCGCTTTTCAGAAAAAATCGAAAAAATCGACTTTAAAGAATTCCGAGCGCGCTATGTACACAGAATTTTAATTTTAATGTAAAATTTATCAAATCTATGCCAATTAACAGATATTTAATCATGGTTTTCAATAAAAAACTTACATTTTCTTATTTTGAATTGCCACTCGCTTGAAAAATTGTACTTTGTATTCAAGTAATTTTGAAATCGAATACTTATAATAAATCAAAATTTTGGTACAAAAATGAAAAACGTTAGGTAGGAAATAAAATACTTTTATATTTTTGAAAATTACGAGAAAGTACAGCGCAAAAATGATATTAATAAAAATATTGTTTAATTTTTAAAAGTAAATTATATGATATAAAATATATTATATACAGTCGTTTTACACCACAATATTGCACGAACCAGGATGATATTCATTGTAAAAGCAAGGGAAACAGTAAGTTTCACGGTGCGAAGTTTGCAACGTTTGCCGCCCTCGCCTTCGATTCGGGCGGCAATCACACGAGTCTAACAAAAAAGCTGTCGAAAATAATTATCATGTCGGACGTTGAATCTGTTGGTGTGCCTGGCACCTCGACTGTACATGAAGAGGCTGTTGAAGAATACCTGTGCAAAAATGTTGAAAAATTAGATTTAAAAAATGCCGTTATGTATTACGAGCAGCTTCTTGCACAAGATGGTCTTACCGCAGAAAAATCTTCTTCGGTAATTACTGAAGAATCGATGCTACTAGCAGAAGACATTTACCAGTATACGTTACAAAGTCTAGCCGAGAAGAAGTTTGTAACGGACGAAGAATTGATTACATGTGATGAAATCAATTACGACAACGCTTTCGAAGAAGTTGAAGGGTACGATTCTTCTGAAGATTACGAGCCAGAGAACAAAAAGTCAAAAATCCAAGACTATCAAAATATTCCATTGGATTACAAAATAAAAGTATTAAATATTGCTAAATCTCATCCGAGTTGGAGTCTGAAGAATCTACAAAAAAAAGGATGTTCCCGATTAAAACGTATGGAGGATTTGGCGAAATGGGAAAAACATATTAAAAATGGTGGAACCATATTCGACAAATATGCGATGATCGACTCGTGGACATATGATTGCTTTACAGAAGCTCGGCAAATCCATCAGCAAGTAACGACAAGAAACTTGCAGCAGTGGGCTTTATCTGCTGCAAGTCAATTTAAAAATTTGGATTTCAAAGCTTCCAATTCGTGGGTTGAGCGATTCAAGCGAAAGCATCGAATTCGCCAACGAAAGATAACGAAATATGTATCCGAAAGAGAAAGTGCAACAATAGAGGAAACCTTAGCTGCTGCGGAAAATTTTCGCATACAGACTCGTGACCTGATACCAAAATTCAATCCTAATTTTGTCATCAATACTGACCAAACAAGTATTTACAAAAATTTCATATTTTTATGACTCATGTAGCAAAAAAATAATTATAAAATATTTATAATAAAGAGATTTTAAATATTTGCTAAATATTTATATGTCCAGGATTTACTATACATATATCAAATACACTTTCGTATAATTAATATGGTAAATTTTAAAAAATATTTTTCAGGGTGCCAATATCAGTCCACCTTTAACAGAACACTCGCAAACCAAAGATCAAAAGTAGTTCTTGTTCAAAGGCAGAACATGAATAAGATGACCCACTCTTACACAGCACAGTACAGTGTCACTGTATCTGGGAAATTGTGTGCCTACAAGAACCAACAGGTTCATTTGGACCCAGAGTTCAGAAATCGGTGGACGAGTATGTCCAAAAATATCGTAACGTCGTTGTCACATCGTCGAAGTCAGAAAAGCTGACAACAAATTTATACAAAAATTTTTTAATTAAAACTGTAAAGCCATACGTGGGAGAGGAAAGGTTTCTCTTACTCGTCGATTCCTGGGGAGGACAAACCAAGCCGGAGATATATGATGAAATTTTTTTAGACGATAAGCGTCTGCCAACATGCAATGTTAAATTTATTCCCCCGAAATGTACCCCTTTGGTCCAACCTTGTGACGTATATTTTTATAGACAGGTAAAAAATTTCATAAAGCGTCTTCAAAATTGCGCCTACTTGATCGAACAAAAACGCGAAATTAATTCCCGAGAAGATTGCATTAAAATTCAATCTATTGTACATCACCAGCTGTTCTCTCCAATCTTTAACAACATGATTCAATACGCGTGGTTCGCTTCAAACCTTTGTGATGACAGAGACATTTTTATGAACGTTAATCAAGTATGTTTTCCAACAGAAATTTTAAAAAAACCTTGCGCCTGTAAAATATCTGCGTTCGTACAGTGTGCTAGATGCCGTGAAACTTACTGTTTCCCTTGCTTTTACGATGAATATCATCCTGGTTCGTGCAATATTGTGGTGTAAAACGACTGTATATAATATATTTTATATCATATAATTTACTTTTAAAAATTAAACAATATTTTTATTAATATCATTTTTGCGCTGTATTTTCTCGTAATTTTCAAAAATATAAAAGTATTTTATTTCCTACCTAACGTTTTTCATTTTTGTACCAAAATTTTGATTTATTATAAGTATTCGATTTCAAAATTACTTGAATACAAAGTACAATTTTTCAAGCGAGTGGCAATTCAAAATAAGATGTAAGTTTTTTATTGAAAACCATGATTAAATATCTGTTAATTGGCATAGATTTGATAAATTTTACATTAAAATTAAAATTCTGTGTACATAGCGCGCTCGGAATTCTTTAAAGTCGATTTTTTCGATTTTTTCTGAAAAGCGCGCTCGGAATTCTTCAAAGTCGATTTTCTCGAGTTTTTCTGAAAAGCGCGCCTTAATACTTTGGAAAATTGATGTCCGAGTGATGATCCTAAAGTACAGTAAGTATAAAAAAAAAACAAAAATCCGTTAGCTTGAAGGTCCCCTTGTTAGTCTTTTATACATGAGTCCATAAGTTTGAGTACCTTGAATGTACTTTAGGATTCTTTTTAGTCCCTTCCAGTGACTTTCCTTCGGATCACTTTGAAATCTACTAAAATAATTAACAGAGAAACTCAGATCGGGTCTCGTCGTTTGTGTCAGATACATCAGACACCCAATCAATTCTCGATACGGTTTATCTGATCCTATACTAGTATTATCCTGAACTGTGAAATTCGTCTCCATAGGAGTCTCGCTTAGTTTGCACTCACCCATGTTAAATCTATTCAGTAGTTTCTTATAATATACTTCTTGACTTAGAAACATTCCTTTTTTGGTTTCAGTTACATTAATTCCTAAGAAAGTATTCAGTCTCCCCATATCTTTCATTGAAAACCTACTCATTAAAGCTGACTTTATTATTGCAAGTTTTCTCTTATTATTCCCTGCTACAATTATGTCATCGACGTATATCAATATATAAATGATTGCATCTAAAAATTTTCCAATATACAAGCAACGATCTGCTTCAGACTTAGTTATTCCCATTTCTTGCATGAAGTCATCAAAGGTGCGATTCTATTCGCGAGGTGCCTGCTTAAGGCCATAGAGTGCTTTATTTAGTTTACATACTTGATTATCAGATACCGGAACGCCCTTTGGTGCCTTCATATACACTTCCTCCTTTAAATTGCTTTGCAGAAACGCGTTTTTAACATCCATCTGAAATGATATTAATCTCTTTTGTTTAATAACCACTAAGAGAACTCTAACCGTAGTTAAACGCGCAACAGGAGCATAAGTTTCTGTGTAATCAAAACCGTAACGCTGTGAACAGCCCTTAATTACTAACCTTGCCTTATAACGATCAACATTACCCTGATTATCGAGTTTCACGCTGAATACCCATCGACTATCTATCGTCTTCTTTCCTTGAGGTAGATCACACAACGTCCATGTATGATTTCGCTCCAGTGCTTCAATCTCGTCCCTCACTGCACCTAGCCATTCGCTCTCATCCTCTCTACCATGGATGTCCTCGAATTTTCCTGGTACGTCCTCCAAATACGCCTCTGCATTGAATGCTGTCACCGCATAGTCTTCCATCCATTTAGGCCTGTTTCTAGTTCGTGTACTGCGTCTTAAAGGTATCGTTGTAGCCTCACTCCTCTCCGGTTCAGCCTTCTCGTCTTCCTCGAGTTTATCAGTAGCATCGGTAGCGTCATCAAAATACTCCTCTGATTCTAGATCATCTAGATCATTGGCATCATCCTTTTTTTCCTCTTGTTCCGCACCGTTATGAAGCCAAGAGTCGCTGTCAAGGGAATGTATTTCAAATTTTGTTTCATCAAACTTCACATCCCTTCCGTAGTACACTCGACCTTCCTCCGGGCTCCACAGTTTATATCCATTGACACAATATCCAATCAATTGGCATTGAAGTATACTCGATGCAAATTTGTCGCCAATTAATTGTTTAGGAAGCCTGAGATATGCTAGACAACCAAAGATTTTCAATTTACGCAAGTTAGGTTTAGTTCCATACCATAACGTCGTTGGTAATTTTCCGTCAAGCGCACTTGTTGGGCTTCGATTAATTAAGTACACCGACGTCATTACAGCATCCGTCCAGAATCGTTTTTCCATCTTTGAGTTTAGAAGTAAACAGCGGGCCTTGTCACAAATGGTTCTATTCAGCCGCTCCGCGACGCCATTCTGTTCGGGTGTGTATCGTATAGTAAATTCAAATATAATTCTTTTCTTCTCGAAATGCTTCTTCATTTCCTTCGACACATATCCTCTTCCGTTGTCGCATCTAAATCTACTTAATTTGCAGTTGAAATGAGCTGTTGCCATTGCTTCGTAAATCTTGTAGAAGTGGAATACCTCCGCCTTAGACTTCATCCCATATGCAGCTGTAAAATGAGTGTAGTCATTTATAAATGTGACAATGTATTTACACCCATCATACGATGTCGGAGTGATTGGACCAAAAACATCACTATGCACCAACTGCAACGGTCTAGTCGCCCGATTACGCGTTTGATTGTGCGGGAGCTTCGTCTGCTTCCCTTTCGCGCACACTCTACACACACCTTTTGGCTTATTTACGATCATACTCATCCCTTCCACTTGAGACGGTAAACGCTTAAGAGATTCAAAGTTTAAATGTCCGAGTCTTTTATGCCAGAACTCGACACTTTCCGACATTAAGGCCGTTTCTTCATTCGCATACAACTTTAACGCGTATAATTGTCTCTCTTTTAATTCCGCGACCGCTACGACACATCCGTTTCTTTCGATCAAATCCGTTCCATTTTTGAACACGACACGATAACTATTTTCTTCGAGTTTCCGCACTGAGGAGACTATGTTCTAAACCCGGTACAATTAACATGTCTTTAATCGTGATTTTAACCTTTTTGCCGTTCAGAAGACTGATCACTTCCAGCTCACCCAACTTAGATGCTTGAAGTGTAACACCGGATTTCGCCACTTTAATTTTGACCGAGTGCTTGAAAGTTTTGACATTCGACACTGGCATCCTCTCACTTACCAAGTGTTCCGTAGCACCTGAGTCCAAAGCAATATCTGGCATCTTATCCCCTTCTGCGTGTGACACAAAGCAATACGCTTGCGATTTACTTGATTCCGCAGCGTCGGGCGTCACTGCCGTATTTGCCGTTTTCTCCTGCTTATCCAGTTGAATTTTCTTCCTACACTCCGCACGTATATGCCGGTGATTCCGATTGTGTATATTTTTTCTTACCGAAGTCAGCGCGCTTCGCTTCTTCGTCCATCAGCCTGTTTTTCACGAACGCAATTGTCAGCCTATCCGCTGTGAGCGTTTCGATCGCCGTAACGACGTGGCTAAGTTCCGCTGGCATTGTAAGCAATAGATGGCAGACCAGGTCCGTCTCTTCCAACGTCGCACCTGTCGATCTTAATTCCCGAATTACTCTATCGAAAGCTAAGAAATGTTCCGTTAATGTCTCTCGATTCGGATTAAATTTTATTAGCAAGAGTTTTTTCCGCAATAGCAACTGGCTTGCAATGCTCTTCCGTTCGAATGTTTCCGTTAACAGTCTCCATATACCGTGCGCACTGTCACAGTCTTTAACGTATGGTTATCCGCGACACGTTGGATAATTTGCGAACGACACTTCCGGTCACGTTTTTCATGGTCTCTAAGATCAACCTGTTTTTGCGCCCTCGCCTCTGCTGTATCTTCCTCGTAAAACTTAACCATCATAAAATACGGTTCTCTCACAAATTCCAGCAGTTCCAGTTCATTTAACAGCGTCTCCATTCTAAATTTCCAATTCCCGAAGTTCGAGCCGTCGGACAAAGGGATCTTGTACTTCTCCACATCCGCCGTTTCTGATCACGTCTTCACCACAAGAATCGAGTACCGCAAGCTCGTTTATCTCTCACTAGAGCACTGTGGGCCCATAACCTGTTGTAAATGTTGCTTGGGAGTGGATATCGGATCTTTGAGTTAACTCACACACAAATTCCGTGAACAGAAAGGATTTATTATAGAGTACAAAAGTATCAACGAAGGAGCGCAACGAAACGATACACGTGCCGTTAGATTTGTGACAGACATACCAACTGAACTTAATCGGAAACGCATACTCACAGGCATGCCAATCGACATCGGTCTATCTTCAATCTCATTAAGGCAGATTTGCAATACTTTACACTATAGAATAATAGATTACTGCCTGTTTTATGTCACATACGATTTCCTTATAGAATATTGCAGTGTTCTCAAACTTCAAATCACATAGTGATTTGAGTACTGTTGAAAACATAGCGATTTATCAGCATATGAAAGAGAGCGCGCTGCCATCTACCGTATTCATAAGTAAGCAACCGATTCCGTAAACACTCTATAGAGACAGCCTAGTAACATTTGTAGTGCGTATGTTTCGCACGCAAAGGCGCTGCAATACTCGGTTTCCGCGTCTGTAGGGCGCTGCGAAATCTGACTTCCGCGTTCGTTACGGAAGTAGCAATCGTGCTTTTGCGAGCTTGCGGATCGACGATCGTCATTACCAATTCGTCTTCCGTCCAAGAAAGTCAAGCGTGTCGAGTCGTGTCTTATACCCGTTTTTTTCTCATTTGTATTATTTAAAGATTGAGTCATGATATCGGTCCTCAGCAATACTTGATCTTAATTACTGCGAGCGGCCAAAATTTAGAAGGTGACGTAACGCCAGAAAGGACGACGTTCGACACAAGAAAAGGCGACGATCGACACGAGGAAAGATATCTACTGCCATTGTCTTGTATAAGGAAGGGCATCCGCCATTACTGATAATCCAAAGGACGTTACAAAGACGAAGCATATATTCGAGGGAGATACACTATTGATGTCTTATTCGTAAAGGCGGTATTCCTCCTTTCTGGAGTTACTTTCACATAAAGTGGAAGCGCATACAGGTAACTCTCGATATTCGTAAAGAGACCGCTGATTAAGTTGTAAATTCCTCTAAGTAACTTGTATGTGGTTCTAGAATATTCGAGAGCTTTTTCCTTTTTGTTGGAATCAGGAATTATTAAGACTGTCTTTGCGGTATTGCAAAGCGTTCAATCCTGTATTCTTCTCAAGCTGTGGCCAGGCTTTAAGAAAGGAAAGACTCAAATTATAAGAAAGATTCGGTTGCAACCACGCGTATTTAGTATAATTGCTCTCTTTCATCGTAATCTTACCTTCACTTTGTAAAGATTGTACGAATTCGTTAAGATATCGACTAAAAGTCATGTAATCTAAGCGGTCAAGTTAATATTCTATAAAATTGTATATATATATCTCGTTCTACAAGTATAATCTATTGCGATTTAGTCATATTCGTTTTCTTTATCGAAGTCAATTGCGTACTTCTAGTATTGCCTAATATGACGAAATGAGCACTTACTCCGAAAACTCTTTACGACAGTTAGATTATATTTCACACGCAATGTAATTTCTTTACGATGATTTGATATATCCTTTATGAATTAATGCGTTGAACAAATGAATTGAATGACAGTTCTTTATTCTTTAACTAATAACTTTTACTACATAAGGTAAAGATATACGTTTATTCCTCAAGAATAGTTTTTACATTGATTTCTCAGAAATCTTTTTGCTTCGTTTGTAAAGCAGCAAGCTAGTTCCACGCATTATTTTATCTCTCATGTATGTATCAATGAATTGATGTTCGAATTTATGATTGCAATCTATGTTGAAATGTTTTTCATTGATAGTTCATTCATAAAAATGATTTATTCCTTAATACTTCTTAGAATAACTCTAGTTATTCTCACTAACTTTCCTTTAGTAAAGTGAATTTAGTTAATTTTGTTTGGTCATTGCTTTGTAATTTACAAAAGAAGTATTTCAAGTAAGAAAGATACTTTAAATGAAGCAAACGGACTACCAATGACTGAATTTTATTATACTAAGATTATGTATTTGATTCCATATGTTACTACTTATGCACTTATATGAATACTACGCTATAATTTAAACAACTTTAATATTTGGTAAACAATTAATACATCAAGTTCAATTTTCAAAACTATAAATGAGTTGTGTTTTCTTAAAGCCAATACGATATCACGTTCTTTCTGGACGTGTGCACAAGTACATATTTAAAACTAGCGAAAATAATCGTTTTCTTAAAAAAAGGATTGCACATAAGTAAACAAAAAAGAAATAGGAAAATATTTAAAGTTCGAAAACACTGCAATCGTTCAAATATCTCATGAATACATTTTTAATTAAATAATACATTAAGACAAACAATTCTTACAGTGCGAACATTTATCTTGTAAGTTATGTCAAACGGTAATCTCGATATTTTTCGAATAGAAAATAATTAGAATGAATTTTATAACGTGATTGCAGCGCATTTTCAGTAAGCGGCAAGTTATAATTGTACGAATAATACATATATGGCAAGAGAAGGCATCATATTGTCCGTGGATGTTTCAATACGTGTTGTATTATGTTATAAATCGGTGAGCATAGCATTGAAACATCCTCCTCTATAGACAATATGAATATGACACTTATTCGCACGACAGCGCATATTATATATATAATCCTTTCCGCCGTCACTATTGAAAACCTGACTACATGTCATCCTCTCGTGCAAAACATACCTATTACAAAACAAGAAGACGAAGCAAAATTCGTTGAGCTATTGGTACGTATTGCACAAATACACAATTGGTATCACAAATTGACTCCAACGTATGCGAGCCAAACACTTTGTCGTCGCACGCAATCTGTTTTACGGGAACGAGAAGCAGCACGCGAAACAGGAGCGATAAATGGAATGCATCTCGCGTTCAGAAAAGTAAACAAATAAGCTGCTCCTCCAGACAAAACGTTTTAAATGTTCCGATAATCTAAATGTGAATAATTCTAAATGTAAGTATATCAGCTCGTTGTGCATTAGCTGAAAAACGTAAGACGTAAGAAAAATAGGCGTTTAACGGTAAAATTGATTGCGTGTGACATACGCTTAACTAAAGGTTCTTATTTCCTAATATGAAACCTTTCTTACGAGAATAATACCTATCCGAAATAATACTTAATATTTTGCTAACGCGATTATCTACATATAACACTAAAATTAAAGATTTTTGGTTTTTTTTGCATTACGCTGAACCATATTAAATAAGTTCTCTATGCAAAACTGGACCAACGCGGGCAGTGTGTCACTACGGCAGAATTGCATTGATAATACTGGCACAGTGAGGCAATGACCTTAGGATTCTCACTAAATAACTAAGAGTAGTTATTAACATATTTACATATTTACTGGAAAACTGTATAATCATTTACGTCGCGTAAGTAATTATTATTTTGTTTATCCTATACTAGAGATGAGTGATACAGTCTGAAAGTGTATCGTATCGATACGCATCATGAATGAAAATATGTCTATCCTATACAATCAATCACTTCCACTTAATTCCTATACACGGAAGACTAATATTGCAGACCAACATTTAAAAAATAAAACTTTTAAGAAAGGAAACATGTTGCTACAGCATCTCGACAATATTGCAAAAAAGACCAACATTTAAAAAATAAAATTTTTAAGAAAGAAAACATGTTGCTACTAAACTGATCTGATGACTCTTACGCAAAAAGATAAATATTCATATTAATTATTGCATCGTTTACAATCTAACGTACGTTTTCCAAAGGCACGTTTTCTTTTTCTTGTTCTTTGTTTCTTGTCATACGTTCTTTGGCATGGGCTAACCATATTTTAATCGGAGCTGAAATTTGGTCGTACAACTTTTTATCTAAATTGTAAATCAATCTCAAATTTAGCCCCAAACTTTGAAAGACAATATAGAATATGGTATATTTTCATTAACATCGTAGCATTTGCGAAAGGAATAAAATCGAGTGAGAATCTGTAATATTAATCTGTACAAATATTAATGTCACTCTTGTTATCATATTTTTCAGAGTCGACGATCGGCTTTTCCCCTGTTTATCTTGCACGGACGTACATGGATTGTCTCGTGTGTCGTCTTGAAATATTTTTGAAACATTGCTGGCGCAATGTTTTGCCTTTTGTGCATTTTATTTCTACATTTATAACGAAGAAGATAAGTTTGAATTGGTAAGTTTATTACAATAATACACGTAATTATAGTAGATGTGCAAACTATTAAAAAAATAATGAAATCAAATGAGAATCGGTATTGAATATTACATAATGTTATTAAATACAACATTAGTTTACTTTAGTATTTATCGTTTTTGCCTAATTATTTCAATTACTGTACATTAAATAAATATAATATATATAAATATATTACATTAAATAAATATAAAAGTATATTTTAGTATATATAAATTCTCGCTCAATTTTATTCCTTTTTTAACAGTTTGCATATCTACTAATTACGTATTATTGTAATAAACTTACCAATCTTCTTCGTTCGTTATAAATAAAATGCACAAAAGGCGTTGCGTCAGCAATAACGTTTCAAAAATATTTCAGGACGACACACGAGACACATCCGTGTATGTACGTCCGTGTAAGATAAACAGGGGAAACGTCGATCGTCGACTCTGAAAAATATGATAACAAGAGTGACATTAAATTTGTACAAAAAAATGAAATAGAATGAGAATCGGTATTGAATATTACATAATGTTATTGAATATAACATTATTTTACTTTAGTATTTATCGTTTTTGCCTAATTATTTCAATTACTGCAGCATTAAATAAATATAAAAGTATATTTTATTATATATAAATTCTCGCTCAATTTTATTCTTTTTTTAACAGTTTGCATATCTACTAATTACGTATTATTGTAATAAACTTACCAATATTTTTCGTTCTTTACGAATGTTGAAGTGAACAAAAAGCAAAAGCGAAAGACTAACGCAACGTTTGAGCAACGTTTTAGATTAGGACGACATACAAGATAAGTCCATGTAAGGATAAACGGAGGAAACACCGGTCGTCGAGTCTGAAAAATATAATAACAACAGTGACATTAATTTTTGCAGATTCTCGCTCGATTATTCACTATTTACGAATTATGATAATAAACTTACCAATATTTTCCGTTCTTTACAAATGTAGAAGTGAACGAAAGGCAAAAGCGAGAGGCTGACGCAACGTTTCAGCAACGTTTTAGGTTAGGACGACACACGAGATAAGTCCGTGTAAAGATAAACAGAGGAAACACCGGTCGTCGAGTCTGAAAAATATATTGACAACAGTGACATTAATTTGTGCCGATTCTCGCTCGATTCACTATATTTACGAATCATGATTCGCACTCACGGATCGTTTCCTGTCCTCGCGCGCTTCTCGCTTACGTGCACGACACAACTCACACAACTCACAATAACTTCGACAAGATGTCCGACCGCCGACGTGTCCGACTGCCCGACTTCGTATTCGTGGTTTCGTGCCCGATCGACTCTCATCGGGGCGACTTCGGCTCTCGCTCATGCGCGCGCATCACACGCCGCCTTCGGACTTAGCCGATTTGGCGTCGTCGGTGAAAGCAACACGCCGCGAGCGGACTTTATCTTCTGATTCGTATTAATTAATATATTCTGAGTAGTATACGAAAATGTACGAAAAATAATATACTACTGTGAGATATTACGAGTACATCCTGAAAATTTATGAAAATTATTGTACTACTGTGAGATATTACAAGTACATCCTGAGAATTTACAAAAAATAATGTACTATTAGAGATGTTATAAAAATGTTCCAGGTATATTATATACGGTACGTATATGTACAGTACGAGTACAGAACATTTGAAAGATATCATGTGCTGTATGGGTATATATGTATTGCTAATTACTTTAATGTACTATATTATGCATGGATATTATATTATTCATCTGCATTACACAGTATTGATTGTCTTCGAAAAGAACAAGATATAATGGATGATTAAGTGTAAAAGATAAAACTTGCAGTAGCGGTAGAAATTAATAAAAGAGGTCATTTTTAATATCTTAAAATATAAATATATTAAAGTTAGATGCATAGGTAATTAAATTTATGAACTTTACAATAGTTTTATAAAATGTATTTGGTAATACTTATAATTGATTATAATTTTATGCACAATTGTAAATATTAAAAAAAAAAAGAATTAAAAATAGATACTACTAATTTTAAATTTTTGCAAAGTCAATATGCTATCCTTTTTCGATATTCCTCTTCTAAAAAGGGCATGTCGTAGGTATTGTTGTCACTTTTCCGCGATGCCGATTGGTTCTCTTGCTGCGCTTACTTCATTTGCAGCTGTCATTGTATATTTTGACAGTTGTGTGTATCAAGGGTTAATAGTGTAATAGTAATAGCATAATGTTAAAGCTAAATAGCGCGCACGAAGCGCGCGTCTGTAGTGTCTAGTAATGTAAATTTATAATAACGTCGATTCAATCTGATGTATATAGATTTATATGCATTGTCAACGAGGAAGAGAAAGGACGATGTCAGGCCATCTCGTAGAGAGGCCTGAAGATTTTTTGAAACTGATGCTATATATTCTGTAAACATGCCTCATTAAAAATAACGAGGCATGGTAGGTATGTCAAAGCAAACGCGCTGAATGAAGGGTGGAAATCATTCGACGACATTCCCGTGTCGCTTATTTGAGACATGACCGTCAGTGTCTATCATGCCACGAAGTTGGATAACTTAATTGAAAGCCGTTAAGAAAGAAAAGGTATATAAATTTATACCGATTGAGAGATTGTTTTGGAGAGTTGAGGCCATTTCACTAATGATCAATCGATCCGTCTGGAAAATATGATTTCTATAATACTGCGAATTAGAGTAACAGGTCATATGATGCAGGTGTAACTTGATTTTAATCGGCTTTAAAGATATTAATAGAAAATATGAAAATGTATAATATATGAATTTTGGAAACGTATGAAATTGAAACGGTAATTTTATTCCCGTTTTTCCGGCAGTTTTAAAGATATCTATAATTAATTTAATAAAATGGATTATATAAAAATTCAATTAGTCGAAAACATAGAAAAGATTGCATTTTGCTCAAGAAAGAATACTCTCTTAAGAGTGATGTATACTAATCGTTTGATATTATTACTTTGTTTTACATAAACGCACGCACACGCATATAATGTTCATGCAAATATTAAATTCATAATTTATAAAAATTGTCATAGCGGAATATTAATCGGAGTTATATTAATTTCGTTTCTTAAGCAAGTGTTTTTCATATCAATTTATTTATGATTAAACAACATTGCTATTTAATATACAAACTTCATGACAAAATATTTGTGACGCAACGCAAAAATCCGCACAATTGCAAATTAAAATGATATAAGAAAAACTTGATTTTCTTGATTTTCTGAATAAATTAAAAGAAAACATCGAAAGAATACAGATGTAAAAAAATTAATATCTGTGTAAATTATTGTTCCAATTAAATAAAATAACATTTACACGCATATTACGAAAGATCCCTTCACTTTGCTATTTACAGACAGTTTTGTATAAACATGATTCATTTATGCAGAAGAAATTATATCAATTACCGGCAAAGTAAAAAGTATTAAATTTTATACAAAAAAAATTTAGTCAAATTTTTCTCAAACAGACGCGTTTTTAATACTTCTACGGAATCCTATCAACATCGGATAGATAAAATATCCCACAGCTGCATCAAATTGTAATCCGTATGTCACGAAGAATGGCCGCAGTGAAGGGCCTTAAGGGAGCTATCTTTAAGGGATTCATTGTCCGCCAAGTCACCGAGGACGGCGATGAATTTATATTCCGGCTGTGCTACCCTCAGTCTTTTTTTTTTTTATTTGATTCACGCGAATCCCGATCGGGTATCTTTCCTCTCGACTCAGAATGATTTCTGTTGACATTACCAATGAATCTGTCAAGATAACGCGCAGCTTTACGGTCGAATAAATGCTGCGGTTTAATTTACCAAAATTCGATAAGCAGATAATTTTTATCTGACTCTGCTTTTAAAAAAATTTGATACGTATAACAGGCAGTTAGATAATTAATATTTGATCGAAAAAGTTCTCTTTGGATAAAATTAATAATTTTTCATCTATATATAATATGATGAAATTAAAGTAAATATCAATGTTATGTAATCAAATTAATTTCAAGAATCGATTGTTTTGTATACATCTTTCTCTGCAAATAAGAATAATATTTTATTTAAGTACAATAATTAAATAAACATAAAAATACTGTAAAATAAAAGACAATAACTTCTTCTTAAGAATTTTATAAAACAATTATTGAAATGTAAAATTTTCGTATTTATCTCATATGTATTTGTCAAATTTTATAAGTTAGAGTCGCGGAAGTAGTCGATCCTTCAATGTAAAGCTAGAATAAGTACGACTGATGACTACTTCCTTTTCCTGACGGAGTGCGCTTGGAAAGCAAAATCATGTATCAAAGGTAGTTTATTGCGTTTTTATTCGCTTTGCTTCCGGAGAACAATATTTTCGAGAAGATGTGTTACGTGTTGCACTTATGAGTTTTGCGATCAACTGTCCTCCACGTCACGTCATATGTCTATTATAGTTCGACTACTTTCAATTTATTCAATTCATATACTATTTGTTGAGAAAACTAAAATTTTTATTGATAATTAATTAATTTAAATAGAGTATTTCCTATGCTTTGTAAATAATTTATTAACAAGCAGTAAAAACGTGATAATTAAAAGACACAAATAGAGAGAATGAAAAAATATGTAACAGATCTTTAAAAGCGAAGACAATACTTTTACTGTTACCACATACAAAATTCAGAATTTTCTATTTATTTATAAACTTAGAATATATAATTCCGATATATTCAATTATTAATATTATGCATTTCAAGTGTATTTTTTAAATTAGCGAAAGCAAAAAAAGTCACTTGATGCAAACTAAAAGCGCGATGAGGTAAAAGATGATTAATTTGAGATCAACCCGTCACAAAGTTGCAACACAATTCCATCGAAGTGGAGTAATCAGGTTTAATTAAAATCGCAGCATAAAAGCGATATACGCGTCTGCGGCTGGAACAATTCCAAAGGTCTTAGGCCAGGTATAGGTACACACGGCGACCTCGGCTGACATTGGCTTCGCCATTGCCATGGACACTGAACTCTCGGAGTCTGCGAATAATTTATGCTTATAGAATTATAGGACATAGGAGAGAGAGCACGAGCAACAATAACGAATATCCGACCGTGTATGCACACAGTGAGAATTGGCGAGGTGTCAAGTGTAAAAGAAACGGACTGGCTAATCGATAATTCTCGTTGTCGTACCTATATGCATGTGTTATAAGTACGCATCATTGATTCGCCGAGGTGACGCCGAAGTGACTAGTCTAGTCGCCAGGTTAATTGAGCATTTTTTTTAGGTTCATGGCTTAAGTTAATGTTTTTTTATGTTTTTTGGGTCGTAGAACAAGAATCTGTAAATAGTTATTTCGTAAGTCAATGCAATAAAAAGTTCCCGGGAAAAAAAAATTATATATAATCATATATAATTATATATAAATGATCATATATAATTATATATGAAAATTGGCACGATATAATTTTATTTAATTATATATATAAATATATAATTCTACAAATTTTTATATAATTTTTGCATTATTTTGCATCAAGACAGTGTTAGGTGAGTCTTGCATTGTATTGCTAACAAAGATAGGTCTCGCGGATGTCATGATTTTGCTTCGCAGGAGACCTGCTGCTTATATTAGCTCCCAACTGAAATTTACTTACGAGTTAGTTTTATCTTTATGCGCCGTCTAGTGGCGTCGTTGCAAACTATCACGGAAAGACCGCTACCATGCATCTTTCTTAACTGCAAGCTATATTTGAAATTATATATGTCCATATATAATCATATATATTTATATATAATTATATATAATTTTTTTTTCCCGGGTGATGCATTAAATTATTTCTATATCTTTGACAGATAAAATTATATATAATTATATATCTATCTATACATATAAAGACAAATGTCCTCTGACTGATTGACTCAACGCCCAGTCTAAGGGCCTAAGCAGAATGGCTGTCTTATTATAACCTTAAGGCAGTGTTTTATGCCTTAAGTCTTTGTCTTATGTAAACTTAAAGCATAAAACATTGCCAAGACAGCCATTCTGCTTAGGCCCTAAACCCCTGAACCTAGAAACATGAAATTTGGAGAGAGTGATGATGTATTCCTCTCATGACGTAAACACCCACACTATGAAAGGATTTTTAGAAATTTGACGCCTAAGGGGGTGAATAGGGGTAAAAATTAGGTTTTCACGACTTTCTCGATCGATCCTTGGGCCCGATGAGATATCGACTTGGTGTTTAAAAACATAATTCAAGATTTTGCCTTAATCAACCTTTAAAGGGGCAAATCTAAATTCGGTGGTGAATTAATTAATAGAATCCTTAACCCTTACTTGCCACACTTCTGTAGAATCACGTACTTGCCACATTGGAGTGGAATCTATCCCGGCGACAAAAATTGTTATAACAAATAAGCTATTCATTATTTTAACTTGCCAATTTTTTTAGAACTTCTTAAAAGCTTACTTTTAAAAATTATGTAGGTTATATAGCCAAAAATTAAAATTATGTATGATAAAAAAATTAAAATAGCTAAAAGAAAAATGAAAAATGGCTGTTTTTACAAAAAAATTCATAATTTTTTTTTGACAAATGTTGCTATGAACCCGCTCCCCGTAGGTTTAGGTACTTAAAATTAAAGGAATTAACCCTTAAATGCCACACCTCTCAAGAATTTCGTAAATGACACATAGGGTCTAAAAGACCCCAGCATGAAAAATGTCTCCTTACGCATTGATTTTTTTATCTTTAGTTATGAAATTTTTTTCAATGTTGCTCAAGGTCTAGAAAAGAGAATAAAATGCTTATATTGTTAAAATTTCAATTTCAACATAGTATAAAAAATTAAGTAAACTGAGTACTGCTAAGTATACAAACGGGTAGGTCAATCACTCGATCAACTATCATCAGAGGGAACATAAGCTCCATTTTTGGTGGGAACATTTGGAAATATATCAATGTAAAGGATCTGGGGTCCGCTGGACCCCATGTGGCATTTAAGGGTTAATGGTCGTGGGGTTGATTTGATTCCAGTGTGGCAAGCAAGGGTTAAGCTGGGTATACACTTAGCAAACAAACCGCAAACGCGAATGTTCGGACATTCGCGTTTTTGCTCCTAGGTTGGTTGTTTTTTCTTTTGATTGCACCAAATACTAGAATTCGACCAGATTCGGTGTTTGCTGCATGTAGCAATAATTTGAAATTTTTGATTGTATCCGTTGAATAATGACAACGAACGTTTACGTTTGCTGTTCGTTCGGTGTTCGTTCGCTAAGTGTATACCCAGCTTTATATTCGCATACTGTAGCGAAACACGCGGGTGTATCAAGCTAGTTATATATAATTATATAAATTTATATATTTTAAGATTTACTTATATTTTAATTTAGAAAAATTCTATATTCATTTATATAAAAATATATTAACATATATAATTATATAAAATTATATATAATTTTATGTAAGGAATCAAGTATAATTTTATATAATTATACAGAATAATATATATTTTATATAATTATATATTTTAATATATATTTATATATAATAATATATAAATATATATGTTAAAATTTTCTGATTTATTAAAAATTATGTATGCTTATATATAAATATATATAAATATATGTACTTATATCTAATTATATATAATTATATAAAATTTTATATAATTTTATATAAGAATCTAGATATAATTATATTAAATTATATAAATGAAAACATATTTTTATATAATTATACATAATTTTATATGTTTATATATAGTTATATATCATTTTTTTTCCCGGGTTATTAACAATTTATTTGTTTAAATTACCCTAGCGATCAAACTATACATCCTATAAAAAAATGAACTAAAGAAAATTTGTTCCTCTTTTCACGACAAACAAAATGGCGTTTGAATTTTTCCAAAATCTTGATTATTGACGGAAATATGTCAATTTTTAGGTAATTACTGTCTACGCGTCGCGGAGTACCCTAGGCGTGCGCGCTCGTGCTCAATTGTATTGTTAAAACAATTGAAACTCCGAACTTGTCTGAAATTGCAAAAATGCGCCTCGTGTGGAGCAATTGAGCGTGAGCGCACACACCTAGGGTACTCCGCGACGCGTATAGGCAGTAATTACCTCAAAATTGACATATTTCCGTCAATAATCAAGATTTTGAAAAAATTCAAACGCCATTTTGTTCGTCGTGAAAAGAGAAACAAATTTTCTCCAGTTCATTTTTTTATAGAATGTATAGTTTGATCGCTATAGCACTTTAAACAAATAAATTGTTAATAACTTTTTTTATTGCATCGACTTACGAAAAAACTATTTACAGATTCTTGTTCTACAACTCAAAAAACATAAAAAAAACATTAACTTAAACCATGAACCTTGAAAAAAATGCTCAATCGACCTGGCAACTGGACACTAGACGGTGAGAAATGCAGCGGCATAAACGCGAAAGTAGGAAGAAGCAAAAAAAAAGGTATCGAAAGAAATATCTCATTTTAGTGCGTTCCTCGTATTTTTCATCGGAACGGATATATTTATTGTCAGAATAACGACAAGAGGAAAAAGAGATTTGCAAATATATATCTACAAATATATGAATGCGCGCGAACAGATATAAATGCTGAAGCATCACGGATGATCATGCAAATAAATATAACAGAAAATGGAGCGACGGAGGATATTTCGTTTAATCACTCACCAGTCAGTCGGCAGGAATGTCTGAAAGTACAGCCCGCGGTCTTTCATTTATTTTTGAGACAAGAATTTTTGCTACGGGCGATTTCATATTAAGGAGGTTCGATGGCTTCATCGAGGGAGTAGTGGGACGCGGGGGTTCTGGAAACAGCGCACTAGCGTTTGAAGTAGTGGGAATGAAGGGGATTGCTCTGATTGGTCGCCGCGTACGTATAATGCGTGCTGCTGTTCACGTCGTTCACGACCGTGGCAGTCTAGCAGACGAAAAATCAAGCAATTTATGCTTTAATAATTAATTTTTCTACGAAATGTGCGGTAACCTTCCCCTTTCTTTCGCTCATTTATTTGTAAATTATTAAGTTACATGTGCATATTTTTCTTTCCTTATCATTTGCATTTTTTCTTGCACTTATTTCATTCTAAAGGTATGCAATATATGTCATTTCCCATAAAAACTATAAGAACCTATGTTAAAAATGCAGCCAGTTTCATGCACTTTTAATATGTTGTTCTGGAATGCAAAATAGAATTATGTGAATTTTTTGGGAATTTTTCACCGTCCCGTTTTAAAATAAATCTACTCCTAAAATTGAACTTTTTAGGTTTTTGAGGTAGATTTTTTTCAAAACGGGACGGTGAAAAATTCCCAAAAAATTCACATAATTCTATTTTGCATTGCAGAACAACATATTAAAATTTCATGAAATTCTCTGCATTTTGTTGTAGCCATCGAACCACCTTAAATGGAGTGCCTTTTGAAGTCTTGCTTTCGAACATTTTATGACGTGTCGGCAGCGAGCATAAAAATTACATTGCGCTTTCTGCTTTTTATTTTGTCGTATTTTAAATCTATACATTCATCTTTGATATGTTTATAAAAAAAAACTTTAAAAGTGTAGCAAACTGAGGAATTGAGGAATAGAAAATATCTCAATTATTATAAGATAAAGATCACTATTTATCAGTATTTATAAAATCCATAAATTGCTTTTAAGCGTGAAAAATAGGCAATTGTAGCAAAATAAACTAATTGAAGGGGCTTTCTTTTATTAATAAGTATGCAGGACATAACATTAGCTAAACATAACGTTAAATCGATGATTCCATGGTTACTAAAATAACAACAAACGTAGTAAAAAACAAATAATGATCATGTTCAACTATGTCTTATATGGCAACTATAATATAACTATATCTACTAGTAATAATCATAGCCATAAAAATATTTGTTTTAATTAAAAAATCTAACACATAATATTTGTCAATAATCTTGTACGAATATATTAAAATAAAGTTCACTGAAATAAAGGTTTAATATTTAATTATTTGCATTTCAAAATCTCTTTCATTTTCAATCATTTATAAATATAAAAAATATGGCTTTCTCGATACTTTTGTCATGGAAAAATTCCAGATTGGTTAAAAAACCCGTACGTCTCTATAATCAAAGTCTGGGACGCTCAGTGTACAATGTTACTTTATATAATTTTTACAAACCGGCGTTAAGCTTAACTAATTTATCTAACCGTAAAACTACAGTGCGCATCCAGAGAGAAATTTATCGTACGCGTATGTACAGTTATTTACGGAAACCGTCTTATCGAATGTAATTCTACGTTATTCTTATTTTCGATTTCCGTTTTTTTTCCGCGTGTATCGCGAGATTATATCGGATGCACGTAAGCTATTTATTTCCGTTTCGCGACCATGAGCAATTGCAAACCGAAATAGTCCATAGACTTGCTCGAAGTCATTTTCATGAAACGTGAGAGCCGAAAAGATTATATATGTTTATATTATATAACTATATAGTCTTATTCCGTAACTATACTTTCACCTAACTTTATAACTATAGTATCATTCCAGAGTCGTTACAGCACGAGATTGCGAACGGTAGAAATCGCAAAAAATATCGACTAAAAAAATACTGACAAAATAACCGCGTTTTATTTCAAATTTAAAATCTTTTACAATCCTTTAATTATATCGTTATTTTTGTGAAATTTTCTATAGCGCGAAATTGACTTCTTTTTCAATGTTTATCCGACATCACCATTGTATTCTGTTCAAATTGTGTAGTGTATAAACTTTACACGAAAAGAAATTTTTATTTTGATATGATAATAATTATTTGTGTAACAAGTGCGGAAAGTTGAAAATTGGACACGAGTGCGATCACCGCACCCGTGAATTTTCAACTTCACGCACGTGTTACACACCCTATTTATTTATATTACAAGTGCGTGGAACGTGGTCTATCACACGCGCGTCGCGCGCGGAATGGACCTCTTTCCACGCACGTGTGACATAAATGACATAAAATTATATTTAAATATATGTACTTATATATGTCAATATAATTTTTTGCAAAATGTAGGGTTATTCATGCTTCAGTATGAAGCAATTTATTTACTAAATTACTTCTTAAATTTATATAATTAATTAATTTTTAATATATCAAATAATATCTATTATTTTTTATTTTATTTAGTCATAAGTCAATTTTTCAGCGTGCTTTGTTTTCGCTTATTTTGCAAGTTATATTAACACATGATATTAATTATTTTACTTGAATTACGTGTAATAGAAACATTTAATTTAGTAAATTTAATTATTTTGTAGGGGAACGGGGGGTAGTCCCGGCCAGTGGGTAGCCCCGGACATTATTGAAATTCAAGTATACCGCGTATCTATGGCTATTGTTTAAACATTCTGCATATGTCGAGATACGCAGAAGGGCATATTAGAATGTTTAAACAATGGCCATAAATACGCGGTATATTTGAATTTCAATAATGTCCGGGGCTACCCACTGGCCGGGGCTACCCCCCGTTCCCCTACGTCAAAGTTTACGATTATTTAAAAATTTACTTTAACTTTTGTTTATGTGTTAAAGTAACTTTAAGACGGATTGATTTTTAAAAATAATTGTGTTAAAAGAACTTAAAATAATATTTAATTCTTAAATAACATACGTTAAGTTATCACGTTGATATAAATGTAATGCATAAAAATGTTAAGAAAGTAATAAATAATAACATAGCTGTTATGTGTTAATTTTACATTGAAATAATAATCAAATCTTGGTAACACAAGAAAATTTTGGTTGGCATCAATAAGATCCCCGAAGAAATCACCCGAACAAAAAAATTCCATTGAAAAGATCCCACCAAAAAGATCCCCGAATCAACAACATCCCATGCATATATATCCCAGATGCAAACAATCCCCAAATCGACAACATCCCACGTGTAAATATCCCGGATGCCAAAGAATACCAGAAAACATTCCTTGAAGAAATAATAAGGCACACGTATATCATTGTATTGTGCTATTTAATAAATATAATAATAAATTATAATCAGGTGCGTTTCACCGAACAATTAACGATCCTTATTCCTAATAGGCTAAGTTATGGGCAACACTAAGTACATGCGTGGGCTTTCCACGCGTGGAAAGTTGTAAACCCATATAGCACGTTGTGTGGCGTGGAAAGTATATGCGTGGAGGCAGTAGGTTCCGCCCCCCTGCGGGGGGCTCCACTATTATTTAACTAGACACATAGTGTGCCTTCAAAGTACACGCGTGGGCTTTCCACGCGTGGAAAGTTGTAAACCCATATAGCACGTTGTGTGGCGTGGAAAGTATATGCGTGGAGGCAGTAGGTTCCGCCCCCCTGCAGGGGGCTCCACTATTATTAAACTAGACACATAGTGTGCCTTCAAAGTACACGCGTGGGCTTTCCACGCGTAGAAAGTTGTAAACCCATTTAGCACGGTGTGTGGCGTGGAAAGTATATGCGTGGAGGCAGTAGGTTCCGCCCCCCTGCGGGGGGCTCCACTATTATTAAACTAGACACATAGTGTGCCTTCAAAGTACACGCGTGGGCTTTCCACGCGTGGAAAGTTGTAAATCCGTATAGCACGTTGTGTGGCGAGGAAAGTATATGCGTGAAGGCAGGGGGTTCCGCCCCCCTGCGGGGGGCTCCACTATTATTAAACTAGACACATAGTGTGCCTTCAAAGTACACGCGTGGGCTTTCCACGCGTGGAAAGTTGTAAATCCATATAGCACGTTATATCATTGTATTGTGCTATTTAATAAATATAATACATATAATACATTATTCCAAACAAATATAAATAATCGGGTTACTTCTCGGTCCAATTCTTCCCATAGCAACTCAATGGGGTTTGGATCTGGTAATTGTGGAGGCTTAATCCATGATTTTTAGTTCTCCTTTGTGTCGGTTTTTTTCTTTAGATAGGTTTTACAAAGTTTGGAGGTATGTTTAGGGTCGTTATCCCTAAACATGCACAAACCCTCGGCCTATTAAACGCTTTCTTGCGGGGATTTCTTGTTTGACAAGAATATTATAATAATCTTTTTTATCCAGTATACCACGAAATCTGTAAATTGGACCAACGCCATTGAATGAAAAATCTCCCCATACCGTCACTGAACCACCACCATGTTTAATTTACAATTGCTTATCTTATAGCAAATGTGTCTCAAAGACCGTATAATTCAAAATAACATATAAATAGGAAAAAGTATCGCTGGTTTTACCATGATTCAAATTATTAGTTAAATATGCAGATGGTCGAGTGAGATAATGAGTGTATTTAGTTGTGCAAATCACTATTTAACAATGCTGGCTTTTATAAAATTAATGTTCGTCGCCGTTATTACTGCTGATGTCGCGCGCGCCTTCGGAAAGCTAACGTAGCCAGCGTAATTTTGAAAATTTTAGCAAAAGTACCAGAAGGACCGACCCATCGTCCTTACTTTGCACTTCCGCCAATTTTACCGTATAATTTTACCGTTGTTTCGACTCCGCGAGACGAGAGAATGCGGTAATTTTCTCGTCGAGCACCAAAACGTTCAAAATTCAAAATATGCAAGATATTGTGAATTCTGAATCTCGGAAACAAATTTTTATCTTTTATTATGTGGAATTTATTCACATTTAATAACAAGTTTATCATTTTTTTTGTTTCTGGTCATTAATACAATGAATAATCCTTTTTCTAAAGAGAAGAAAAGATCTTAGGTGGAGATCATAAGTGTTACAGAAAAGAATCGAGCCTTCTTAAAAATAAGAAAGCAAAGAGATAGTTTTTTCGCTTCAGAGATTCCTTCTAATTAGAGTTAATTAATGTATCGTAAGAATAATAAAAAAAGTTACACTATATTTGTCGTCATTTTTTAACAAAAGAAACATTACTTTTTAAAATATTCAGGCCACGCTCAATGCTAATCCAGGAGTCCTGGTTCGGAGTGTCAAAGCTATTTTATCAATGATCCGGCGCGAACTGCAGAAGAAATTGTAGAAAAAAATTGTGCAAATTAGAAATTTGCACTTGCTTTCCTCATAGAGGAAGTGATGTTATAAGATGCTAATACGGCCCTCTGATTGACTGATGACGCCTTAAGACTATACTTAAGACGATCTTGGATATAAGACCCGACTATGAATACCGGCCTTAAAGAATTATATATGAAATAGAAATAAAAAAAACTGAAGAATATATTTGTAACAATGCGCCCCGAAACGGCATTGTTCCCGGCCAAAATCCGCCGCATACCACCCGGCCGAACATCCGCCGGGTGCAGAAAGGCACGGCGTGCCATTATCAATAATTAAGGAACGCGTGCGAAGAAGTCCGCGCAAGGGACTTACCGCGGCAGCCGAAGCACCGAGTAAGGCCGAGGCCGCCCGAAGATCGCCGAACGCCAGCGCCGCGCCGTAACCACGGCCACCCCACCGCTCCGCCGCGACGCTCGCGCCCGTATCCCCGCCACCGATTACGAAGCGTCGCCACGGGTATATAAGCGAGCAACATTTATCAATGTTGCTATTCCACCGTGAGCCAGCACACCGATCATCCGCTGCTCTCGGTTTCCGAATCCCGCTGATAAGTCCTGGGGTAAGAGAGTCTCTGCCTCCGTCAAGTATATCTCGACGGCTTATCATCCCGACCGCTCCTCGCCTCGCCGCCACGTCCAAGTCCAGAGGGTCTCTGGACTTGTTGAGAGTCTCAACCGTCCGACAAGGCATCCCATCCGCTGTACCGTCGCGAACCAGGATCGGGAGACCGCCCTGTCCTCGCCAAGAGTCTTGGCCGCACGGTACCGCTCTCCCTTCGACGAAATCCAGGCGATCCAGCCCAAGGGGGTCCCCTGGGCTCGCTGAGCGTCTCAGCCGCCCGACACCGTCGATTCGAATCGCGTTACCGCCAACGTACCGCGCGTCACACGCGCCGCGAATCCCCGCGAATGAAACCGTAGCGCGCGCAAGTCTGTAACATCCGCATCCGTAATACGCGACCGCCGCACCGCGAGCCGTTGCCATAGCCGCGTACATAATCGCAGCGGAAACAGTCTGTAATAACGATATGTAAAATAGCATCGAACATTGTGAAATAAATCTGTTACATTGAATCGTTAAATCACGCCTTGTGTCTTCCTCCGCGCCTACTCCGAACCCTGACCAGCCGCGAGCTAGATCCGCACGTCGGAAGTTAGGTTGTTTTATATTTAATAAAATAAAATTAAAATATAAAATTAAAAAATTTTGGTAAATTTTTTTTAACAGAAATTGGTAACCTCTTTATTATTAACAATTTTTATTAATTCTATTACATTCTTCAGTTTTTTCTACCCCTATTTCATATATAATTCGTTAAGATTTGGTTGATCAGTTCTGAGTTATAGAAATTTCTGTAAATTTGGCACATACATACATACATACATACACACATACCGACATTTTTTTTAATGCAATATATTTCGACGTTTTAAAACACTGAACATATTGACATTAAAAACTCAAAAAACAATTTTTTTTTTGGTTTTTCTACCCCTATTTTATATATAATTCTTTTAAATTTGGTTGATTAGAGCCAACTTTATACGCAATCAAAGGTTCATATACGAATTTACGAAAACAAAGTTTCTTCTATGAGGAAGCAAAAAGTAAAATGGATCTAATTAATGTAATAGCTTTATGTCTATATAATCCGTAGAATGCGCTTAAAATATCTTTGGAACTTATACAGAGGTACTGTTAGTAATTGTAGCCTCGGTTTATTCTTATCCCTTTTATCTCCTGTGACTTCTTCATTCTTCGAGTGCTAACACGAGTATTAATGTTAGTAAAGGAAACAGTTTGATACGTTAGCGCAACAAAGACCCTTTCGAGGCCGGGGCAAAGCTGTAGCCGCAGAAAGGATTCAATGTGTCGAGTACGAGTATCGACCTCTTCCTCTTGCCGAACCCGTATCTCGTACACGAGGCATGTGATACCGAAATGCGGTCACCTTATAGCTCGCTGCCGGAATCGCGCGTTCTCGTGTAACAAGCGCGTGATAAAGTTACACTGAAATTACGTTGTTAGATACGAGTCAGCAATCCGGATTTCTAACGCCGGTCGATCGGATTCCCGGGCACGGCGCGGCGGTGTCCGTCACCTTTGATTACTTACGGATGGAAATCTTTCCACCCCTGTTAAATCGCATTGCAATTTGATTTCTTCTCGCCATCAAGCGCAAGAACGAATTCACAAATCCAAATCCTTGATCCAATCTCTTCGCGTCTCCAGCAATGTTATAACTCTCTTTTTCCAGCTCGCGGGACATGACGGTCTTAATTACGAGTCTCATTTCGGCGCGTAATTTCCCATTCCTGACGAATGTAATTTCGAGGCTTTTAACCGTTTCCCCCAGGGTTGTCTCTTCTTGAACGTCGGGTACGCGAGAGTGACGTTCTATCGAAGTGATTTTGAATCGTGTCGTTGACAGCTGCGACAGTTTCGTATTAATTTCCCAGACTCTGAGGGTGACCCATGGAAATTCTTTCAATTTATATCAAATTTCTTACAGCGAGTGGATAGAATCGCAACTAGTAGGAGAGCTAGCTCCATTTTTTCGTGATTATTTCGGTACTCATGAAACTTTTTGTGGTGATTCAGAATGTTATTCAATGATCAAAGCTCCGGGGACTGACAAAAAAGTGGGTCGCTTGTGGGTGTAGGGCTGCCCAAAAATGACATTTTTTTCAAGTCATTTCGGTATGTCAGTCATTTTGCAGCATAATTCTTTGATATATTCTATGACTATTAGCATAATTGACTGACAAAAAAGTGGGTCTCAAAACCCTCATAAAATATTGTAAATTCCACAGTTTGCGACTTATGAATTTTTTCCTTCTTTGAATTCACCATTGATAGTCATCAGAACTTATTTTAATTCTTATTGTCTTTTCATTACTCAAATAAATAATTAAAAGTACATCGTAAACTGAAGCCAATATCTTTTTTTATGGTCATTTATTATATAATCAAAACAGAAACTGTAATAAAAAATAGCATTAAAACATCATCATAAAAAATAAATAAAAAACCTAGGAATCTTTTTCTTCTTCTTCTTTATCACAATCATTTAAATCATCTTCATCCTCAGAAAGGTCGTCACTCAATTCTGTAACATTATTTAAAAATCATAATATAATTGTTTGACTACTGATTCTTTTCTTTTTCGAAGAAAAAAATCACGCATACCTAGTTCACCTTCCTCATTGCTATCGTCTGACGGCTGAATAACGATGTCGTTGATAAGTGTTGGAAGCTGATTACCTTCAAACCAGACAAATTCATATTTTCCATTATTTTCTATCCAGCCATTTTCCATTATTTTCTATCCAGCCATTTCCGTCAGACGATAGCAATGAGGAAGGTGAACTAGGTATGCGTGATTTTTTTTCTTCGAAAGAGAAAAGAATCAGTAGTCAAACAATTATATTATGATTTTTAAATAATGTTACAGAATCGAGTGACGACCTTTCTGAGGATGAAGATGATTTAAATGATTGTGATAAAGAAGAAGAAGAAAAAGATTCTTAGGTTTTTTATTTATTTTTTATGATGATGTTTTAATGCTATTTTTCATTACAGTTTCTGTTTTGATTATATAATAAATGACCATAAAAAAAGATATTGGCTTCAGTTTACGATGTGTACTTTTAATTATTTATTTGAGTAATGAAAAGACAATAAGAATTAAAATAAGTTCTGATGACCATCAATGGTGAATTCAAAGAAGGAAAAAATTCATAAGTCGCAAACTGTGGAATTTACAATATTTTATGAGGGTTTTGAGACCCACTTTTTTGTCAGTCAATTATGCTAATAGTCATAGAATATATCAAAGAATTATGCTGCAAAATGACTGACATACCGAAATGACTTGAAAAAAATGTCATTTTTGGGCAGCCCTACACCCACAAGCGACCCACTTTTTTGTCAGTCAATTTGCAAATAGTCATAGAATATATCAAAGAATTATGGTGCAAAATGACTGACATACCAAAATGACTTAAAAAAAAAATTTTTTTGCACAAATGAGTGGTTATATCATCCAAAGCGACCCACTTTTTGTCAGTCCCCGGAGCTTTGATCATTGAATAACATTCTGAATCACCACAAAAAGTTTCATGAGTACCGAAATAATCACGAAAAAATGGAGCTAGCTCCCCTACTAAACGCGGAGTTGACAGGCAATTAAACTTTCGCACCTGCCGCAATTTGATGATTGAATTAACTATTGAGAAAGAGGTTCCTTTATTTCATTTTTAGGAGTTTATTGCATTTCTAGGAAAAAATCTTTTATAGCTAAGATATATGAATTACTAGCTGATTACCCCGCGGGCTTCGCCCCGGAGAACATATGTAATAATGCCCCGTCTACAATCAGTCGGAAGACGTAGTCGGATGTCGCGCGCATGCGCACAACCGTGATTTTTACGTGTCGGCTGTCGTCGAAAGTCGGGCGTCGTTGTCGCTCGGAAGATGGTCAAGTCCCATCTTTTACGACAACGACATCAGTTTTAACCTCCAAGATGACGGAAGAAAATATTACTGTTGATGAGGTTATTATCAATATTGTGCGAGATAATAAATGTATTTATGATAAAACGGACGCTTATTATAAAAACAGTAATAAAAAAAAGGATATATGGAAAATGATTGCTTTTCAATTAAAAGATGTTTATAATTTGGATATGTCAGGTAAATATATATTATCAAAATAAATCAACCTGTTCTCTCAAATATATTATGTATCTTTCTATATAAGCTGAAAATGTTGAGAAACGATGGTCAGCACTTCGAGACATGTTTGGCCGCGAAGAAAGGAAAAAAAAACTGCCACCATCAGGATCAGGATATAGCGAAAGTAAAGAGTGGCATCTGTACCGACCACTACTCTTTTTATCATCGCATATTGCTCATAGAAAGTAAATAATTAACCAATAAATTATTTTTTATGTATCATATATTGTGCATCATATTTGTGTTATAAACTATTTTACTTTATTCTTAGGACACAGGGATCGCTCATAAGAAAACCGATAGAAGGTTCGAGCTCTCAGCCAGTACGCTTGCAGCAAGTTTGTTCCCAGCTTGAGTCATCAAAAGAGTATGAAGCTATTCTGAAAGAAGAGATATCTCAGGATATGTGTAGTTCTCCAATAATTGATCACGCTTACGGTGAACCACAAATCATCGGTAAAATGATTTCTTTTTAATTTGTTACTCGTGAAACATGTAAAAAGACATTATTTGACATTAATTTTTTTTTAATTTCAGATAATAATGCTCAATATCGTCCAGAATCCGTAACAAGACCACTATTTAGTTGCAGTAGTACCAGCTCGTTTTCGTCAACTCCCACAAGTTCAAGAGCAATGATTTCATGTATGAAGCCAACACCAAAAAAAATTGTGCCTCCAATGGACGATTTCGCAAAGAGAAAGAAAATGAAAAGTACTCAGTTAGAAGAACAACTTTCAGAGGCAGGTACTGTAATATCTGATGCGATGAATACCGTATCAACACTGATTACCAGTACAGTAAATAAAAATAAAGAAAAGGATGGGTATATGCTTGCAATAGAAGAAGGATTAAAACATGTGCCCGGAAAATGTAGAACCCAATGCATCATCGAGGTGCTTCAGGTTATCCAAAAATATGAAATTAGAGAGTAAGATTACTAACAAATCAGAAACTAAAGTTTTATCACAAAACATTTATACCAAAAAGTACAAAATTAGAAAGTATGATTGTCAATAAGGATAAGATTGTTAAGGGAGAAAAAGAAATTATAGAATAAGTTTTTTTTACCAAAAAGTATATACAATTTTATTCAAGATTTATGTACTGTTTTTTAAGACGCAATAAAGATATGTGCAATGAAAAGATTAAAGTTGTAAGCCAAGTAATTTCTTTATATCATTTCCCACTGCCATGGAATGCTACCGTCATCAGAAACAAAGTATTGGGCTAAGATGTCACATTGCCTCATTGCTGCAACCGAACCAATATTCGCACCAACTCGTCCTACTCGATTAATTGCAGAATGTTGTATCGAACTTCGCCAATCTCCTTCGATAAGTTCACCATTAGGACCTTCCCGATCTATAAAATCTTCTTGTATGTAGCGATTGTTTAAATAATTTGTACTTATAATAAAATTATGAAGACAACATGTGGCTTGTACAATTGCTTCAACAGTTTCTAGTTTGAAACAAATTGATCCTTGGAAAATTTGCCATCTTGCGACAAGAATTCCAAAGGCATTTTCAATTATTCGTCGTGCTCTTGATAATCTATAATTAAATATACGCTGTTGATTATCAACTAAATTTCTCCTTGCATACGGTCGCATCAAATACTTTTTTAGAGGAAATCCTTCATCACCAACAAGAGCAAAGGGCACAGCAATGTTAGTATGTGGCAAATAAAGTTCTGGTGGTAAAGACACAGTATTATTCTCCAATGCGGTACTCATTTCAGTGTTAGACCAGATGCCGGCATCGTTCAGTGAGCCTAAAGAACAAGTATGTATACAATTATGAGCTAAATATATAATTTTAATTAATTTCAAATAGTTTAATCAATTTACCGTAATCGCCAATATCCAACCATGTAAAACGATAGTGAGCATCACAAATAGCCATTAATACAATGCTGAAACTGCCTTTATAATTATAAAAAGCGCTACCAGATCTTGGAGGAGCTTTAATTCGTATATGCTTGCCGTCAATAGCTCCTATGCAATTTGGAAAATTCCAAAGAGAATTGAAGTCATTCGCTATTTGCAACCACTCATTTTCTTCATTTGGGCATTTCAGATACAGTGGTTGTAAAACATCCCATATTGCCTTACACACTTCAGGAATAATACTGTACATGGTTGATTTTCCTACACGAAAATGCCATGCTGTGGTTGCAGCACTATCTCCATGAGCAAGATAACTAAAAATAAGGAATAATTATTGAATAAAATGCGCCCTGATATTATTTACAAAAAAATAAATTACAAAATTTAATATTATAACCTCAATGTAAGAGCGAGACGAAGTTCTGTCGCCAAAGGAGTTCTGTGACTCCTCTTTTCGAGCTTCGGTTTCAATAAATTGTGCAACATGTCGAATTGTTCAACAGACATCCTTGTGAACTTGAATAACTCTTCGTGATCACTTGCTTTGAAATATTTAAATAAATTCTGATGAGCTCCAAAATTGTGTCTCATTTCTACGGAAAGATGAGGTTTTACCCACCATCTTCGAGAGCAGAGCTTATGTTTTTTCTTTAAAATTGTTCGTATTCTTTGAATTTGTGTCCAAGCCAATAATAAATTATTATAAACCGCAACCAATTTAGTAATATCCATTATGATGTCCACAATTTTGACTCCAATCAAGCATTAACCTATAAACCTCCTATCTCGAACTGATAAACCACCGTAACGACTAACGACACCCAACTCGATTGTAGATTGGTTGTCGAACAAGCGGCTACGACATACGGCTAGCGACATCCGACAAGCGTCTTCCGACTTGATTGTAGACGGGGCTTTAGACATGCAAATAGTCTCTCTCTCTCTCTCTCTCTCTCTCTCTCTCTCTCTCTCTCTCTCTCTCTCTCTCTCTCTCTCTCTCTCTCTCTCTCCCCCTCTCTAAAATGCTATAAATTAAAAAATATTACTTTTTTATCGACTAAAGTTCAATTCCGTCATATATAATTCTTTGAGATTCACTCAATTATTTCCTAAAAAATTGGAAAAACTTCGTAATCGATTTCCAAAAAAATACTGGTTCCCAAAATGATCGGTAACGAAAAACTATACAGTTTATAGCACTCCCCGGAAAATTCTACCCCTGTTTTAAAATTCGATCAATTATTTCCTGAAAAATTCGTCAAACTTCTGATACCTGTTTCCAAAAAGATCGGTAATGAAAAATTATATACTTTATAGCACTCCCCGGGAAATTCAACCCCTACTTTATGTACAATTCTTTGAGATTCGGTCATTCTGAACCGGTTTCCAAAAAAATCGGTAACAAAAAATAGTCCACTTTATAGCACTCCCTGAGAAATTCTACTCCTTCTTCATGTATAATTTTTGCTTTTTCATGGAGGAAGCTTTGTTTTCGTAAACTCGTATATAAACCTTTGATTGCGTATAAAGTTGGATCTAGTCAACCAAATTTTAAAAAATTATATATGAAATAAGGGTAGAAGAAACCAAAGAAAAGATTGGTTTTTTAGTTTTTTCTGCCAATATGTTCATATAGTTGTAAAACGTCGAAATATCGCCTAAAAAAAAATGTCGGTATGTATGTATGTGTGTGTGTATGTCTGTGCCAAATTTACCAAAATTTCTATAACTCCAGAACTAATCAACCAAATCTTAACCAGATATATATGAAATAGGGGTAGAAAAGACTGAAGAATATAATAGAATTATTAAAAATTGTTAATAATAAAGGGGTTACCAAATTTTGTTTAAAAAAAACAACCAAGTTTACTGAAATTTTTATAACTCAACAACTAATCAACCAAATTTTAAAAAATTATATATGAAATAGGGGTAGAAAAGACTGAAGAATATAATATAATTATTAAAAATTGTTAATAATAAAGGAATTAAATGTGCAAGTAGAAACCTTCGCTTACAAAGCTTCCTCTATGAGGAAGCCAAAAAAAAATACTAATAATTACTTCTACTTGCACACTTAAGAACTATGAGGAAGCAATGTGCAAGTTTCTACTTGCACACTTTTTTTGAGATTCAATCAATTATTTCCCGAAAAATTGAAAAAATTAAAAAAACCGGTTTCCAAAAAAATCGGCAACAAAAACTGTACACATCATGGCGCTCCCCGTAAAATTCTACCCCTACTTCTTTAAGATTCGATCAATAAATTTTCGAAAAATTGAAAAAATAACCGTACCGGCTTCCAAAAAAATCGGTAACAAAAAATTATACATTTTATAGCACTCTCCGGTAAATTTTGCCCCTGTTTGATCTATAATTCTTTAAGATTCGGTAAATTAATTCCCGAAAAATTAGAAAAATTAGAAAAACCGGTTTCTAGAAAATCGGTAACAAAAAACTATACAAATAGTGGAACTCCCCGGAAAATTCTACCCCTATTTCATATACTTTTGGTAAAAATTCGGTTGAGGGGTTTGGGCTAGGCGTTGATGAGTCAGTGAGTGAGTGAGTCAGTCAGTCAGTCAGGACACATCTTCCTTTATATAGATACTAGCGTTTCGGCCCGCGCTTCGCGCGGGAATTATATTAATATAATTCAGGCGTGTGTGTGCGCGTTAGGTGTGTATGTTTTGTGCGTGGATGAGTAGAGGAGAGAGGCGTAAAACAAAAAAAAGTCGCGACATTTTCATCCCCGAAAAATTTGCATTTTGGTACCAAATTCGAGAGAATCGGCCCATAAATGTGGAAGTGGCAAATAAATCCCAACTTTTTCTAAACTTTGTCCTTGTGATTTATTGATTGTCATATCAAATGACACTCGAATAGGGAACTGTCTTCGTTTAAACTTAAATGGCAGTTCCAAATCACTTGTAATTAAATCTATCCTTGGAATAAAGACAATCTGTCCTTGAGCAGGACCAGTTAGAACCTCCGCATAAATTAGATTATTTTTCAAATTAGTAACAATAAATCTTGTGCCATTACAGAGTCTTTTTTTAGTATTTAAATTTCTTAATAGGATTATTGTAGCACTGACTTTTATTTTAAGTCGATGAACTGGCATTCCAGAAGGTGTCAGAGAGTTTAAAAACTCAATTGGAAAATTCAATTGCTCTTGTGGATCATTACTTACAATAGAGTCAATTAAAAGATACTCTTTTTTTCTTCTTTTATTAGACAAAGGATTTCGTCATTAATTTTAAATGTATCCTCATTCTTAGGACAAAGAATCGTTCGATCTGGATTTTCTTTAATCTGTTTCATGGTGATTCTATCACCAAAAATTTCAGCAATAAGAGATTCTTTTGATATAAAATTCTGGGGAATTTTAATTGTATCCAGATGTAGTCCATCCGTATTTGATAATTTACCATCTCCGAGTTGCATTAACCAATTTGCAAATTTTTTTTCTTCTCCAGTTCTCATATTTTGCTTTAATTTAATCTGAGTTACATTCCTCCATATAGAATTGTATTTTACAGCCAACTCAATTATAGCTGCTTTTTGTGCATGTGGCACTACGGGAAAATTTTGTCTAAAATCTCCTGCAAATAAAATTACTTTTCTTCCAAATGGTCGAGGATTCTTCATTAAATCTCTTAAAAGTTTATCAACTGCTGTTAAAGCATGTCCAACAGTCATGCTCACCTCATCCCATATAATTAGTTTGGCAATGATCAGTTCTCGTGCAGCTTGAGAATTTCCTCTGATATTAGATTTAGCGCTATCATCAATTGGAATTGAAAGCTTGAATAGGGAGTGATAAGTTCTTCCTCCTTTTAGAAGTGTTGCTGCAATTCCAGTCGAAGCACATAGAAGAACTATCTTGTTTCTTCCTCGAATAACACTTAAAAATGTGTTAAATAAGTAGGTTTTACCACTTCCTGCAAACCCATAATACTTTCCTCTACACTTTATAGCAATCCCGGGGAAATTCTACCTTTATTTTATATGTAATTCTTTAAGATTCAATTATTTCCCGAGAAATTGGAAAAATTTCGTAACCGGTTTCCAAAAAAATCGATAACAAAAAATAATACACTTTATAGCACTCCCTAGAAAATTCTACCTCTACTTCATATACAATTGTTCGAGATTCGGTCAATTAATTTCCGAAAAATTGGAAAATTTTCTGATACCGATTTCCCAAAAAATCGGTAACAAAAAATTATACACTTTATGGCAATTCCCGGGAAATTCTACTCCTACTTCATATAATTCTTTAAGATTCGGTCAATTAATTTTCGAAAAATTGGAAAAATTTTGTAACCGGCTTCCAAAAAGATCGGTAACGAAAAATAATACACCTTATAGCACTCCCTAGAAAATTCTACCTCTACTTCATATAATTCTTTAAGATTCGGTCAATTAATTTCCAAAAAATTAGAAAAATTTTGTAACCGGCTTCCAAAAAAATCGGTAATAAAAAATTATACACTTTATAGCACTCCCCGGAAAATTCTACCCTTATTTCATATATAATTCTTTTAAATTCGGTCAATTATTTCCCAAAAAATTAGAAAAATTAGAAAAATAAGTTTCCAGAAAATCGGTAGCAAAAAATTGACCGCGACATTTTTATCCCCCAAAAATTCTACCCCTATTTCATATACTTTTGGTAAAAATTTGGTCCACTAACGAATGAGTAGTTCGCGTACATACAGACAGACAGAAAACGTGACTTATATATATATAGATATAGATTACTAGCTGGTTATCCGGGCTTCGCCCCGGGGGACATATGTAATAAGACACGCAAATAGTCTCTCTCTCTCTCTCTCTCTCTCTCTCTCTCTCTCTCTCTCTCTCTCTCTCTCTCTCTCTCTCTCTCTCTCTCTCTCTCTCTCTCTCTCTCTCTCTCTCTCTCTCTCTCTCTCTCTCTCTCTCTCTCTCTCTCTCTCTCTCTCTCTCTCTCTCTCTCTCTCTCTCTCTCTCTCTCTCTCTCTCCCCCTCTCTCCCCCTCTCCGATTTCTAGAAAATCGGTAACAAAAAACAATACACATTATGGCACTCCCCGGAAAATTCTACCCCTACTTCATATATTTTTAGTAAAAATTCGGTCCACTAACGAATGTGATTCGGTCAATTTCCCGAAAAATTGGAAAAATTACAAAAATCGGTTTCCAGAAAATTGGTAGCGAAAAACTATACACTTTATGGCACTCCCCGGGAAATTCTACCCCTGTTTCATATACAATTCTTTGAAATTTGGTCGATTATTTCCCGAATTCGGTAGATTATTTCCCGAAAAATTAAAAAAATTAAAAAAATCGATTTCCAGAAAATCGGTAGCAAAAAATTGGCCGCGACATTTTCATCCCCGGAAAATTCTACCCCTATTTCATATACTTTTGGTAAAAATTCGGTCTACTAACGAATGAGTAGTTCGCGTACACACATACATACATACATGCAGACGACGGTACTTATATATATAAATGATGATGATGATTTGTAGATTTTTAATTGCCCGATTAAAATAACAATTTTCATAATAGAAATAAAAATTTTAGATTTTTGACATTTTGGATACTTTCGTATTGTGTGTGTATATGCTAAAAGCATACATTTAAGACTGAATTATTAAGAAAATATATAGCAATAAATAAAAATATGTGAAAGCTCTTTTAAATAAAATCAAATAACATTAAACATAAACATATTATTTCGACATTTTCTCTGGATTATTCTCCGCATATTGGCATATACCATTAGTAAATTATAACTAAGTTTACATTGGTCAGAGTTTAACGCAGTCAATCAGCTAAAATAGTATGTAGATAATTACTAACTTATATCATCGTTTCTCACAAATAGAAGTAAAGCCGAATGTAAGCTCCGAAACATATCCAAGTAGCTTCGAGATGTTTTACTCCCTAGTTGGAAGTCAAAGAAAAGAAGAAAAAAGATGATGAATAATTGTGTCATTCTCATTTATCCTTACGGGAACGTTAAATTTTAAAAAACTTATACAGGAACAATCGGAGCAACATACGCTATAAGCTAACAAGAATAACGCAAACGTCATAATGAACTAAGAATTTGCAAATATAGCAATTTGCAAATATAGTATATAATCACTCAATGTAAAGGATATCACACAGCTTGTTAGATTTGATTATAATGAGCTGCAGTTAAGAAACCTGTCTCGATGACGTCTACTATAATGTCGTAAGGTTAAACGTCAAAAATATTTTATTTAATTGGCCTAGATTATAATAAATTATGTAGCGCACTAATTAATGCTTCTGGCTCTTATTGCTAAATTTATTAACGTTATTATATAAGGGAATGTTGTAGCGAATGGTATATATATTATTTTTTCTTAAAGATATTTTAAAACTAATATTCGAAATAATTTCTGTTTTCTCGCATTCTCCTGTCAACTTGAATAACGTAAACGCACAACGCGACCAAGCGACAATCTTACACCCACTATAAACACGAACCAGCTCAATTTTTTTCGATTTGCTAGCTTTATATGAATCGAGTAGAAGGATATTTCCGCAATCAGCCACGGAGTTTCCTGTTCGCCCTGTCATTTACCACGTTTCGCCTGGATGGAGTTACAGGCCACGAACAAAACTAGAACTCCGCAAACAAATCCAACAGCCGAGCCGAGAGGCAGCGCGAAATGCCGAGTGCAGAATAGAGTTTTCGAATCTCCGATCGACCGTGACCGTTTGTTTCGAGGATCCTTTCGCCGGTTCGATGCAGCCATCGGTGGCGGCGACGCCGTGCCGCCGGTGCGTTTCTCCGACCCGTCGTGGCAGCAGCACTTCCTCCCACTCTGGGCAAGTGCATTCAACAGGTATCTACACAACCGATGAGTTTGTGCTATGCCGCCCTGTCTTCTCTTTCTTTCTCTCTCTCTTTCTCCCCCCCTCTCTCTCTCTCTCTTCTTGCTCCTCTTCGGGGGTTTCGTGTTCCGTGCTATCTGGCAGGCACACTGATCCGCATCCGCTTGATCTCCCCAGCTCGTTGCATCAAGGACGCCTGCGTCGGTAAGGTAGACGAGCTCCCAACCTGAAGCGGCTGGCTGCTCCTCGCCACTCTCGCCAGTACGCCGTCGACCGTCGAAGGTTGCTGGTCTCTGCTCTGGTGTTTCCGCTCGTCGGCTTCGCTCGCGGAAATCCGCCCGACTTGGACCGGTGTAACACGGAGGAGTGCGAAGTGACCGCGAGGATCGTCGCCGCCGAGATCCTTGCTCAAGATCGGTGAGGTGTTCTCATGTGCAGGCAGAGGCTGCTGCTTCTTCTCGTCTGAGAAGACACCAGTATCCGGCTTTGTCGCTGGTAGGAACTCCTTTCCTGGGTGTTCCTTTCTATTTTTTCCAACGGCGAGAAAATCTGTGTGTCGGCCAACAAAAAACGATCGGCCGCCTTTATCGATGCCTTTAAAATGCCATTAATCGATGATTTGTCCGGTTCGCTGGGTTCTAGCCGGTTCTCTCACTTCTCTCTGCTCCGTAAAAGTCGCGACGAGAACGGAATGGGCGGGGAATCCCGGACCGGCGTCAGGATCGAGGATTCTGTCGGCCGTCCACGTATTCAGATGTAGCCGAAAGGTCGAGGTGTTCCTCTCGAGATCGTGTTAAGAGATTGGATTGGAGGTGCGTTTTCGGAATTTGAAATCAGAATGGGCAGCAAGGCCGTTTTCAACGTGGTATCTGGCGACGTTACGGTAATGTTTTCTCGTTGAAGAAAAACTTCCTCATCTGTCACCTACCTTCTAGTGGGAGAATGACAGATGCGACTGCTGATTAATCTGCTGAGCAGTATTTTTATTATTGTACAGTACATCCGAGAGAAATGATTCGTTACTATATTTTTGTAACATTCAATTGGTATCATGTTACCTTTGGAATCTATAATTTACAATCGTTTACGTACTTTCACATACTAGCGATAGTTCTACTTTAAACGGTATCTCAGGTACGAAAGCGCATTAAGATTTCAATAAAATTCTACTTATTTTCCGTGATATTGCATAATGCGAATAATTCAATGTGATTACACACACATATGTGACAATTAATTACATTAATTGTCTATAACTCAATACAAACATTCCTCATTATTTCGATCAGTCTTCTATGAATTTAAATGAATTTAAATGAAACATTAAGCGAACATTTGATAATTTAATTGATTTAGCTATGTTTGACCGAATAGTTTAGGATCTTTGAGATCTTTTATCAAGGTTCTTTTTGAAAAATTTACTAATTCCGATTAAATATAAATTTTTGATAAAATTGCGAATCTCGTTAAAGATCTGCGAAAACGCGAGAGAGCACTAGTGTTTTATTGTACCTATCCAAAATTTATGTTACGTTTAGCAAAATTTAATATGCTAATTACGTGGCAAAGGGTGAAATGCAAGACTATAGTTTACATTACGCGACAGGGCGTTCATCATTCAACGCTGCGGTTTTGATTTAAAGGTAATCACCCCTGTAACGCGATTACAAGCTATAATAGGACAAGCACAAGTATAAAATATGCCTCCCGTGTAAAACATGTAAGTTATCTCTGAATGAGAAACTTCTCTTTTATACGCGACACTTTTAATTATCTGAAACTCCATTACCGTTTTTATTTATTAACAATGAGAAACTCGACTGATATGAATAAGCTGCTCAACTGGAATTCCATTAAAGCGATTTTATCACACGACTCCTCCCAGTCTGTTTTTGGAGCGCAATCGCGTCGTTTTTCCAGCAAAATTTGCATTTGTTTCTTAAATAGGATAAATTTCTTCTCTCACGTGAACACATGTTTCATTATCTTAAGCTTCATTACCGAGTTATGTAAGTTGCATGTGTGTACAGTTCTCGAATTAAATGTTTATTATAGATTAAGCAATCTCCTTCTAAAAATTTCTTCCCGGAACATTTTTGCAGCGCATTTCCTCTTTACATGCAAAGTCCACGCTTGTGTGCTGAATAGAAATTTCCTTCTCACACTATTTTCGAGCTTCATTACCGAGTTATTTAACAATAGAAATTTAAGTGCAGATGTAATACGGAATAATGTAGTACAGAGGTAATTTTAGTTAAAGCAATTTACCTAAAATCGCTTCCTAAAACGGGGGCACGTTTGTGTCGTATATTACAGAAATATACATTTATTTGCATTAATTGGAGATTTATTTTCTTCCGTGTAAATACGTGTTTTATCATCTCGAGCTTCATTAATGAGTTATTTAACGAGATAAATTTCAGAACGGAGATAAGGCGCTCAAATTAAACTTTTGTCAAAGCAATTTGAACAAAATTTTTTCTTTCCTTTTTTTCGATACACGTTTCTGCGTCTTTTCAATGTGAGCGAATGCGTTGGCGAGTGCGCACGGATGCCACACTACTGAAATCAGCGGTATTAGCATAACTGCTCTCCATCATATTCGCTACGAGTAAATTTAACTTCGTAACGGGTGAATTACTAGATAGGTATAGCGCGCGCGCGCGCTCACCCACCGATAAACGGGTTAAGCAAAAGAGAGTGGCAACACAAAATTTTGCGCGAACTCGCGCGCGTCTCGCGAAATGTTTGCGCGAACTCATCATTGTCGTCGTTGTCGCATTTGTAAAATCGTCGAGACATAAATAAATAAAGAGCCATATCGGGGTGAACAGCGGGCGACGCAATCCACGCCGATGAATTCACTTTGATTCGCGTTCAAGCGCACGAGGAGATATGTTATTTCGATTGAAGTACGAAACGCTATTGCTACTACAATCGCCACGGGAATTCTAGTGGACCGTACCAATTTACAAAATTTCGCCGAGCTTTGTCGAGTCAGTTTCAATCTATGTATCAAATTACGGGTGTAATAGAAGAGCGGGAGACTGCAAAAATGCATTCAATATGCAAGCTGAATATCAGATTAAAATGATTTCGAGACGGATATCGAGAAATAATCGCGAGACGAAGTTAAGCTCATTGGACCGATGTTAATTATTGAGTTAAAGGAAGCGTTAGCTCTTCGCGAGTAAGCGTCATAATTTGCATTGTATAATTCTTTCCAAGTCGACTAGTTATAAATCTGCATTCAGCCTTACACGCGGATAATAAAAATGGAAAATGTTGTAAATGATAAATTTAAAATACTTCTTTTTCTCCCTCTTGACATTAAACAAGTTTGCTTTTCTGCATTGATTGGTTTAAAAACATGAATTTTACGCGAATAGATAAAATGTTTTTGAAAGGATACTGCAAACATGGCAGCAATTTTTGCAATATGCAATCACGGTCAGTACATAAAGTTATAATTTATGGTGTGTTTAACAAAGTAAATGTGTGTGTGTCTCCGTCCATAGTATAGTCATATAACAAAAAAAATTACTAAATATACGCGTAGCAATATTTTAAGTAATCAGAATAATTAATTAGCCTCACGCACTTATATGTCTCCGATGATAATTTCTTTAAAAATTCTAAAAATTTATTATTAAATTATTTTTATAAGTTTATAATGAAATTTATTAAAAGATTGATGTAAATGCAACTTATGTAATTCCAATTCTACCGAATTGTAATTTTGTCTATCTCTACTTTTTAAAATATAAAATCTGGACAAATCCATATATTTGGTGCGATGCACTCGATGCATAATGATTCTTAGCGAGACTGCGACATTCTTAAAACGGCGCCTGACGGCGATGCGAACACGAGTCACGTACGCGGAATACACGTGGCTCCGAATAATTAGATGCGGTGAAATCGATTACCGTTTCGTTGTTGCCCTTTCTCTTTTCGAAGTGCTTCGAGCGTCACTGGATTTCGAATTAATTTGTTATATATCTAAATTAGTCGCGGAAAAAGTGTAGTGCATTACGATCGAATCAGTAAATTAGATCTAAATTAAATTTATAACTATACAAGTTATAAATAATGATTTGCACTTATATAAGTCATGATTTATTGCTATTTGGCAATTTGATATTTTTATTAAAGTATATCAGGTTAAAATATTTCATCTAATAATACTCCCATTTAATATTTATATTCTATAACAGAATATTAGATATTATGAATAATTGCATATTTTTATCGCATTTATTCCGAGTAATACATCTGAAGAGAAGAGTAATAATTTTTTCTATTGCAAATTGGATAGTTAATTTCGTAATTAAGAAGACTAAATTTCGAAAGATAATTGAAATGTGAGTTTTGCTAAAAGTCTGATACTATTCGAACGCATTTAATTAACTAACATGATATGGTTATTAATTAATCGTTATTAATAGCGAGCAAGAAGAGAGAAAGGATAAAATAGAAATTTTTCTCAAAATTTTTAAAGTTTTTAAAAATTGGCATTTATTTTGTTACATTCTCGATCAAGTATTAATTACTGGCTCTTGTTGCGTTTTTCCGTTTACAAGAGGAAAAAACCTCTCTTTATCATGGTGGAATATTTCATTTATAAATATATATTTACACAAGAAGGCCAACCGGTTCCGACTGTAGGTACGTTGTGAAAGGATTTTTATACAGGCCGATACGATAAACGAAGGTGCACGAAGATTGGAGTACCTTATACTAGGAAACTCGAGAAAAAGTCAAACTTTCGATACATCCGTGCATGTATATTATATCTCCTTTGCACGCGCGGATATATCGTTTCTCTTTTTCACGGCCAATGTGCATTAATGCCACGGAATTATATGTTCTTGAAAATCTGGGACGTACCAAGATACGAGTAAGTCAAGGCAACTCCATGAAAACTGAATTGAAAACATTGAAGAATTAGTGAAAAACGGTTGCTCCATTTTAATGGCGCGTTATGTCTTGTCGCACTTGCCAATTCCGATTGTGAAAACACGATCGGAGCTGTGCCATGTTAAGATGCACCCGAGATAAGCTGAAATAAAATATCAGGAGAGATATCGCAACAATTACAGATAATAAGATTTCATGGATTATAAATTAATCCTGTGTCATCAATTAGTAATAAGTACTACACATATATGTATATATCTATATATATATATATAGATTCCATATATATATTTGATTATATATGTATATGTTATAATATAAGTACTGATCTTTTTTTGAATTTAATGAAAAATAATCTTCTTTTACTTCATTTATATTTATAATAAATCCTAATCGGTAAAGTAGTTACTAAGTAAATTAGATTATTGCACAAACTTCTATATTTTTAAAATTTTATTTTGTGTATTGAATATGATATTAACTATATAATAGTTTAATGTAAAATATTTAATAATTATTACAAATGAGCAATCGTGATGTTATAATTTATTATATTACAATTTTTATTGCAATTAAAGATTGCTCGTTAAACATGATCTATACTCTACTAATTGAATAGACCACCGTCAATGTTACATGTTTCTTGGCACATTTCAGTGGGAGTTATATTTATCACAAACTCATCTCGGTTGTTATCATATTGCCTGGATTCGCATTTGTGGATAACATAGAGAAACAACTAAGCCAACAAGATAAACATGACAATATATTATGATTAATACGTATATATAGACACAAAGTAGAGATAATTTGTAAATTGAAAAGAAAGAGTAACGAGACGCAGACATAAGGCATATAAAATTATTTTAATTATATCGCGTTAAGAATCTTGGGAACAATAAGAACAATCTTAAGATAAAAATTAAACTAAAATTAGATGACTTCTTTCAATATCTTTATCCACACTTTATTTCGCATATTATTTAGCAAATAAAGCAATTTTTATTATAAATAATTTTAGAAACTGATTGCGCTTTATTTTAAAAGCTTATATCTCAGAGATTATAATTACATTTATCATTTATCATTTAAACATATTTATTAAACGTATGCTCATTTATAATTAGTATATTTTATTTATAAACGATTTAGTAATTGTAAACAAATTAGTAGTAAAGTGTTAATCATTAAAAGCGCCAACAATGGCTTGTTATGATGAGAGCTAAACAATCGCAACATGTTATATAATATACACAAATTTATCTGTTAAATAGTTGTTTTCAGTTAGACTAAATTACATTATTTTATTAATAGACGATAGTAATAGACGATATCTTTACAACTTGATCTAATAGCGTTATTTGTCAGCAAATTATGTGGTTATTCCATGCCATCAAAATGGCAAATGATATTTGATTCCTATTATTGTTTCCATTAATTGATTCTACTTCCGACATCTGCATACATATGATGTGTAATTAAAATAAATTCATAATTTGTACATATGTGATGTTAATATAATATAAATATAGCATAAACTAATAACGTGACAATATTGCTTTTAAAAGAGCTGGACAAAAGCTGGCCAGGTTCAACTTTGTATTGCAATGGTTAAACTAGATCACATTCGCTTATTAATAATAATCATGTCATATCTCTTAATCCGTTGTATATTTCATTAAAATACTTCGCGTCCATCTATTTTTTTATTTATCTATCTATTTGCTATAATCATTGTTAATATCTGACACTTAAATTTGCACGCTCAGAATTTTTTACTTTTTGCAATTAGTATTTGTAATAGTTACTTCTATAAATAAAATAATTTAATTTAAATTAATTTAATTAAATAAAAAAAATAGTTATTTGCTTATTTTAATGTCGACTCTACTTTGATAATATTATTATCACATAAAAAATTATAACTATCAAAAATTAATTGCCAAAAATTGAAAAAATTTGTGATATGATCTAAATAAAATAAATTTTTACTAAACTCCAAAGTTTAGCACATTTTTGTTATTAAATATTTAATAGATATATAATAATATATTAAATAAATATCCGGCTGAGTCAATCGGAATATTTGTTCAGGTTTTATCCGAAATGTTCCCCCATTCTTCTTCCTTGATTGCAATGCAAATCGCTCATTTTTCGGTCAATATTTATTTATTTTAATCGGTCCAACATTTACTTTTATCGTGTATTTTTAATGAATTGTATGAAAATGCACGGAGATAATGTATATTTCAAGCGCAATTGGCATAAAAATCCTGTGTTTAAAATCAGATTATGTAATGCATTTTTACGGGCATGTTTTATAATCGTGTTGAGAACACGTTATTGAGGAATCATTTATGATATAAAAAATCGAGAAGGATAATTGGGTGTTTGGCCAACTTTCACTCGCGAAACGCACGTCCGCGGTCGATTTAGTGTTAAACGCCGCTACCTAATCTAAAATGTGTTTGCGCGTGTAACGTCACAACGGCGGTGTTCACGACGTGTATGCGCGCACGTTACGTGAGCGAAGGCTCGTACACGGAACCGGACGGACACTTCTCGGCCGCGTATGTGCTATGCGCACCGCACGGGCGGGAGCACGGGGACTTTGTATATTTGTTATTCGGCCGTAATGGACGGCGAAGCGCGTACGTCGACGGCGATTTACTTCCACGCGAACAATGCGCGGGTTAATACCGCCGAGGACTCGGGCGAGAATACGCGCACTCTCGACCCTACCTTTGGAAGCAACACCTCCACTCTCGAGCGGACCGGAGTGGACAACGAGGGGCAGCGACGCGACGTCGTAGCAGACCGCGAATGAAATAGCGCGGGACCGTCGAAGAGAAACGAGTCGTGAAGAGAACACCCGAGAGGTTCCGAAAGGGTAAAAGAGCGGAAAAGGGCCGGCAGAGAAAAAAGATTTCTTTTATATGTGATTTACGTTCTCTCGTGTTATCGGTCGCGTATTGTAGTCACGAAGATTAAGACGCGCAATCGCACAGATAATGCTGCATATCGTTTATCTGCAAAAGTACCGATTTGATAGGTAAAACGCGTGTGATTAGGGCTAACTGATGATAAACTGCTAGCAGAATATTTTTCGGAAATTTGCAATTATTTATGATTTTGTAATCATTATTAAACAAATTACTGTTTTATTATACGCTCTCGATATAATATGCATGGTTATTAATTTGGAAAAAATATATGGCAGTATTAATATTCTGGCAATTCGAAGCTTATCAAAGCGCATAATTCAAAATTTTTGCTAATAATTTATCTTTTAGACTCAAAAAGTTCAAATCTCAAATCAAAGACTGGCATGGTGTTTAGCCGTTTTTGTACTAGACTATTTTGTACTATTAACTATCAGACATTCCACTGGGAAAAATTAATTTCAGAAAAAATACTATCTATTTCCCGATTGATAGAAATTTCGCGATTAGACAATGATAAAATGTCGCACGGCCAACGAGCATCGAGCCCGCGAATTGATCTGAAGGTACGGGAATTAATCACTGTACTGTCACGCTTATATCCGCGGAAACGCGGAAGGTTGGACACAATATATGTAGATGAAACTGCAGGAGTAGAATTTCAATTTGAATAGTTCGAGCCGCTTTCTGTCTGTCTGTTTTGTCGCGCATGCTGCAGGTGCAACGAATATATGTCACACGACTGATCATCAGTGATTAAAATACGTCTTTATTCGCACGCTCGGCTCGGCGGGAAATTACATCGCAATCTCTATCAGCGGACTTTTCATCAAATTACGATTGACGATAATTTTTTGCGAAGCAAGATCCTTTTTCGCGCTAAAATCGAAAAAGAGCTGTGCAACAAAGTTCTTTTACTAAAATTCTTCATGTAACATGATGCCCGATGAAATCTGTAGAAATCTGTATTTTATGTTAGAAACCGTTGGTTTTAATAAGTAGTTATCGATATATTACTGACAAGCTTGAGTATAATATAATACGAAATAAGTTAAACGTATTCCGTTCTGAACAGATCTGCCATTTTGAATTTTGCAACTTTAAGATTATATTCGTAATTTAGCAACCTCAAAAACTTATATGAAGTAAATTTCATATTCAGTACAAATTACATCACTATTTGAACATTAGGTCCGCCATATTGGATCCACCATGTTAGATGTGAAAATTTTAAAATTGTGCCAGAATCGTAAAGAGCGACTCATAAACTTTAAGAAGACTGTGCATGATTTTGATATTTTATTCCAGTTTAGAGAACTTCATTCTTGAAAGGGGGGTTAATACTAATTTTATTAGTTTTATAATGTTGAGACATTGTTATTGTTATTTTACATATTTTATACCGTTTATATGACACAGGAATATATATAAGCCTTTAAATATATTAACGGTGATCTCCGTATTATTTGGTCTAATCATGCAGCTTATGATAATTAATAAATGTGGCTTATTGCTTATTTACTGGCAAAAAAACGCAAAGTTTTTTATCCAATCTAATTTTATCGTATGTTCACTCACAACTTTGAAAAATTGAATTAATGAATTTCCATCTTTATCGTGGGATATTCAACGTTTGAAAGGCCAGATCGCTTCTCATGTAAATCATTACGTAAGAAAAAGTTGCCATAGTTACCCATCTCGCCTTCACTTTTCTCATGCTGCATATCAAAGTCTACACTTTAATCTATAATAATAAAGAAACTTTCAATAAAGAATCGCTTCTTTTACTGAAATTTCGCGAAGCTTGAGGCTATACATATACATATACTGTATCTATTATATATACGTATATGTACACGACTCGTATAAATCGTGGGCTATGGCGGTGAAAAAAACACTGAGTTTGAATTGTTGACAAATATTAAGATATATTCAGAAAATATAGCAGAGTAATTTTAAAACATATTAAATCAGTAATTCATAAGTGGAATAATGCGTTGAATAATATTCAATATTAAGGAATAGAATGTCTTATATCAAAGAAATATAAATTTATACAAGAAGAAACGTATCATTAAAGATGACCTTGAATACCTTTCTTATGAATAATAAATAGAACTTATTTCGTGAAATCAAAAGGAAAATTAAACCTTTATTAAACGCATTAATCCAATATAAATTCGTGAAAACGTAAAGAAAGTTTTAAAGTATTTCGCATAAATCGATGTATAATACAAAGAAAGAATGTAATTATGTATCACACCTTTAATTACAAATTATGAGTAAATGAGTGTTGAATTCTCTGACGAATCTTGTTTAGAACAATTGAAGCAATGTAAATATTATCTCGAACAATTGACGTATTATAATTCGTATTGATTAACAAATGAATCTGAACGCAAATATATATCATTAAATATGAGAAGTTAATTACCAAAGAAAATAGAATTAAACATATCGCAAGCTTGCATAAATTACTAGTATTTAATCAAAAAAAGAGATTAATATAAATGAATGATTTTAATTAGTTGCAACCAGAAAACAAGAACTTGAGTACTCAAGTGAGAAGAACGAATATCGTTCCTGTCACTAAAATGCTTCGCTGGAGCGCGGAAGCCTTTCAAATGTCCTTTACTGGACGGTAGATCTCTCGAGATTTCTGAAACCAAAGATCGAGTAAAATGCAGACGTTTTCTACAATCTTTATCTGAGTCATGATCGATGGCTTCTATCAGAAATCTAAGAGTTACCTGAATACTGTTGTCCACCATGTGTGGAAACACTTCTGAAAGAGACCTTGACGAACTATGTCCATAATAGTCGTTCCCTTTTCATCTCTCCAAAATAGGCAGTCATCATCAAAACAACAGAGTAATGGCGTCGATCTTGCGTACGTCCGAGACTGAGCCTATAGTCCTGCCGTGTGCTAATTATAGCCCCTTTCGAATCTTCTCGTACTTATTTTCAATTGCAGAAAGTATCACAATTCGACGTTCAAGAGATTAGTATTATAATATCACTAAGTCAGATTATACGGCAGAAGGTCAGAAACATGTCTTGACTGAATGACAAACAAGAAATGAATAACGCCGGTTGCCCGGGTCGCAAACTCGTGAATGCACGCGCGCTTTCTTCTTCACGCGGCAATCACACGAATTGAATACCGATACGCCGCGCTGCTAGCGCCTTACGCTATACAAATTCTCTAGGAAAACTAGATCCGCCAACGGAAGTGAGTTTACAAAATCGCTAGTATTTTGGTGAAATGCCATAGATAGCACCATCCGCCCTTCTTTCCTCAATATCTCATCGTGTTTCAAACAGTATATATATGTATATATTACATAGGTATACCATGTACACAATATATAGAATGGTTTATTCAATTCTACTGTCGTGCAGATAAAAAGTCTGTATGTTGCATGTATGCGAAATACAATTTCAGAACGTGGAAAGGCGCTTGTCGAAACGCCGCGCTGTGCCGTGTCGCGGTGATTTGAATAGCGCGGTTGTGTATAGGATGTTTTTCATCTTTCTTCGCTTCTTTTTTAGTTTCAAAACTGTTCGTCACGTCAATATCGAACGCACAAGCGCGGGCGCGTTCGCAAGCGGAATATATCTTCGTCAAAGTCGCGCGGTCAGAAAAAAAAACGAGTTCAAAAAGCAACACAGTGTCGAGACTTTCGTACCTCCCACTAGCTTTCATCACCGGCAATAGCGCGGATATCGTAATAATTTATTATCCAGATTGAATTATGATGCCCCCAGTAATGATGCGTACGCAAAAATGCAGGTTCTAAATGCGATACGAAAATGTAACGAAGCATTTATTATGGAAAATGATTCTCGATTCTTGAACGCGGTCCACGGTTTGTTTGATGGACTCGTATATATTATGCGAAATTATTGTTGGCGCCCGCGTAGAATATAATTTTCGCTTTTACTAATAATTAAGTAATTCCATCACTATTATTCTACTATTTTTAATGGAGCTAATATCATTGTAATAATGATCATTTAGTAAAAGCAGCTTTTATTCAATATTACGCTTCAATAAAAAATATTTAATTAAGAATACAATTATTAACTTATTAGACGCGAATATACGCGAAGTTTTGATGGAAGATGGAATAAAATATCGTGTGTCATATATGTCATATTTATCAGACTTTTAGGATACAAGTCTCCGATGTCTACATCACAAATTAGATGTGTTTGTAAAATTTTCAATATGTAACCGATAAATTACTTATCAGATCTGACGGTATCTGAGCAGACTGCATTTATATCATATAATGTAACAATTTGATATAGACTCCACTGTGGTTATCCTTTTTTTATTCAATTCTGTATCACATATACATATAAAGCACAATTTTCACTCGTTAACTTACTTTTACTTGCTTTTAAGCTCATTTGATACTGATAATGGGGATATTTCACGAAAACTTAGAAGCATATGATGATCGTGCAAGCTGAGAAATTTAAAGTTAGTTGTCGAATTTTAAAAACTCATTAGCGAGCGGATGATGCTGTGCCAGGAAGGATATTTATAAATTCTTCGTATACCTTTGCACTAATGATGAATTTTTAAGCAATTGTACTGACAATTAATTTTTAAGCAATTGAAGAAAATTAGAAAGTTTTTTATATGGAAAAAACGTTTATTAAAAACTAAATAATTGTTACAGCTAGGATAAAAAATCAATTTACGAACTAAAAACATTTGGTAAAAAAAATTGATGGATTATTTTTCTTATTAAAAAGTACTCATTGGTTAATGGGTAATGCTGTTGGCGTTAATTCATCAAATTATATTTGTTAAAAAGGAAGCACAGATTTTCTCGCAACCCAAACCTTTCAATATTTAATGAATCGCGAGTAATGAAGAAGGAAACAGTCAGAATATCGTTCTTATTACAAGAATAGCAGATATATTTTATTTTTTCTAACTATATATATATATATATATATATATCCTTATATATATATAATACACATTCTGTCCTTAATATTGCTTTCGTGCTAGGTACGTGAAATAATACTCTGACCCGGGTCCAGGTCGCTGACCACCTTCGCGCTCTGTCCTATCTCCCTTTATTCTCCTATATTCTCGCGCTCCCTTCTCATCCCGGTTCCAACTTTGTATCCGGTTCCATTTGAATACAAAGCGACATTGCGTGAAAAATTAAATACAGGTTTCGCTCCGTGCTAGCCGCTAAGCAGTGATTAATGGACTGGAGCCATTGAATTCGGGTCGACTGACAGAAAATCGACCGGTAGTGAAAATTGGGACTGTGAGAGAAAGAGAGAGAGAGAGAGAGAGAGAGAGAGAGAGAGAGAGAGAGAGAGAGAGAGAGAGAGAGAGAGAGAGAGAGAGAGAGAGAGAGAGAGAGAGAGAGAGAGAGAGAAAGAGAGAAGAAAAAGTGGTACAGGTGAAGAGAGAGAAAAGTGATTTTATTCCTGTGAGTGCAGACGCCCGTTCGTGACGGAAGCTCGAGGACCATGACGGAAGGCGAGCCCAATGTGAGTGTAAGTCACAAACCATTTTCCTACCTTATTCCCTCTTCGCATTACTTTTGGCCGGAGGGTTCGATTGGTATCGTAAAATAACGTTTAGGAAATTGATATTATATGTGGCGGTAGAAGATAGGATATACTTATATATATATATGCAATAACTATATTGTGCCTTTGGGATAATACTTTTAAGAAGTTCTTTAGAGGCTAAAATATGTTCGAACCTCCCATACATTGTAACATCAGTAAATTTAATTTTCGATGCTTTAAACGTACGCGGCAAAAAGATATTGAGAAATGTTTTTACTTTTATTTAAATGGAAATAGAGATTATTTTATACATTTTTTTATGTTAGCGAATGGATCAAAAGCTATTGGGGGATCCTTTTACGAAAAATCAGTTCTAAATTGCTATTAGAAATATTCGTATATAAAAACGAATATATATGATAAAACAATGGATCATTATGCATTTTGATTTGTATTTTGGTATAGTATTTTACAATTAAATTTTATATACCGATAAAAAACGATGTATATTTTAATTGCAGCGAAAGCACGTTTATTGTAAATGAAATTTCTTCAATAAAAATATAAATCGGCAACGTATATAAGAAAATATTAAATTCAAGGCAATTAATATTTGAAATATTTTCGACAGAATGCATTTTTCATTCTACTGTAAAATGGTAGAAATATCACTGTGTGTGTTACGGAGACATTATAAAGTTTTACTGTTTTCGAAGCAATTTCTTTTATGATATCGATTGTATACATATGAAGCTCACAAAGAACCATATGTATTAAAACGCAATTACAAACAAACAGTAAAATGAGATTCGTTTTTCTGGTAGCAATGCAAATGTATGCGCCCGTGTCATTTCCGCGAGATTTTAATTAAAGTGCGATTTTCGCGGTGTGACACACAGCACGGTGAAAATTTTGCAAAACTTTGTCTTATAAGAGTAGACACGTTGTCAGGTGCAACGTCGATCTTGCGTCGGTCGAGTTTTAACTGCCATTCGCAGTTTTAATATTCATCAAACACGCGCAAAACACCTTTACGTCGCCTTTGAGTTAATACGTCGCGTTGCACCCCTTTAAATATAAATTAAACACGATAATTAGCTTGGTTGATCATGCTATTCTACTGTCGGACGAGCGACTTCATTGTGAAAATTTAAAAACGGTTAAAGAAATTTTACTAAATAACTGTTATCCGATTGATATAAGTAGGTAAGCTAAGTCGATTCTAACTCGGTGATCTGAGAGGGGGTGAGGGGCGGGGGGGACCGCGGGCGGGGGGGGAACCACGGGCGGGGGAAGGGCGCGGGCGGGGGGGAACCGCGGGCGGGGTGGACCGCAAGTCGGGGAGGGACCGGGGGGAGGGGGGAAACCGCGTTTTTCGAGCACCGCGGGGAGGGGGAGGGGGGAACCGCGTTTTTCGAGCACCGCGGGGTGGGGAAGGGGGAACCGCGTTTTTCGAGCACCGCGGGGTGGGGGAGGGGGGAACCGCGTTTTCCGGGGCCGCGGGGCGAGGGGGTCCGCGTTTTCCGGCGCCGCGGGGCGAGGGGGTTTTTCGGCGCCGCGGAGCGACCGCGTTTTCGCCGCGGGAGGGGTCCGCGTGCAACGGCCGCGCCGGTCCGCGTGACGTCACACGCTCCCGCTCGCGTTATCTCTCTCTCGCCCCGGTCGCGCGCGTCATCTTGTTCTCGCGGTCCCTCCCGGCCCCCGGCCCCCCCGTTCGCGTTATCGCTCACGATCGCATATATTTTTTTCGCCAACAATATTTAATCGTTTAGATCTTCGCGATATTTACCGCGAGACACGTATGTTCTTGAAAACGATATCGCGCCATTGACTTTCGATGATTTGATCTGTATAACTGCTATTGAACAGTTATCAAACAGCTCTTGAACCGCTATGAAACAGCTATTAAACCGCTATTGAACCGCAATGAAACAGCTAAAAACAGCTATTGAACAGCTATCAAACATCTAAATCTGTATAACTGCTATTGAACAGCTATCAAACAACTAAATCTGTATAACTGCGATCTGTATAACTGTTACTGAACAGTTATCAAACAACTATTGAACCGCTATGAAACAGCTAAAAACAGCTATGAAACAGCTATTGAACCGCTATGAAACAGTTAAAAACAGCTATCAAACAGCTCTTGAACAGCTATCAAACAGCTAAAAACAGCTAAAAACAGCTATAAAACAACTATCAAACAGCTATGAAACAGCTAAAAACAGCTATGAAACAGTTATTGAACCGCTATGAAACAGCTAAAAACAGTTATCAAACAGCTATCAAACAGCTAAAAACAGCTAAAAACAGTTATAAAACAGCTATTGAACCGCTATGAAACAGCTAAAAACAGCTAAAAACAACTATCAAACAGCTATTAAACAGCTATTGAACCGCTATGAAACAGCTAAAAACAGCTATCAAACAACTAAAACAGCTATATGTATAACTGCGATCTGTATTGAACCGCTACTTTTAAACAGCTAAAAACAGCTTTTAAACAGCTATCAAACAACTAAAAAACAGCTAAAACAACTCTTGAACAACTAAAATATCTATATTATACTACAAAGTATGTGGGAAAAGGAAATAAAACATCTATATATACATATATAGTTTATTTCAAAAAAATTATTTCTGGTGTCGCGACCACTAGTTAAATATTTTTAATACATTTTGTAATGCGCAATTCTTAACATGTTTTTCGCATCTTACAGTATTAGTAACATCTATATTATTTAAAGATTCGATATCTTCGTAATCTGCATCCAAAGTCTCAATTTTTAGATTTTTTCTCGCTTTATTCTCAAGCAGATCCACCAGCCATTCTCGTTTCTGGCATCCTTTGACGTACACAAGAGTCGACGTCTCGTCGCCCTCTCCAAGTACAGCCGATGTAATTAGATGTTTCGCCATGCTGTAGGGCACGTTTCCGTCCTCCCATCGTAGTCCATGGTGATTCGCAATCAACCAGAAAGCGCATGATTTGTCGGATTTCGCGAGGAGACTCCATGGCATGGGACATGTAAAAATGTAATGCACCAAAACGGTCCCGTTTCTCAGAACCGCCACGTCTTTCACGACAAATTTCATCCCGACGGTGAATCCCTGCAGATCGACAAACGTCGGTACGATCATGACGAAACGATGGAGCAATCTGTATCTTATCGCGGTACATCAGTGTATCTTATATCGCAATATCTGCTGATATTGCAATTTACATGAGTTTGCGCACTACATTAGACAGCGGGCAGTATTCGATTACACGATCATGCAAGATGAGGCAATAGGCGGTAGTATTTGCAGGTACATTTTCTTTACAATCAAATTCTATTCGCACATCCACGATGGCGCTCTTGACAGATTCGTTTTGTCGCGAGCAATCGATGACAACAAAAGGTCCTTCCATCAGGAATGTATACAAGCTGCAAAGCGTATCGATGGAATCGTATCCGTAATAAGTTTTACGAAAACGCGCATACATATCGAAAAGAACGGCGTATCGATTTTTAGTAAAATCCAGATTCATGTCGTAGTACGGATAAAATTCGGAGTTTAGATAAAGTTTGACATTGGTCAAGTTACAGTCATCGAATACGCTAACATTTTGAGACATGATATTCTTGCGGCCGGTCTGCAGCGCAAAAATAACGTACCGCGGCTTCTCTAGCTGAGTCGCCGTTTTGACGGCCCACGAATGCTTGGTCGTGCTCTGCAACATGGGGTACTCGTACAGATCCCACGAATGAAAACTGACACTAAGATATCGCCCGCTTTCCAAGACCCGTAGCATGGATAGCTTATTGATCTCGTTTAATGTGACGTGAGGCATTCGCCACTGTATTTTAAACAATTCGATTTCCGGCTCTGTCGCCGGATTTCCTACAATGCAATTGTTATCGCTACGCGCTCGTATCAAAATTAATTCGTGACGAGCGTTAACAACGACGCGTTTGTAATCTTCGCAAAAGCCCAGCAACAACTTGAGCGGTACGCAAAAGTTGAAGTATCCTTCCGGTATGCTCGATGTAACGTCCCAGCCAGCATTCCGCATGAGTTGAGAATCATTATACGATAGCGATACGTAGTTCTTGATGGTACTGGTTATTCCAACGTTTCTGTTGCGATCAATCTCCACGCCGTTGAGCTCGTATCGAATCTCATCGAACATGAACGCCACGCAATTATTCGCAAGCGTTGCCTGAGACTCATCATTCCTTCTCTTTATTACCAATCGTCCTTTAACGTAGAGAAAGCTTTCACACGGCAACGTGTATAAATCCTGCTGTTGTATGGGTATTCTTATCTCATCGTTATGTCCAAACGTTGTGTTGGCGTACGGATTGTACGTGTGTGTCTCAATCTTGACGATGCTGTCGTCAAAGATCGGTTTACCTCCAATGTTTAAGATATTAGCCATTTCGTACGACGAAACCCAATGATTTCAAAAATTCAACGTTCGACGCAGTGAGTTTCTTCTTTGGCGATCGGATTGTCTTTTTGTTTCTCGTCTGTCGCACCTGCTCAGCTTCGTTCAGTACAAGCATCTCACGTTATCGCCGTCGTCTTCGTACATGCAGTCTAACGGTGATCTCTTCTCCGCGAAAATCAATCAATCGACCGTTCTGATCCACGACGCGAAGCGTCAAGTCCGAAATGCTCCGTACGATGATCGGAAGGTAAATGGTCTGTGCCGGCGTTTCCGATATCTTATATCCTGGAGGCACGCTCGGTGAAAACTCGTGTATCGTATGCACGTACTTGTCGTTACTGTACGCACCAGCGGTCACGTTACACTCTATGCGAATGATGTTTACGTTGATGATATTTATCGGAACATTCGATTCGTGCCATTGTCGCGACTTTAGCACGCGATTCGCTGAAAATCCCAGCAGCGATCCAATGTTGTTCGGTTTTGTGAAATTTATCCGATAAGCGCATTTGATCTCGCTCTTCATCGTATTGTTGTTGGCTCGAATAATAATCAATGGGTGCGGGTCATCTTCGTTTGTCGAGACATTATTGGGTTGGTCCCATAAAAGAGCGCGTTTCAGATACATGTCTATATCACGCAGTTCGTACGATCCTTCGGGAATGGTGATCTCTTTGTCGTCGTCGCCATAGTAGAATTTATTGTTCGACGAATTTACATTCGGTATCGTGTGATAGGTTTCAAAATCTGTCAGACCGAGCTCGTAATCGCCATCGCTCAAATCCACGGCGGGAAAGTAGCTTACCGCGAGGATGCTGCTCTTGCCGGTGAGCGTAAATGTCAGTGACATGTTTGAATGAATACTGAGATTAAACAGCGTAACGCCGGTCTTTAAATTGATTGTCAACCGACTGTAGAAAACGCAGACACAGTTGTCCGCAATTGATCTGATCGTATCGCTGATAAGGCGTGCGACTGTACTCTATTACATTGTTCTTTAGATACTGCGCCAATTCTCTCGGTGGTCGAAGATTGCCAAAACTGTCGAAATATATGGCACAATTTCCCCTCTTCGCGTACGCCACCCAGTGAGTACCCGGTCCCTCAGTATTATCCAAATTCACGATACCGTTCTCGTTTCGACGTATACCGCCGATCGGTAACGAATCGCGCATGAAAATACCTTTAAAATATGGAATGCGCATACGTTTTGCCAATTGTTGCAGTTGCACGTTGGTAGTTACACCCTTGGGGATTTTTAGCGTCTTTTCGACGTTTTTTTTCCTCGAGACCCCCCGTCCGCGTTTGTATGGAGCAAGATAAAGTCCGTGACCTTCCATGGCGCGATTGTGACGTTGCATCTCTTCCAGCTGACGCCGCGCGGCTTTGTTATCATTCACGGCCTTTGCGAGTCCCGCCGCTCCGCCGACTAACGAGCCGAGAACCCCTAATAACGGCAGGATCGGTAGGATACCGCCGCGTTTCGCTACCGGAAGTATTCGCTTGGTCTTCTTCTTTTTCTTCGTTTTCAAACCCATACCGAGTTTCGTTTTAGCCTTCATGGCCGCCCAGACGGCTGTAGCCGCAGCTCTCTCTCCGAGAGTCGAATCGTTCGCGGTGACACGTTTTCGCGCTTTCGCAGCGAGTATATTGTCTGCCACGTGTCGTTCTGCGAGATCGTTGCTACGCGAGTAGGCTATGTCGTGCTCGCGACACGCTGCGTCCAATGGATTAATACCCCGATCACCTCTTGCCAATCGTGTTTCTAAGCGAGTTCCCGGTCCGCAAAATTGATAGCCGGGGATATGTAATTCGATCGGAAGCGCGTTTATTGCGCGATTCAACAGACCTCGGCCTATCTTCGGCGGCATTCGCCGCAGTTTTTTATCAACGGCGGCGGACCGTCGATGTGCGTTTGCTGACACGGCAAATTATAATGTATTAAACAGCGCCGATATTGTTGAACCTCCGAATCTGCCTTGATATGTTCGGGAAGCTTATCCCACAAATAATCTATGTGATTATAAAACTGTCGCAGTAGAATGACCTTTGGTATGTACTTTAACTGCTCGGCGGTTAAATAGTAAATATCGCTGTTATCCGACACGAGCAAAAACATTTTAACGACTGAGCATCTCAGCTCTACGCGTCTCTATAAATAGGCCAGCTTTCTCGATATTGTTTTTCATTCGTTGTGGAGGGGAGGTAAAATGCGGTTCGTACGACAATCGCGGACGATCAAAGTGACAAACTTTGACGGTAAAATACCGTTAACGAAAGAGGTACGCAAACATGGAGGCATGCTACCGATTTCTATACGCGGCATCATCAGCGGCCCGTCGAATTGCGGCAAGACAAACGTCTTGATAAGCTTGCTGGAAAGTCCGCACGGTGTACGTTTCGAGAACGTGTATGTGTACTCGAAATGGTTGCAACAACCGAAATATCGATATTTGGAGAATATACTAACACCGATAGAAGAGATTGGCTACTTTACGTTCTCGAATAACAGTGACGTCATTCCACCGAGCGAGGCGCTCCCGAATTCTATTTTTATCTTTGATGACGTGGCGTGCGACAAGCAGGATACGATAAGAGAATACTTTGCAATGGGCCGGCACGCGGACGTTGACTCTTTCTATCTTTGTCAGACATATGCAAAGATACCGAAGCATCTTATACGCGACAACGCGAATTTATTGATTCTGTTTAAACAGGATGGTACCAATCTGAAACACGTGTACAACGATCACGTAAACACAGATATGTCTTACGATGATTTCAGTAAAATGTGTCATACGTGTTGGCAACAAAAGTATGGATTCGTGGTGATAGACAAGGACAGCGCGATTTCGAATGGTCGATACAGAAAAGGATTTAACGACTTTGCGATACCAAAACGTGGTTAGTTGTTGTCGACGCGTCGATTGAACAACGTTATCGCAACATGGACAGCAGCGAGGAGATTAGAGAGCGTGAGAGGATAGCAAATCAAATTGCGAAAACGAGCAATTCGATTCGCAAAAAGTATCACGCCCTGAAAACTGGCAAAGTGGAGGAAGATTTCGCGTTGGAGAGACACTTTAAGCCCATCATCGAGCCTCTAAGGCAGATTGTCGAAAACACCGTTGGCAAAGAATCTGATGTGTCAAAGATTGAGAATGAAACAGCGTGGGAAGACGAAGAGCCGAAGCTCAAACGACAACGACCAAACGCGTCGTTTAACGACTCTGTAATGGCTTCAACTCCGGTTACATTGAAAAGATCGATAAATGTGCCATCTAATTTGAGCGAAATAACCAAAATTTTACAGCCGCGTAAAGCAAAACGATCGAAAGGTCCATTGAATGAACCACCGATAACCTCTGCGCCTTCCGTACAACCCACAGTGTTCGCAAACGAAGATGTTTTCGAAACCACGAATGACTCACTCGTGACGTCCGTTCGACAGCAGTTGCAAACATCTGAAGGTCGAGAAACGTTGCGAGATCAATTGGGTCCATTGAGCCAAAAGTACATCAGGGCAGTTCTGAGCGGCGATGAAGAAAGCGGTATGGACATCGCGTACGGTGTTAAATTCACCAACGATGGAATGATGCTCGGTAATAAACGTTTCGACGTGAACAACGAGGACAACATAATTATCGACGGCATACGATACGCTGGCACACGCGGTCTTTTTGAATTAATCTTTAAGAAATATCCCGATGACGATATCTACACGGAGAACGATATGCAAACATACAAGAGCATTCTGTTGATGACGAATGTTCATAAACGCAATTATGATGCTCACGCTCAAATAAAGGGCAACGGGGGATACAAGTACACACATATAATCGGGCCGTTGATTTCAGGTAAAAAAGCTGGAAAAGGTATACCGCGTGCCATGACATTAAACGACAACAAGATCGACTATGTTCATTGGGACGATCCTAACGAGCTCGTAGATCGTCTTCGATTGCTCGAAGCGTCACGCCTAGCAGGTCACACCAGTCACGATAACGAGATTTTGTCGATTATCGAGGAACTTCGCGAGGCTGGATTTATTATAAATTAAATGGTGCGACAGCGATCCGTTCAATCAACATCGAAATGCCGATCAACAAGTTTGGTATATCGCTCGGAAGAGGCGGTGCGGAACCGTACTATCAATGGAGCGGATTAATCAGAAATTACGTGCGCGATAACGCCCTTTGCATGGTCGCCACCGACTTTGACGCGAAATCGCGCAAGATTCGACGGATAGCGCCGCCTGTAGATGATGGCGATGCAGCCAATAAACGTTACGTGCAGCAGAGCGTACAAATTTTGAAAGATCAACAGGATAAAATCGAGAGAAAGATGGCCACATTCCAGAGTAACGTGCAAATTACTCTAAACGAACTTCAAAAGATGATTCAAGATGTAATTGCGAATCATCGCGAACAGATAAGAACGTACATCTGATATCTGCGTCAGTTGCGCGTCATCGTCATGGCTGGTAAGAAGCAATCAACTGAGAAACGGAGGTTGGTAGAAGAATTACACGCTCTTGCGAGAAGAAATTTTTCTCGAAGACGCGTCATAGTGCAGGGATACGATGATCTGTGGCAGGCGGATGTGGTCGAGATGCGCCCATACACGCGATTCAACAGAGGCTACCACTACATACTCACCGTTATCGACGTGCTGAGCAAGCACGCATGGGCCATACCGCTCAAGGCCAAGAGCGGAACCGAGGTTACTGCGGCGATGGCGAAAATAATTCGAGACGGCGGAAGATGCCCGAAAAATTTGCAGACTGACAAGGGAAAAGAATTTTACAACGCAAACGTGCAGAAACTCTTGAAGAAACATAATATCAATCACTATTCGACCTATTCCGTAATGAAGGCATCGGTCGTCGAACGATTCAATCGCACGCTCAAGAACGACATGTGGAAAATGTTTACGCGCAATGGAAATTACAAATGGATCGACTCGCTGCCGGGTTTCGTATCGGATTACAACGCGCGAAAGCATCGAACTATCGGCATGCGACCCATCGATGTTACCCCCGCGATCGCCGACAAACTCCTAGCAACGGTGTACAGCCACGTAAAGATCGCTGCTCCCGCGCGATTCAAAGTGGGCGACTCGGTACGCGTGAGTAAATTCAAGACAATCTTCGAGAAAGGATACACGCCAAATTGGACCACGGAGGTGTTTAGAATCGTCAAAGTGCAGAAAACTAATCCCGTGACGTATCTGTTGGAAGATTCCTGCGGAAAACCCATCGCCGGCGGCTTCTACGAATACGAGTTACATCGCGTTGCTAATCCCGACGTGTATCTCGTTGAAAAAGTTTTGCGCAAAAGGGGGGATGAGGTTTATGTAAAGTGGTTAGGATTTGATAATTCACACAATTCATGGATAAACAAGAATAATGTATTGTAAAAATTTATTACAATATAAAAACATATTATACATACAAATGTGTCATTTATTTTTCTAAATGTATTTACAATATATTTACAATGGTATTTTATAATGTCCCCATGGCAGCGTTTCGGTAGAACCGGGTATAATGTAGCGCTTATCGTCGTACGGACTTAGAGCTATTTTCGTTTCGGATATGGTGTATACCTCGTGTAGTTTGAATCTTATGCAAGCCTGTTGTCGCGACATTTCAATTTCGTCGCGCAGACACCGCGTGTAGTTGTCGAACGTTATCGACCTGGCTACGACGTTACTCTTAACACCTTTAGCCTTTTTCGTATCTTTTTTACCGTCTACTCGCAAGGCATACATCTTTGCTCTAAGCCCGACGAATTCAGTCATTATCGCACCGCTGTTTTCGTCTTTCATTAAACCCGGTACTTTTTTATTGGCTAGTGGGATACCATATGTATTATCGATCGCGTATTCGCTAGTGTCAAATCTATGAATATGGCGCTTCATGGTATCGTATACATCGTCGCACTCGATGTGATAAATGAGACTGTCCGTATCGGTGTACGTGACTTTACACTTATCGCGATACAGCGGTAACATGTACTCGTGATGAAATTCGTACAAACATGTCTTGGATATATCGAGGCTGCACATACCCTCGTAGATTGGTTTGTCGAACTTCACCTCGAGTTTTCGCATTTCTATTGCTACAAGATTCTCCGAAAAGACGCTTCGGCTATGAAAATTTGGTTTTGCTATCATTGCCTCCGCGCCGTATCTACCCTCCCAATGAGTCACGAGTCGCACGTCAACGTGATTGCGCACATTCTCCATGGTTTTACCAAACACGGCATTGTTCATCAATTTGTATAAATTTTTTTCGAAATCATTCTTGGCCAATGTCCTAAATTTCGTATTAAGTTCTATATAATCGCGAAGCCATGGAGATTGCGCGAATTTCAGTATGCGGTGAATCTTTGATATACGGAGACCGTGACGAGTACACTGCTGCAGGTTGCGATAATGTATTACATATCGTTTCTTATCGTATAATGTTGCGAGGAGCTTGTCCTGCCGCTTACCGGGTGGTTTATCGCGCGTCGGACAGAACGGTAGGTCAGTGTGCGCGTCGTGAAGGTGTTGTGGATACTCCAAGTCGACTTCGAGTATGTAGCCTATCGAGGAATCTAACGCGACATTCATAACATTAAAATCGGTTACGTCGTCGACCCATTTAAAATCTGCATATGGCAATGGTTGACACATTGCCCAGCCGTATAAGTTATTTACATCAAAGTACATCAGGTACGACGACGGTTTCGATGGATCGTACGACTGCATGTACTTGTTGTTGGCCAGCGCGTATCTGTTTGAACATTGACTCAAACCGCCGCGTATACCGCGTTCAATAAACATGATCATGTCAATGTCGGTGAGCAATTCAAAATTGATGTGTGTATGCTTCAACATAGCATCCCACGTAAAACCCGGTAGAGTATAATAATACGCGGGATTGAGTCCATAACTCGCGACGCAACTATCGCGAAAATTTTCAAAGATATCGGCCAACAGCAAGACATCGGTCTTGAGATATAAATCGCTGTAATCACCGAGCGTTTGAATGGAGAACCGCTGCCAGACGTCGACGGCGTGCGCGTAATCGCTCTCGGATACGGTGTCACCTGTCAATGAACTGTAAAACGAGTCGCGCGGTGGTAAACACAAGTCCTCCAACTTTTCGACGCAGTCAATGTATTCATAGGGAAATACACCTTTTCGTGTTAGCAAATCAAAATTTTCTGCGGATATTTTACAAAATTCGCGTTGCAATATTCGCAGTTTATCCTTGCTGAGATAAGATGCCAATTTGTCGAGACTAGCGGTGAGAAACTTGTATGAATCAATAAATCGCAATTTGACGCACGTTTTCTTATCTTTATCTTCGGTGCTTTGAACATTTTTCGTAAACGAAATATATTTTTCTTTTGTAATTGGGAGTAAGTCTACATGTCCTTCGTACGCTGTTGCTATTTCAGTTATAATAAAATGTGCGTCATAGCCCGATAAATTATGAAAAACTATGGGAATACAATGCGAATTTTTATAATTTAAGTTACAATTAGAATGCGCCGGACCTCTGTATTGGCCGGTCAGGTGACAATGGTCGCGTACTCGCACGTCGTCTGGCTCGAACGGTTTTTCGCACACGTGACAGTACGTTGCGCTGTTAAACTTTTCCCACTCGTCTCGCGTGAAATCTGCCATGGGTACATTAGTGGACAAAATGGTCTTTACGTCGTGAGCTAAACGTCTTAGCTCCTCGGCAAACCACGCGACGCAATCCTTATCGCGACGAAACCGATACATAGATAACGACTCTTCGTACGAGCAACGCACGTAGTACCCTATGCTAAACACGCGATGATGCTGATATGTGTACTTGGACGTTTCCGGATCCGCTTCCATCTTTTCCAGGGTACATTTCAGGTCGGCGTATACGACAAACGGAACTCGTTCCTTCCTGTTGTGATTCTTAAAGGCCAACCACTTGTCGTTATCGCTCGGTAACTTGATCGCGCAGTCGTTCATCTCCCGACAGTCGACGGTGTGGACTTCCAATTTCTCGTTGGAGCTGAAGTAGTGCAAGCATCTGCAAAAAATAAACACAAATATTATAAATTTTTTTTATACACAAAATATTATATATTATTAAAAGAACTATAGGTACTTACCGATCACAAAAGTATTTTTTGTTCCTATTTTTGCTCAATTGCGAGCTCACGAGGCGGGATAGGTTCTTGATCCACGCAAAATGTCCCACGTTGTCGTCAAGCATGTACAGCAGATTTACGTGTCTGCCCATTTTACGATCAGTAACCCGTAATGGCAAGATAGCAAGTTCCTTGTTTTTTTCGATGCTGTAGACGTTGATGGAGATGTTGTTGTAATTTTCAAAATTTTTAATTTGATCCAACGTCATTGGAAACTCAATGTCCGTAAGATTTAGCACCGACGTGTAATGTGGATACGACGATTCGCGTTCTGCATTTCTTTGGGCTGAATGCAGAGCAGCCACCACTGACCATGCGAAACATGCATTATCTCTTGATTGCACGTTTATCACCGCTTTCTTCTTTTTAATTTCTCGCGGTATTTCCACAAAACATCCCGCGTGCAATGGATTATATTTGTTCACATTTACCGTTAAATTGAGTATACTCGACAACGCCCATCCGCTATCACGTTCCTGGAATTCCTCCAGCTTTGCTAAGGTAGGCTCGATGACGTGTCGCTTGTACCACTCACACAGATCGGACTCACGAAAGAGTTCATAGTTTCTCGTTGCGATACTTTTATTCGCGCGTTTGTCACCCGCAACAAATTCACCATTAAACACTGTGTTAATTTTTTACATTGTCATGTTGTTGCATGACGTTCCGCACACGATCGAGTACAATGTCTCCCGCATCTTTGAGAAATTGATGAGGGTCGATGTGTTTGGAATTTATTACCGCACCGGTCAATATACGAATTTTAAAAGCCGTATCTATCTCGCGCCATCTGAGTCCTGTCTCACTCGCACTGTATCCAGCACGAAACGTTGACGTACCGAGTCTTTCAAACTTTCAAGTCGCGCGATACAAGCAACCAACGACTGTTTGAGACCGATCGATGACTGATCGATTGATAATCGTGGCCGTTTAATTCGGCTTTGTTCTTCCAACGATTCTATAAACTCGTTGCATCGTTGCTCCCACGCGGCAAAGTTTTCCCTCGAATTTAACAGGGTGGATTGCTCCAACAACACTTGCTCCATGTTATTGCACGATCCTTGTTACGATAAATACTCTATCTTCATATGTATATGTGTATGGACTCTCACATTTTCTTTGTTAAGTCCTTATTGGTAAGATACTATAGTTTATTTCGTTTAGTATTAGAAGTGCGGCCAACTGATCCTCTCACGATCTGAGTTGGTAACGCGAAAACCGTCTCTCTTATGTTTTCTTTTTTTCTCTCACTCTCTGTGTGTGTCCGCGAGTTTTTGTCACGTCTTACTGCGTACCTTTACCCGTGTGATTATTAATAAAGTTTTTTTTTGCTTTGCACACGCGGTGTCTTTTTGGCTTTTCGTGCGACTTCACCCCGCAACAGGTTATGGGCCCAGGCACGCACGCACGGTGTCTCTTACACGATTAGAAAGTGTTAGAACTTTTTTGCGAATTAACGTGCCTCGTCTCGTCCACAAAAACGCAGCCATTTTTTTTTTCTCTCTCGAATAATTCTCTCCTGCTCTCCAAGCCTAAAGCAAAAATGAGCGAGAACGCGGACTTGAGAAATCTTGTGAGATTCGACGGACAAAACTTTCAACTTTGGAAATTCCAAGTAAGAGCCATTCTCGTCGCGCACGACCTTTTGGACATCGTCGAAGGTACCGAAACGAAACCTGTAGCAGCCGGTGATCCCAGGAATGCGTGGATAAAGAAGAATGCCAAAGCAATGTTTATTTTGTCATCCTCAATGGAATACTCGCAGCTCGAATACCTTATCACATGCACTACCGCAGCGGAAATGTGGACAAAACTTTCTACCATTCATGAGCAAAAAAGTGCATCCAATAAACTATCGCTTACAACAAAATTCCATGAATATCGGATGGCGACTAACGACTCTATTGCTCAACATATCGCCAAGGTCGAAAATATGGCAAATCAACTCAAAGACATTGACGAGAACGTGTCGGACATCATGATAATGGCGAAGATACTTGGCACTCTCCCCAGCAAATATAACGCTTTCATCTCAGCGTGGGACAGCGTAGATACAGCGGGACAAACGCTACAACGCCTGCGCGAGAGATTGCTACGAGAAGAAGCCCGGATGTCGTCGATGGACGAAGTGAGCAGCGCCCTGGCGGCATCAAGCATTACGAAAAAGAAATGGAGCAATCGTCCATCTCATGAAAACGGATCTTCGAAGCGTACGAAAGACATCACCTGCAGCTTTTGTAGTAAGTCCGGACATATCGCGAAATATTGTTACGCGAGAAAAAGAGCGTCGAAGGCAACTAAAAAGAGTGATGATTCCGAAAAAAAGAGCGATCCGAAAAACGACGATTCAGCTAACTTCACGGCTTTTGTTGTTCAAGACACGAACGAAACGTATAACGAAATTCCTGCATACACAGTCGATAATAGAGTAACTGCGATTTTTAACCTTAACGAAGAGTGTGTTTGGCTTCTCGACAGCGGCGCATCTCGGCATCTCTGCTGCCAGAAAGATTGGTTCGCGAATTTAATACCGACAGATAGCGAATATGTTTGTCTAGGTGATAACACAACTCTGAAAGTTGTAGGTCATGGAACGATACTAATTTCCAGATTGGTCGGTAATAAATGGTTAGACGGCGAAATAAACAACGTCGCGTACGTTCCAACCTTAAAGAAAAATTTATTTTCGACCGGCATTTGCACGTCAAACGGTTTCTCTATTACTTTAAACGGCGATCGTGCAGATATACTCTCGAAAGATAAAACAATTGTAGCGCACGGTATCAAACAATCAAACAATCTAATACGTCTATTGTTCGAACCAAAAACGAAAATAACGGCTCATTACGCGTCTTCTTCAGCCTCCTTAGAAACATGGCATAAACGTCTGGGTCACGTAAGCTCGAACTCACTTACTAAAATGATAGCGAACGAATCGGTTTCTGGAATAAGTTTATCGAATAAAAAGCCTTTTTTCTGTGAAGATTGCCCATTAGGCAAACAATCCAGATTCCCTTTTTTGTCAACTAAAACAAAAAGTGAAGTCAAGCCCGGTGATGTTATCCATACAGACTTATGTGGCTCAATGCAAACGCCATCGATAAACGGAGCTAGATTCTTTCTATTGTTCAAGGACGAAAGTTCAGGTTTCAGAACCGTATATTTTCTTAAACATAAAAACGACGTTTTCGATAGATTGAAGGAATTTCTTGCCCTAACTAAAAATCAATTCGGGAAAGATGTTAAAATTCTAAGGGCCGACAACGGCACGGAATTTGTTAATTCGAATGTTCGCGATCTACTAAAACATCAAGGTATTAAACTGCTTACGTCCGCTCCTCACACGCCCGAACAAAACGGTCGCGCGGAACGCGAGATGCGTACAATTGTAGAAAGCGCACGCACTATGTTATTGGCGCGCAATTTACCGAAGTATCTCTGGGGCGAAGCTGTCAATGCAGCTACCTATATATTGAACAGAACAGTACCCTTACGTTCGGACGGGAGAACGCCTTTCGAAGTATATACAGGGAAGAAACCAAACTTATCCCATATTAAAACATTCGGTTGCGACGCTTACATGCATGTTCCTGATATCTCGCGCAAGAAATGGGACCCCAAATCCCAAAAGAAAATACTCGTCGGTTATGAAAAAGATTCAGACAATTATAGACTGCTTGACGTACGAACCAAACGCATCACTGTTTCCAGAAACGTTATTTTTAATGAGAACATAACCGATGACGCGAAAGATAAAGGAGTTTGGATTTCGTTTGATTTTGATAACAAAAACGACAAAAATGGAGACATTAACCATGAAACTAATTTAGATAGCTGCATCGAGTCTTCGGGTTCGGATACTTTTGTCGATGCATCTAGTACGCTTTCGGACGACTCTCATGGCGATCCGGAAACTCGTTCTCTCGACGAACAGGAAACGCGTTCGGAACATTACTATTTGCGAGCTCGCGGAAACCTACGCGCACCGGAACGTTATGCGGCATACATCGCGTCATGCGACACTCCTTCTAGTTACAAGGAAGCCATCAACGGTGAAAACTCGATCGAATGGACAGAAGCGATACAAAAAGAGCTTCAAGCCCACGAAGATAACCGAACGTGGGAGATTGTACCGCTCCCGAAAGATCGTAAACCCGTAGGTCACAAATGGGTATTCAAAATAAAAGATTCCTCTAACGATAATTCAATACGATATAAAGCACGCCTTTGCGCTCAAGGTTTCTCACAACAGGCCGGTGTAGATTATAACGAAGTTTTCTCGCCCGTCGTTAAGTACGAATCAGTTCGACTTTTGTTAGCAATCTCGGCAAATGAAAATCTAAAATCAGTCCAATTTGATGTAAGCACAGCTTATTTAAATAGTAATTTGAGAGAAACTATCTACATGCAGGTCCCGGAAGGACTAAAAGTAGAGAACAAAAATTTTGTCTTAAAACTAAATAAAGCGATTTACGGTTTGAAACAATCCGGACGCTGTTGGAACGAAAAATTTGATTCTTTTATCAAAAATCTCGGTTTCTCTCAATGCTCTTCCGATAGGTGCGTGTACGTAGCAAGTTACGACGGAGACAAAGTGTATCTAGCGCTTTACGTTGATGATGGTCTCATATTCGCGCGGCGTACGGAGACTTTACAGCGATTAACGTCTCTACTTGAAAAGAACTTTAAGATTACCGTCGGTAATTCAAGTCGTTTTGTCGGAATGGAAATACAACGTGTCAACGACGGAATCTTCTTATGTCAGACGAGTTACGTAAACAAAATTCTACAGAAGTTTAATATGACGGAAGCGAATCCCGTCAACACGCCCTTCGATCCGCATACGCGATTAGAGAACCCCATTGGCAATCAAAATTGTAACGCGCCTTATCGTGAAGCGGTGGGTTCGCTCTTATTTTTGTCTATGATCTCGAGGCCCGATATAGCCTTTGCAGTTAGCGTAGTAAGTCGATACTTTAATAACTATAGTCATACGCATTGGAACGCCGTAAAACGTATCCTCCGATACCTTAAGGGTACCAAAGAATACGGCATCTTCTTTGCAAATAATAGAAATTGTGAGCTAATCGGTTTCTCTGACGCGGACTACGCTGGCGATCCCGACACCAGACGCTCGACTTCGGGATATCTTTTTATGTTGAATGGGACACCCATAACGTGGTCGTCCAAACGACAGACATCTGTAAGCCTAAGTACAACCGAAGCCGAATTTATCGCAGCGAGCGAAGCAACGAAGGAAGCAGTCTGGCTTCGAAAACTGTTATCAGATGTCGGACGTCGATGTGTGAAACCTACCACTTTATATGTTGACAATCAAAGCGCGATAAAGCTATCAAGAAATCCTGAATTCCATCGCAGGTCGAAACACATTGACGTACGCCATCAATTCATATGTGAAAAAATAACTGACAACGAAATTGACACCATATATGTAAAATCGGATAGTCAATACGCAGACGTGTTCACAAAACCCTTATGTAGCGAAAAATTTAATATGTTTAGATCTAAGTTAGTTACCACCGTCACGAAAACGTTCAAGTAGTGGGGGTGTTACGATAAATACTCTATCTTCATATGTATATGTGTATGGACTCTCACATTTTCTTTGTTAAGTCCTTATTGGTAAGATACTATAGTTTATTTCGTTTAGTATTAGAAGTGCGGCCAACTGATCCTCTCACGATCTGAGTTGGTAACGCGAAAACCGTCTCTCTTATGTTTTCTTTTTTTCTCTCACTCTCTGTGTGTGTCCGCGAGTTTTTGTCACGTCTTACTGCGTACCTTTACCCGTGTGATTATTAATAAAGTTTTTTTTGCTTTGCACACGCGGTGTCTTTTTGGCTTTTCGTGCGACTTCACCCCGCAACAATCCTCTTGCTAACGCCATTTATTGCACTCACAACTTCCAGTTCTCGACTATTGAGCGTATCCCCCAGATTCGTCATTTTATATTCTACTAATGATGCATCGTTTGCTTATCATATCAAATTTCATCTCAGCAGCCGTACATCGGCGCTATATGCAAAATTTGCAGTTTTGCACGTGTTCGATGAAATCGTTGCGAGACATGTCGCGACAAGTTCTTCAAAACAATAACGCTCCATTGACTTATGCAAAATTGCAAAATTTGCAGTTTTGCACGTGTTCGATAAAATCATCGCGAGACATGTCGCGACATGTTCTTCAAAACAATAACTCTCCATTGACTTATGCAAAATTGCAAAATTTGCAGTTTTGCACGTGTTCGATGAAATCATCGCGAGACACGTATGCTCTTGAAAAGAAATCATATTTGATGCTCGATGAGGTGATCTCATCACGAATGTTCTTGACAAAGATATTACATTTAACGTATATGTGGATTGTGGTGGTGGTCACCATGCAGCAGCCGTACATTGGCGCTATTTTTGCAATATTTGCAGTTTTGGGTGTGTATAAATGGTCTACGAGGATTCTAGATCGCAGTCGAGAGTTCGATACGGTTCGTGTACGTCGCAAACAGCCTCCAGATACGATGAACACTTACGGTGCGAACTACTACGTTCCGATTCAGGATGAAACGTGCGAGAAACAGCACAATGAGTAAGTACCGCTAATTTTCGTATATATACTTGTGCAAAAAACTTTTATAAACGTAATTGTATTTTTTTTTACAGTTTTGATAAACCCCGCTACACGCCACGTATTTTGGGAAGGAGATTTGCCTTGACATCAACAGCATATAAATTTTTGGATGTTGGAATCAACGCGGGACCTATGTCCTCCGTGGATATACTTATTGGTGATAACCGAGGCAATCGAATAATTCTGCCACATGCAACGTGGGTGACATTCATCGAAAAACGTGCAGATATACAGCGACTCGTGCAGTCATCGGCACCATCATCGCTAACGTTTCGAGATCTGGAGCTTGTTAAAATATGTGACGCAGATATTGTAAAATTGACGTCGTGCGGCACCAGCTTGTACATGAAACCGTCAACTGTACTCTTCCTGTTCGAACTAGAACATTGCGTCGAGAATGTGTATTTTCAACTATATAAATATGTTCACGACGTAAATGATAAATTCAAACATTTTGTAACAATTTTACGTCAAAATTGTATCACCAATAAATGTAACGCTGTTACAATCTTGCGTGAATTTTATGATAAAAATTCGATTTTTGATTGTGAATTATTAGCATACGCTTTGGATACTATTGTGTATAATGCGCTTCATGATAAATAAATGCATATAATATGGTTAAAAAATTTCCTTTTCATTTACCGTTCCCTGTCGTTAAGTTTCGTTTATCGTTTACTTAAATATAATATTAAAGTTAAATATCGCGAAGATCTAAACGATTAAATATTGTTGGCGAAAAAAATATATGCGATCGTGAGCGATAACGCGAATGGGGGGGGGCCGGGAGGGACCGCGAGAACAAGAAGACGCGCGCGACCGGGGCGAGGAAGAGATAATGCGAGCGTGTGACGTCACGCGGACCGGCGCGGCCGTTGCACGCGGACCCCTCCCGCGGCGAAAACGCGGTCGCTTCGTGGCGCCGGAAAACCCCCTCGCCCCGCGGCGCCGGAAAACGCGGACCCCCCGCGGCGCCGGAAAACGCGGTTTCCCTCGCCCCGCGGCGCCGGAAAACGCGGTTCCCCCCCCTCCCGCGGCGCCCGAATAACGCGGTTCCCCCCTCTCGCCCTGCGGCGCTCGAAAAACGCGGTCTCCCCTCCCGCGCCCCCCTTACCCCTGCCCGCGGTCCCCCCGCCCGCGGTTCCTCCCCCGCCCCTCACCCCCTTTAGATCCCCGAGTTAGAACTAACATAGCTTACCTACTGATATAATTGAAAAACAGATAAAAAATAGGTTGTTTATACTAGAAAATCGCAAAGACTCCACCGCACCAAGCGATGATACGGGTGATAGTACGTTTGATGCATCGCGACGCATTGTCTTACCTTACATTAAAGGCGTAAGCGAGGATATAGGTCGGCTGGTTAACAAAGTTGGTCTTCATGTTTTACATACGATCCCAAAAAAATTGGACAGCATTATCAGGAGGGGCAAGGACAAACTATCTGCCACCAGAAGCACTGAAGCCGTATACAAATTAAATTGTAATGATTGCAACGCATATTATATTGGACAGACGAAACGCCATGTAGAAACTAGGATCAAAGAACACAGGAGTGATATTACTAAACACAACAGTAATCACTCGGTAGTTAGCAATCACCGCATATCGATGGGACATGATTTTAAGTGGACGGAGCCTGAGATTCTACATAAGGAAAAGAACGTAAAAAAGAGAGAAATTGCGGAGATGTTTTATATTAAGAAATTCAACGAAAACATAAATTTACAAAGAGACACGGAGAATCTCAATCCGATTTATGATAGGCTCATCTCGTCTACTTGAAATCGAGCCTATTGGTTATTCCAACAACCAATAATATAATTGTAATAATCCGTCACGACTTCTTTGTTTGTGGGTCAAACGCGTCAGTCGGTCGATCGCTTCCTTGCGAACATGTCACGTTCGGCTATAGTTGACTCGTTTATATCTCACTCGACACACAAGACATGTAAGAAGTTTATTAACTTATTATTTATGTTTTATTATCTTTTATTTATTATTTTTAATTTTTGCATTTTATCATTTCACTTTATGACCACGGTACACTTTATTATTGGACACACAGTTTATGTAACGAGTTTTAACTTTTTTCTTTTGCATTTTACTTTTTATCACTACCAACATGCACTATTTTTAGCTTTATGATTTTCCTGGAACAACTTCATATTACGGATGTCTTGTGATGTTTTACGACGAGTCTTATAAATGATTCAGGTATGATTAACTTATTTATGTCTTGTATTTTGGTAATTTGTTACTTCCTGAGATTGCGTTATGTTATTACAGTCACTTGATAAGGGCCCAAACCAAGGGCCGAAACGTCGTGCAAAATTTGATGTACGAAACTTTGCCAGTTAAGTCGAGAAACTGAAATACAAAAATTATATACTTTATAGCACTCCCCGGAAAATTTAATCCCTACTTTATGTACAATTCTTTGAGATTCGGTCATTCCGAAATCGGTTTCCAAAAAGATCGGTAACAAAAAATAGTACATTTTATAGCACTCCCCGAAAAATTTCTACTCTTTCTTCATGTATAATTTTTTAAGAATCAATCAATTATTTCCCGAAAAATTTTAAAAATTAAAAAAACCGGTTTCCAAAAAAATTGGTAACGAAAAATTATACACTTTATAGCACTCCCCGGAAAATGCTACCCCTGTTTGATCTATAATTCTTTGAAATTCGGTGAATTATTTCCCGAAAAATTAAAAAAATTAAAAAAACCGGTTTCCAAAAAATCGGTAACAAAACACTATACACATAGTGGCATTCCCCGGAAAATTCTACCCCTATTTCATATATTTCAATCAGATATTTCCCGAAAAATTTAAAAAATTAAAAAAACCGGTTTCCAAAAAGATTGACTATACAAATTATACAGTTTGTAACACTCCCCGGGAAATTCTACCCCTGTTTTATATACAATTCTTTAAAATTTGGTCAATAAATTCCCGAAAAATTGAAAAAATTTAGGAACCATTTTCCAAAAAAATCGGTAACGAAAAATTATACACTTTATAGCACTCCCCAGGTAATTCTAACCCCTATTTTATATACAATTCTTTAAAATTCGCTCAATTATTTCTCAAAAAATTAAAGAAATTAAAAAAACCGGTTTCCAGAAAATCGGTAACGAAAAACTATACACCCTATAACACTCCCCGGAAAATTCTACCCCTATTTCATATATTTTGGTTAAAAATCGGTCGAATAGTTTAAGAGTGTATAAAGGACATACATACATACATACATACATACATACATACATACATACATACATACATACATACATACATACATACATACATACATACATTCTTTTTTATATATAGATAAGACGATGTAATAAAATAATCAATTCCACCTTCATTAATTATTAATCAATATATTTATTAACTTTAACCTATATAAAATAAATATATTTATTAACTTGGCTCATGCCAATAAGAAATGGACTTGATTTACAAATAACTTAACACACTCATTTCTTCCATGCAACCTTAACGCAACCTTAATACTTATTCCTATCTCTGTCATATACTTTTCCTTACTCTGCCACTTTCTTTTTCCACAATTTTTTTAACGTCTTCCCTTTAACCCTATCTAATTCATTGTTACATATTTTATCTATTATTGAAGAACTACGTCTTTCCCGGAGGGTGAGAGGTAACTTCGGGTACACGACTGCAACGTTTTCTTGCAACGTTTTCTTGCAAAAAATTTATCGAGATTTTAAAGGAAATAGATTTCGAATGTTCCAAAATGTCGAGAAATCATATTAGTAAAAAATGTCCGGAAGTACGTATGTATATGTGTGTGTGTACGGATTTTTTGTACACGCATCTACTTCTACAAATTTTTAGATACCGGGATGCATTTTTTTTTAATCGATAGAGTATCATAGAAAGTATGTCCTCCTCAAATTTTATTAAGATCGGTTAACCGGTATAGATTTTAGGGGAATTTTTTTTTTTTAGAAAAGTGTTTTACGCTATAGTCTTCTCAATATTTGAGATACCGTTTTATTTATAATTTTACTATATTTTTTAGTTTTTTCTACCCCTATTTCATATATAATTAATTAAGATTTGGTTAATTAGTTCTGGAGTTACAGACGTTTGAAATTTCGGGGAATTCGTACATACATATAGAACCCTGATAAAGTTTGGTCTAATCAACCAAATTATATATGAAATAGGGGTGGAAAATACTGAAGAATATAACAGAATTAGAAAAGTTGCACACTTAAAAACTATGAAGAAGCAATGTACAAGTTTTCACTTGAACACTTTAAAACTATGAGGAAGTAATGTGCAAGTTTCTACTTGCACACTTTTGGCACACAGCTTGTATTATAGTGTTTTTGAAAGCTCTCGATGTGAGCTAATTGTTCCTGCAATTTATTTTGGTGGTTTTTTATAACCGATTTTCTTGAAATGGTATTATTATAAGAACCTGACGTCTGTCTGTATATGTTTGTCTGTTTGTCTGACCGTGAACTACTCATTCGTTAATAGACCAAATTTTAAAGAATTATAAATGAATTAGGGGTAGAATTTTCCGAGAATGGCGGTGGTGTGGAGTTAATTTTTTGATACCGATTTTTTTTAAACCGGTTGCGTAGTTTTTTGTTATATTTTTAAAAATAATAATTGTAGAGTAATAAATAAGTTGTCATTTGATAGCTTATATAGTCTCATTTTCTCTCTAAGTCTATAAAGTCTCCAAAAGAGGTTACCGATTTTTTTCTTGCAACGTTTTCCGCGAACCATTCATTTATTAATAAACCGAATTTTTAATAATTATATATGAAATAGAGGTAGAATTTTCCGGGAATGACGGTGGTGGAGTTAATTTTTCGATACCAATTTTTTTTAAACCAGTTGCGTAGTTTTCGATGCCAATGTGTTTCTTATGTTCTAAAACGTCAAAATATCGCATTAAAAAAAATGCAAAATTGCTAATAATAAAGTAAACGGCCCAGTTACTGGCACTGTCCTAGTTTCCGGCACCGACGGTACATTTATATTTGTAATAAATAAAGTTTTCGTCAAATATTAAAAAGATTACAACCAAATTAAAGAGCGTTTTTTACTGTTGATTATTGCACAAACATTTTTTTTTTTATGTTTTGTACTTAAATTACCGACAGTGAATGGGGCGACTCGCGCGTTTCAGTGGCTCCCGAAGGGCATTCCTAGGTAACACACCTTAGTGGTAGCGAACGTCAAACTGCTGATTTTTAGTATTATGTAAGTACTAAAACGTCATAATGGTTATATGAACATGTTCAGCACGAATCACATTATCGATTAGATAGATAAGTAATAGTTTATCTGTATGTTAGTTTTTCCCTTAAATTCCCGATGCCAAGAAGTGTGTCACATAATGAAGGTTATGTTTCATTTTTTGGCACAGAGTTTGTAATATGTTGCATCATCAATTTTGCTTTATTATTCTAGAAATTGAGGTAGATTTATTGATACTTGTAACTCGAAAATTTATGATAAAAAACATTTTTTATGAAAAAAATAATTCTAATGAATTTCTATGAAATTTGTTTGAAATTTATTAATTATTCAACACATTTTGACACTTTACGCTACAAGGTAAAGAAAAACTAAAAAAAACTCGTAAATTAATTTTATAAAAATGTGCAAAATGTATTATTTTATATGTAGTTTTTGTATAGAGGTTGACAAAATATATTTTGTAAAACTGTGCATATGTCTTATATTATATGTAGTTTTTGCATAGAGGTTGACAAAATATAATATCTACAAGCTAATTAGTAATTAAACATTATTACTGCTAAAATTATACGCAGGACAATTTAAGTAATTGTGACGTCTCGAAGTGCCGAAAACTGGGCCCGTTATGGTGCCATAAAGTGCGGCAGAGCACTTCGATAGTGCCAAAAACGCCGGCAATAACGAGCATTATAAAAATAATTATTTATTTATTAGAACTGAATGATTTAACTAAAAATATAGGTGAATCTTACTCAGAAAGCTTTAATGCACGTGTTAAAATAGTTTGTTTGGGATTTAACAATATATCGCGTTCGTAAATAATAGAAAATCAGGGCCGCTGCTATAAAGGTGCCTATAACGGGGCCGTTTACCTTACCGATTTTTGTTTTTTGTTATATTTTCGAAAATAATAATCGTAGAGTAATAAATAAGTTGTCATTTGATAGCTTATATATAGTCTCATTTTCTCTAAAGTCTATAAAGTCTCCAAAAGGGGTTACCGATTTTTTTCTTGCAACGTTTTCTGCGAACTATTCATTTGTTAATAAACTGAATTTTCAATAATTATATATGAAACAGAGGTAGAATTTTCCGGAAATGGCGGTGGTGGGGTTAATTTTTTGATACCAATTTTTTTTAAACCGGTTGCGTAGTTTTTGATGCCAATGTGTTTCTTATGTTCTAAAACGTCGAAATATTGCATTAAAAAAAATGCAAAATTGCTAATAATAAAGGGATTACCGATTTCTGTTAAAAAAAAAACAGCCAAATTTACCAAAATTTCTATAACTCAAGAACTGATTAACCAAATTTTAAAGGATTATATATAAAATATGGGTAGAAAAAAACTGAAGAATATAATAGAATTAATAAAAATTGTTTTATTTATTTTACCATTGTCTAAAAAAAAATCATCAAAAACTAAAAAAATAAACGAGCACAGTAGCAACTGTGCCGCACAACGTAGAACTACATCAACTGTCACTATTTCATGTTAAAGTATTCAGCGAAGGAAAATAGACGTAGCCCTACTTTCCTTCGCTGAATACTTTAAAGATGTATCGAAGGTACAATCTTACTTAGACAAAAGTGCATAAGAAATACTTGAATATCTACGCCTAACGCATAAATCTAGATGTAAATCTAGATGTAAGATACTCAAATGATAGTAGGAGTCTTATTTTTACTCCTAGAAAAATATTTTTTACTTTACAAATGTTTTTTTATCGAGATACATTCGTGCCGACAGCACAATTATCTCAAGTTATAATTTATTTCTTTAAAACGGTGTAGTGAAGACAATTGAAACTTGGCAGATATTTTCATCTATTCGTATACTAGATGTACAAAAAAATTTAAAATATTGGTAGCGCTTCTTCAACATTTTTTTAGCTGTTTTAGCCGTCAAAATCGTCTCTTCCCATAAGAATACGTATAAAATCAGTGAAAATTAAAATCGTTATATCTCAGCAACCGTTTAGTGGATTTGTTTCTACTTTTTTGTAGCACATCAGGAAGACTAAAAGAACATTCTCACAAATTTTTATCCACTTGGTAGCGCTTTGAAAATTAGGTCCTATACATCTAGACTGTACCTCCAATACATCCTTAACATGAAATAGTGACAGTTGACGTAGTTCTACGTTGTGCGGCACAGTTGTTACTGTGCTCGTTTATTTTTTCTTTCTTGCTTCTCCCTATAATTATATATATCAATTTTTGGTATACTTATAACAATCCTCTATTATAATAGTTAATGTTGTGCCTATCTTGTCCACAGAACACGCATAACTAACATTTCCTCTCCTTCTTTAATCAATATTTATTTCTTTCCTCCATATTATCACACCTCATTCTTATTTATACATATTTCCTTCAATAAAAAAAACACTATTATTAATATAAAAAAATTACTTTTTAATTTACTGAAAATTAGAATCTTAATACTTTTTATCGTTGTTAACATACTAATAATCATAATTAATCTTTCAACTAAAATATAGAATTTTTGAAAAATCTATATAAAGGAAGATGTCCTGACTCACTCACTCATCAACGCCCAGCCCAAACCCCTGAACCGAATTTTGACCAAAAATATATGAAATAGGGGTAGAATTTTCCGGGGTGTGCCACTATGTGTATAGTTTTTTGTTACCGGTTTTTTGGAAACCGGTTTTTTTAATTTTTCTAATTTTTTCGGAAATAAATGACCGAATCTCAAAGAAAGAGAGAGAGAGAGAGAGAGAGAGAGAGAGAGAGAGAAAGAGAGAAAGAAAGAAAGAAAGAGAAAAAGAGAAGGAAAGAGAGAAATTGAAAATGTCCTGACTGACTGACTCACTGACTCATCAACGCCCAGTCCAAACCCCTGAGCCGAATTTATACCTAAAGTATATGAAAGAGGGGTAGAATTTTCCGGGGAGTGCTACTATGTGTATAGCTTTTTATTACCAATTTTCTGAAAACCGGTTTTTCTAATTTTTTAATTTTTCGAGAAATAATTGATTGAATCTCAAAGAATTATAGACCAAACAGGGGTAGAAATTTCGTTACCGATCTTTTTGGAAGCCGGTATTAAAATTTTTTCAATTTTTTGGGAATTAATTGATTGAATCTCAAAGAATTATACATATGAAGTACGGGTAGAATTTCCCGGGGGGTGCTATAAAGTGTACTATTTTTCGTTACCGATCTTTTTGGAAACCGGTTCTGAATGACCGAATCTCAAAGAAATGTACATAAAGTAGGAGTTGAATTTACCGGAAAGTATCAAGTATATAATTTTTTGTTACCGATATTTTTGGAAACCGGTATTAGAAGTTTGACGAATTTTTCTGGAAATAATTTATCGACTTTTAAAGAATTGTATTTAAAACAGAATTTTCCGGGGAGTGCTATAAACTGTATAGTTTTTCATTACCGATCTTTTTGGTGTTTTCACGAATTTCTTAATATCTCTTTTTATCAAAAATATATGAAAACTTATTTATAAACAATATATAGATTAGCGACATCATCCTTTGGTTTAGACTATTTGCGTGTCTTAATACACATGTTCTTCGGGGCGAAGCCCGACGGGGCATGCTAGTGTAATAATATAATTAATAACATAATTACTTTTAAAATTGAAACATAGTATTTTAAAAACTTTTGTCGTGTTATTAATAATATAATTAATTTTTTTAACTAAATAATGTAAATAATGTAAATAATGTTTATTTTAATAACAATAAAGTTAATTACTTTAAAATGACACGACAGTAAAGAATATTATTTCAATCAATTCCTTCTATTCAATTTATTTTATTTTATTCGTTCGATCCATTTATTTTAATTAACAGTTATTGAAAGCGGCGTAAAAGTGTCAAAACACGCCAGTATCAAGTTAATGCAAATGGAACAAATTAACAATTAATTGTGCCGATATGTAATGACTGATTAACTCATTTATCACTGATGCCGCTATCGCGTCGTCGTCTTACCGCGCTGTTCTCTTTATTCCGCTGCTCCGTTTCCTCGTTTGCTCTCGTGTCGCGGATGTTCGCTCATCCGGACGCGAACTCGTCGAGACACTTCGGCTGCTACTTTCCCGACGATCGTCGCACGTTTCGCACGGCGCAAAACAAACGTACGTAACATGCGACAGTCATACTTACGTCTCGCTCGACACTGATCCCGACGCGACCGACCAACGGCGCACTCGACGCACGGAACATTCAAACTACGCGGAGACAACTTCACGCCGCACGTAATATCTCGTCGCCTTAAGCCCGTATCAGACTAGTACTGAAGATTGAGATTGTATATTGGAGATTGAACTTTGAACAATCAGAACAAAGAAAGTAAATATTAAGATTGCGGATTGAAATTAGAGTTAAAATCGGTCTATTTTCTCAAAATCTTCAATCGCAATATTAGCCAATGGCTGGACAGCGGACGATTTTTTTGGCCAGGTGATATGTGACATTTCTAAACTGCAGCAAAAGAGATTAATGTATGTGTCATTACAGTGAAATATGATTATATTGTTGTTAAAATTTAATATAAAAATTAATTATAATATTTAATAAGACAACTATCTTACAAATAATCTCACAAATTAAATAGGTGTCTCATAACATATATACAAAGACAATAATACTGTAAATCTGCGTTTGGTCATTTGACCTTCGGCGACTTTGGATCATATAGCGCGTTGAGCTCGTAATGAAAAAGGCTACAAACGTAAATATTTAAAAAATTGTGTCCATTTAAAAAAATTAAGTTGACCTTTACTTGACCTTGACGCCTTTAAAGTCAAATTTTTTTAAATTAACATGTTTTGATATTATTACTAATTCCCGAGATATTTCGACTGAAAGTTTTTCAATTGACACCCTGTATAATCTTAATTGCAATCAGGCTGCAGGGGACGAATACGATAACTTCGGCCCCTCGAAATGTTGGTGGTTTTCGGAAGTATTTTTGGCGAGGAACACGGAAGAAATAGTACAAAAATTTTCCGTGGTTCACTCCATTCTACCCTGGCTTACTTATAGAGCGAAACAAAATCTATCATTGTACGGTTCAGGTTTTTAAACTTAATTCTTTCAACTTTCTACGCGAACCGACTACTCACTCCCGCCTACATGTGTATTATCTATACACACATAATCGAAGTATTATTTAGAAATTTATATTATTTATTTTTAACTTTAACCTGTATATCTCAAAAACTAGAGCAATTAGCCCTAAATATCCATTTCTACCAATGCAGATTAACTTTGATTTTGACTTAACTTACCTTTTATTTTTCTCTAATTTTAAGAACTAGAAAAAGATGAAAAGTAAGTTAAACCGTGATTAAAGTGAATCTATATTGGTATATAGAAATAGACATAAGACCTATATAATTTTTTGTTCAGCGTAAAAAATACCACCAAAAACCATCGTCAAATCAAGGAGGCAGGGTGTTTACACGGAGAGAACTGTTCAAGTTTCACACTATAGGTTACTTATTTACAATCATACCAACCGCTTTTGCTCGCTAGTATACTGTTGTTGACTGGTTTCCGAATTCAGGATAGGAAATACCCTAATGTAATTTTTTTGTAAGGATAGGAACTAGCAGAGTATGATTTAATACCGCCACTCAGTAGGTGTAATACTTACCAAATAGCCAAATATCATTGCAAAAGTATGATTGGAGCCATACCCTTATGAAAAAATGTGCCCTTCATTGCCATTAAAAAATGCCATTGAATTCCCATTGTTCCAGACGCAATGGAAATGAAGGCATTTTTGCCAAAGATAAAAAGTTCCACACAAAATCCCATTAGTATTGCTATTGGTATTGCCACTGGTTTTGCCGTTGGTATTGCCATTGGTATTGTCATTAGTATCGCCATTGGTATTAACACTGGCAATACCAATGGGATTTTGTGTGGAAATTTTTATCTTTGCCTTTATTTCCATTGCGTCTGGAACAATAAGAATTTAATAGCATTTTAATAAATGTTACTATTTTGTCTTTAATATAAATGCCTTCATTTCCTATTGCCTTTGGTTCAACGGACAATCTAATACGAGCTCTTGCCTTAGGCGACTAGCGCCTGAAAATATCTTCGCGGGTCTCCTTATACATATACCAGTCCGTGCCGAACCTTGAATTTGAGAGAATGCATGAACGATGCGACGCCTAGCGGCGTCGATGCGAACTGCCGGTAATACAGTTACCGCGCGGGAGTGATGATGATGCATGTACCACGGTGGCGCGAACCGCCACATTTACCATTGACAAATTTCCATTACAATTTACACTGAACAACATTGGCTGAAGGTAGAAAAATTTCATACAAATTTTATCCTTTATGAGTCATTGGCAGTTTCCATTACGCCTGTATGGAAAAAGTTGTCATTCGAATCTTGCCATTGCGTTTCTATTTATCTTATTGCCACTCAATATTTTCCATTTACTTTTCCATATAATTTGCATTGCAAGTTCCATACACAAGTTTTAACCTTCATAAGTTATTAGCAGTTTCTATTACGCCTGTATGGAAAAAGTTGTCATTCGAATCTTGCCATTGCGTTTCCATTCATCTTATTGCCACTCAACATTTTCCATTAGCTTTTCCATATAATTCGCATTGCAACTGTAGGGCAACCATACATTCCCACTGACACACAAGGGCACATTTTCATAAGGGTATTTCCATCCTAACGCATTCACGGTCTGAGACTGTGAAACGTGTGTATTGACCATTCGTGTCCATGTCCGTCCGTAGTAGTCTCTATCATTGATCATTTCTAAATTTATTTGTTACGTCTAAAATAAAATTTTATTACAAGCGGAATTTGACACTTCGCAAGATTCTTTTGTAGTAATTTTGAATAATTATTTATAATTAACTTATATTTGCGGTATATTTATATTTATATTTTATTTATATTACTTTTTTGTTAAAAAATAGTAAAAATTTCGTTGATATTGCATCCGGCATTTTGTAGTTTTAAATTTTGACTTGACTGCAGATTTAAAATAGAATAAGAAGTTTAAAAAACTTACGTATAAAATTTGATACGTGAATAAGCCATAATTAATTTTTTCAATTTGACTGCCATATTATAAAGTCGCTATTTTGATTTATTACATTTCGATTTCAGATTTGCAATTAGTAATCCGAAAAAAACATATTTGATATAATCATATATTAATATTTCAAAATTTAGTAAAATATGTTCAACAGAAAAATTTGTGCAACAAAGGGTTAAATTTTGAAATTGTCCAAGCAACCTTTCGTATTAATTGTACGATAGATATAAAACAAATTCGCACGAGTACTATTACAAGAACTAATCAAACTTGATTAGCTATTGAATCAACTGATTGCAATTCGGAAGGAGACGTCACGGTCGTAACATAGCTGAAACATTTCCGGTCGCTACTTTTACGAGCATTTCTATTCGCGGCGCGTGTACGTACCGGTAAAGCGAATTAATCTTCCGCGCTTTTTCCATGATGCTTTTTATGGCACACGGCAAGGCGAGCAAGGTAAATGCTATCGGCGGGGAAATATCTCGGGGATGGAATCTCCGCGAGAGCGTGGAGAAATGCCGGGGGGGCGATTAATTCGCACTCGCGGACCGCGGACCTTTCGTGAATCAAATTCAACTTGGAGTTCGGGCAAATGCGTTAACTATTAGAATACACTCGGACTAAAGCCCTACTACGCCATTAAGGCATCGCTGTAACCGAATTCCACGTATCGGCCCCGCCTTGCAGGAACTCGAAGCATCCGAGCAATTCGCCCATGAGAACTATCGCGCTACCTACGCGCCGGCAATAGCGTCTGTTTCACCGCCATATATTTCGCTTAATCCATTAGCAATATAGGAACGCACGTGGAGATACGTAGCGGCACACACAAATATTTAAGATTATTGCATTAATAATCGTCGCCTTGTTTTCCAAAAGTCATTTGGAGTTTTAATGGTCTACGCCAAAGTCATTTGTTCTACGCAACGCATGAAAGACGCATGCAGAAGTATTATAAAGATGAATTATTTGACGTGTAATTACTTTAATTATGAAATTTTTAGAAAAATTATTAATTATGTACATAGGTACTTTGAAACATACTTTTTGCTTACATGTTAATCATTATACATATCATTTTGATTTGATAATTGTGATGTTGCATCGCGGTGCATTTCTCTCTCTGTCTCTTCTCTCTCTTTTCGTCTTTTCTTCTCCCTGTAGAAATTAACAGATTTTTGGACATACACGGATTCGATAATATTAATTTAGGTAAAGTAATTATATCGCGAATTATGTGCGAATAATTAAAATCAAATTACGAGAGAAAATATCTTATCTTTCTTAAATTTATAATAATACTTATTATAGGAGTAGCATTTCTGATCTGTATTATTCAATCGTTCTATGCGACATTTATTCTCGTCTGAATCACGTATGAATAAGTCGTACGGCGATATATCAATGCGATGCGATGCAGCATTCGCCATATATATTACGATCAAAGTTCAACCAATGCCATTTACTATAGAATGAGTCTCTAACGCCGCGGTCATAAAGATATATCTTGGCGCGAAGGAGGGTTGACAGTTTTAGGTGACTGCGAATAAAGACGTCGATGGCATCGGTTTATTCTAATTTAGCAAAGTGCTCCGGAGTCACCGTGGAAAGAACCGGATGCGGACCCGAAGTTCCGCGGCCATTTCGTTCCAAACGGTTCGGAATGGCACATTTCATTGATGAACTGCACAACAGCACTGAGATCTAACCTCATAGTACACCCTAATACCCGCCATTAATTAATTAAAATTAAGTACGGGATACAATTGTGCGTTTGGAGGATGCCGTAATGGCAGATCACGCAAATGCGCTTGGCTCAAATTGCAGTCTAAATTGCTGTTCGCATACCGGATTGTTATAATTTCGTGTGAATTACTGAGAGACAGAAGTTACAGATATATGCAATCCATTTTTATTATCAATTCTTTTAATTAATTCTTGAAATTGGATTTTTTTAAATATATATTTTTTTAACAAAAATATCACTGCGTGTTATAATACATTATAATTGTTTAAAGTATACATATTTTGTTTTTGGATAATTAGGTTGGCTGTACTTCCGAAAACGTCCATGCTTAGATTTAGGTGAAACTTTGTGAATAGGTTTCTTTTAGAAAAAAAAACATATCAAAAAGATTTTTTGCGACTCCAAAGTTTAGCAACTTTTTTAACATTTTTAACTTGCTGCCTCCGCGCATACATTTTCCACGCGAAACAAACCAAAACAGCTCTCAAGTAATGTAAACAACTATAAAGTCATACACAAAGTACAAATATATTAATTTGCTGCTTCTGCGTATACATTTTCCACGCGAAACAAGGTACCACATAAGTTTAAGACTTTCCATGCGTGGAAAGCTCACGCATGTACTTTGGAGGCACACTATGTATCTAGTTTAATAATAGTGGAGCCCCCCGCAGAGGGGAACCTACTGCCTTCACGCATACACTTTTCACGCGCACTAAGGTTCACCCCCATCTCCCCCTGTTTTCGGGGGAGGTGCGGTAGCCCCTCCCTCGCTTACGTGTGTATTATTTATACACACACAATTAAAGTATTATTTAAATATTAACTTCCCACGCATGAAAAGTTCACGCATACACTTTTCACGCGAATTGAGGTACACTCCCACCCCCTGCTTTTAAAGAAGGTGCGGTAGCCCTTCCCTCGCTTACGTGTGTACTGTTTCTCTCTCTCTCTCTCTCTCTCTCTCTCTCTCTCTCTCTCTCTCTCTCTCTCTCTCTCTCTCTCTTTCTCTCTTTCTCACTGCTAATTCTGTGTATATTATTATACTATATGATATAGATTATATAAATTGATATATATCTATGCATCGTAGTTTATAACGTTTCTGATTTTCTGAAGTTTCGCAAATAATGTTTATGTTATGACTTTGACGGGTATGACTTTATGATTGTTTACATTACTTGAGAGCTTTTTTGGTTTGTTATGCGTGGAAAATGTATGCGCGGAGGCAGCAAGTTAAAAATGTTAAAAAAGTTGCTAAACTTTGAAGTCGCAAAAAATCCTTTGGTATATGTGTTTTTTATCTAAAAGGAACTCTGTTAAAAACTAAAGAGATTGTTGTTTCTCTATTTAGCAAACACTGGTTGATAAGAGAGAAAGAATTATATTTTAACATAAGTTCACAATATGACAGATGGGTTCTCAGCAAATATAATCTGAATAGACATGTCACTTATTTCATCTCGTATGTAGTTTACAACACGATTAACATCATTGCACGTTACACTCCTCTCAACACAGCTCACAACGTCTTATCTGCTCACAATAATATATATCTCCACACGTCCGCTTATTATATCAGCTCACAATATATTTGTACACGTCCGCTGTAGGGACGAGCAACAAGGGATAAGCAACACGTTGTTTTAACGTTTTTTAAATATATTATTAGTTTACTCTATTACTCTTTTCATAATTAATTTGATGTTAATTACTTCACTACTTCAACAAACCTATTCACAAAGTTTCACCTAAATCTGAGCATGGACGTTTTCGGAAGTTTCGCCGCAATATGTTTCAACTAGTTTCTTTATATTCGTAACAAGACATTTTCATAATTATGCATTAGTAATGAGGCATGTTTATAAATATCGTTAGCGTCCAGATTAGATATTAATGGACTCGTGTCAGCATAGATGACGTCTTATCTTAATTTTATCCTATTTAAGTCGTGCTGAAAGAAAGAGAGATAAATGAGTACGATTTTGCGATGCATTGTTACGTTCCTGATTTTATTATTAGCAATCCCCGGAGAATCATCGACACGATTTAAATTGCTTACGAGTGACGCATTAATATTAATACACGTACGTCGGTCGGATAAAAAATAAATCCAGTATACGCTAATCTTATCAATTAACGTAGTAATTTTTGTAATAAGATATTGTTTCAACTGTAGTAGAGACGCACGCAAAATTTTTTTTGCATGCAATTATTTTTATTGAGATATAAAAGTTTAATCTTTCATTTTTATGCCTCATGTATTCAACGGTTGGAAATTATGCAAAAAATATGTACGTGTATATGCATGGAACGCGCGAAGAAATATAAATGAAACATGAGAAATATAGTTAAATTAGAGAATAAATTTTATTGCATTATTTGTTAGGAAAATATATATAAAAAGGAATTTAAATTTTTGTTCAGAATTTACAATTTATATATTTACCTTATCAAAATAAGTTATATAAATTTAATTTAAATTATAACACATTGTAAGTTATAGATATATGATACACATGTATAATGGGTACTTTTGTTTATTTTTATTTTTTATCAAACCAACGCACGATATTAATATTAATTAATCACCATTTGCTGATGTAAAAATACTGGTATTTATCTGTTTAAATGGAGCATTTTTATAGCTTGACTCAAAGGGATATTAATATGCATCCGCGTCAGAGAGAGAGAAAAAGAGAGCTATAGTAGATGATTAAATTCGACTTTTGACTTTTGATATATTGATGTATTGATTTTCCATGTGTGCGGATCGTGACGATCGATGTCTTACGTTTGCTTACATATGCAGGACGAGATAGCAAATTACCACCATCCGCTTTCGTACGGGCATTACAATTAACGCCGTTACATACGCCGCTCCCTAATGACATTTCGTTGCCAAATTGGCTTGTGCGGCGAAGTTATAGTGCCGTATTTATCTTACGTATGTACGGCAAACTCACACCGGGTACCGTCATCCCCCTGGAAATAAGTGGAACCAATTGCATAACGAAATTCGCGTAATCGCTCCTGTAATCGTTACGGCGCCGGCGGCGCTACGCGTTTTAACCGCACTAATTTTGGCGGATAAATCCGATGACGAGAGTGCTGAGCGACAGGATTATTTTATTGTGGGGGCTGTTCTCGAAATATGGATACACTTTGGCAAGCGCTCCGGAATAATTTTGCTCTTCGAAAAGTGCAATAAAAATGATCTAAGCTCACAAATAGCAGATTTGTAGATATTCTAATTACAGTCCGTAAATATGCATAAAATAATTACTATATGATTTAGTTCTTGACGAAAAATGATAAGTTACTTTTTAATGGTAAATAAACGTTACATATATTCGTGTCACATCTATTATGTAATATATTATTGTAGGATGCGTGGAAGTTAGAGAGAGCGAGAGAGAGAGAGAGAGAGAGAGAGAGAGAGAGAGAGAGAGAGAGAGAGAGAGAGAGAGAGAGAGAGAGAGAGAGAGAGAGAGAGAGAGAGAGAGAGAGAGAGAGAGAGAGAGAGAGAGAGAGAGAGAGAGAGAGAGAAAGAGAGAGAGCGAAGTGACGATCGGTAAAGAGGACCGACTTCGTTCGCTCGAGGCGGCGGCATCGTTTGTAAGAGGCGGCGATACCGTTGACAAGATTAGCGACTTTCGGCGTCGATTGATGGCGGCGACTGAAATGAGAGATGTTTTCCGAAATAAAATATAAAAGTAAAGCGTTTGGGCGACCGCGCTCAGTCTGAATCTGTCTAGCGAAGAGAGCAGATCGATTTTGACGAGCTAAGAGCGTAGCGAGTGAGCATTGTAAGAGACTGTAGAGTGTTACATTGTATTCCCGATTCTTCTGGCCATTACTCTATAACTTTAATAAACTTATTATAGAACCTATATCCCTACATTATATAAATAAATTTAAAAATTATTGGAAAATATCGCTCGGAACGCTACGAGATGTGACGAGATAGGCAGGAAATAAAATCTGCTATTTCTTTATACACTCTGAGTACACGATTCTGAGCACCCAAGATGCCCGCACGCACGCGTGGTGCTTCGCGCCACGCCACCAACCGGAAGCTGCCCTCTGGAAGGGCGGGAGCGCATTGCTCGTTCAAAGCTCTTTTCACAATAAAAATATTATAAGTAATTTATGACTATAGACAAAATGATATAAAAGTCACTAGTTATTTATATAGAGACAATTTTTTTTACTTATTTTACACACATATTAACAGCATAATCCTAAGTATAAATCCGGTTTTGGCACATTATTCTTTGTCAGAATCAAAACAACTACAAAATATTTATTGTTTCGTTATCTTGTTACGTATGACGTCTATTATTGCGGACAGAGAGCGACCGATATTGATTCCATGGTTGGACGTAAATAAAAATGCATGTTACATACCCTGACACGTTAAATGAAAGCGCATGAACCAATATTGCAAAGGGTATTACTGTTTATGCGCGCACAATGATGACTCGTCGGGCGAAAAGGGTTCAATTTTGTGTGCGCTTAGGGGAGCGCTATGGAAACGTGAATAATGGGTGCAATGCGCGATTCGATGTAACACTCGAAATCGCAAGTTATGGCGGTCTGTTGGCAGTTGTCCCGATTTTGCTCGTGATTGAAAATAAAGATGCAATTTCAGTGAGGAAAACGTAAATTTACCGATTCGTTTTCGGGGTTGCGTTTGATACATGGCCGGTATACATATATGTACAACGATGTACAATATCGTCGGTTTGGGGAGGTAGATCGTTACAGAACCAAAATTATTATTTTTTTATAATACGAAATACAACCAATTGTATTTTTATTGGTGAAAGTATTGCATATTTCTATATGTTTGCCAAAAATGTTATTTGATCAGCATAGATATTATTCGTATCTACGCCGTATTTTCGTCTTGCGCTTTATTTAATGTGTAATAAATACAGGAAACAGTTGAAAAGATCGTTTTAATACAGAATGTAAACGTTAAACATAAAAGCGGAAAATAACAGTTAAGGAGAGAACGCATATACGCATACATACATGGATCGGTTGCGCATTGGATTTGACTTCGCTTAAAAGCTGTTGCCGATGATTTCGCTTAGGGGCTGTTCCCCTGAATCGTGAGAGCGGTAAGCGACGACGCCTGGGGGACTATCGCCCTGAGTCGCTACCTGATTGTTCGGATGCGACAGCGCCTTGAGGTGTAGACCTTGGGTCGCCTTGGCTTGACACACACTTTACTGAATATTTACAATTGTGTCCTTTGTATAGAATTTAAATGTTTGTTTCGAAGGAAAGGCAAAATCTCGAGCGATCTTTCGTGACCACGTAACCGATCAGTACAAACGAGGAATAATCGAAAATCGGCCGTGACAACGAAGGATCGAAAACGCCAGAGCCACATCTAGCGAGCGTTGAAACTCGTCCATAAAGGCCGGTTTTCACACGCAATGATTGGTGGCGCCAGGCCGCGCCAGTCGACTAATGCCAGTAAAAATGCAAGTGTAAACACTTGATGCAAACTGGCGCTAGTAATGTGGCGTTTATTGGCGGTTATTGGCCAAAGCATATAACCTCAAAATTTGAGGTTATATGCTTGCTGTCATTTACTGTGTGTTTAATAAATGTTAAATATTTTCCATATTATACGCCAATCACTGTGTAAACACTTGTGAGTTTGTCAGTTGGTTCTGGCGCCAATGAATGCCAGTCAGTTGGCGCCACTAATCATTGCGTGTGTAAACCGGCCTTAAGATACCGAATTATTTATTTGTACATATAATTGATTGATATACCTATAGGTGAATGTGTGTGTGTGTATGTGTCTGAGCCATCCGACAATCTCTCTTATTCGCTTTATAATTATAATAGAATTTTTTAAATACAACACCTCATTTGATAGACCTAATGTTTTGTTATACAATTATTTAGTATTTAACCAAAATTTATATATATTAAGCGAAATATTTTAAGTAACTGTTCTATAAATGTTTTCGGTAAATATATAGTTATCGCTTTTGTTCCATTCTTGTAGAAACGTACTACAAAAATAAAGAGAACAAAAAAATGACGCGGACGGAATTGCAAGAGTCTGTAGCGCAGTATGTTCTTCTTTTTTTAAGGCGGTGCGCGACGTGTCTCGCAAAAATAAAAGGCCGAGGAAGTTCGATTCGTTAAACTTTGCGCGACCAAAGTAACGGACGTGGCTATGCAAACAGTGAAAATTCAGCTACGACGAAGCTCTCTCGTGCCTGTGCGTGCTTAAAGGGCTGTGAAGCAGGGCGGAAATACACAAGGTGATTCTCGAGGACGCGAAAAGTTCGCCGGTGGAACTTCGCCGCCGCGCTGCGCCGCGCCGGTAAGTTACGAAGTTTCACCGTTCCGTGGACGTATATAGTTAACGATGAACCCGGTGAACTTTGTGCCTCGATTCTACCTCGAGGTCCGCACTTTCTCCGCAGGCGCGAACGATACCCGTGAACTGCGCTCACGTCGTCGGGAATATTAAGACGTGCATTTACACCTGTGCTCTCTTGACCGCGAGTAATCGCCTATAAGTGTCGTAAGAAAAAAATATTTTTCTTTTACATAATGTAAGAGGAGACATTATTTTGACTTTGTATATAAAAGATATAAGATTTTAAAAATACCAGATATTAGAATATCGTGAAAAATATGTATAACTAACATATATTGCTCTTTATTTCTTTATATGATAAATGCTTGCATAATATGTTTTGTGAAAAAAGGAAATTATATTACAGACATAACATGTAGAAAGAAAAAAAATAAAACATAATATGTAATATTTTATTTATGTTTAATAATATAATAGCATATGAAATTGGAATAATATAGAAATTACGATTTAATGATATCATATATTTGTAAAATTCTCCGTGATCTAACATTTATGGAATCACCTTTATAGCTTCTTGAAGTCTTGAGAAAGTAGGGCTGAGATTACTAGTTTCTTCTCAAGTTTAATCATTGTCCTTAATAGCTTATTACGTTTATTGTTTCTGTCAAAGCATTAATACTTATTGAATTGAAAGCAGTCAGTTTAAATTAAAAATTAAAATATTTTGACGACTTAAAAATTCGGAAAGATAATCAAAATTTTTCGTTATTGTGGTACTGTATATAGAAATTGGAAATACAGACTTTGAATAAAATGTTTATGATAATATCAGATCAAGAAAATGATTTGAATTTAAGCTGAACATATTATAAAGAAACTATAAAATTATATTATTATGTAAAAACTAGAAAACCGAAAAGTCCGGCGCAGGCGGTCCAGAGCTGGATCAGAGTGTAGCGAGCTAGGGTTAAGTAAAACATTATTTTAACAGAATTGCAATTGATACGTAGTTATTAGGCGATTAATATTAAAAATGGAAGAGCTGCAGTGAAGGTCGACGTTCAAAGAAATTTTTGTTAAGAAAAAATTTACTCGAAATTTGCTGAGGTATCTGCAGGGCAAAAGAAAGTACGCGACTCTTGAGGCACTTTGCACGAAATGCTTCAAAGCGTTCATCTTCTCTTTGCATTTTACATGATCTTGAACGAACAACCTGCGTTTGTAAGTAACAACCTGCTCATCTTTGCCAAGACCATGCACGTGAGAGAATTATAGTATCTACATATTTATGTACTATATAATTATGGTACATATATAATGACGTGTAATTACATTAGCAAAATGTTTTTTGCAAAACTATTTATGCCATATTTGTATTACACGTGTATCTTACTTCTTAAGGGGGTCGTCTGGTCAAGAGGCTGTTTTTTCGGGAGAATTTTTTGTAAGAAATTATAAGAATACACTTTGTTGAAACTTTTACATTATATTTATTGATATTTGAAGAGTATTTAGAAATTTATCCAAGTTGATATATAGCCCAGTCAAATTAAGATTTTTGGATAAAAAAATTGCCGGCAAGCTGGAAATTGGTATACAGGTTCATTTTAATGTTCTTTTAAACATACTAAAAGTCCCCATACATAGAGCGTGAGCCGGCTGTGCCATCTTGAAAAAAAGAGTACAAAAATGGGTTTTTTGCGAATAACTCGGAAATTATTAGTTTCACGGGAAAGAACATTCAGAGCGAAAATGTAGCTGATAAAATTCCTCGCAATTTGGTTTTTTGTAGATCTTTGTACGACCATTAGTTCCCGAGATATATTTTTTTGAAGCATCGGGCAAATGAGGAAAGAGCTGTTTCTTCGAGCGTTTTTTCAAAATATCTTAGTTCTGGCTGTCCAAAAGTAAAAAATGCATACAATGAAAGTGAAAGAGAATTAAATTACCTACAAAATGCATTGTTTATGTTATACCGCGCGACTAATATTTCTGGAAATATTACGGTTTAAATAAAATTTTGACTTTCGGAAATTATGAGAATAATTATTTCCTCGCAATATAAGTCGGAAATGGATAGTCCTACGTAAAAAATTGTTAAAATCAAATAGAAAGGTTATTAAATTTTCATTATTTTGGTTTTTGACCGATTTGCATACGACTAATAATATTTTTGATATCCGTAAAAGAAACGGTTTTTAGGTACACTTCTCAAAATGGCGGACTTCCGAGTTATTGACGTAGAACTACGTCTTTGTCGATAGTAAAGAGAGGGGGAGTATAAGGGGGGCACAGCCTGCAACGAATGCAACGAAATTATGTCACATTTTGAACGTTTGTATCTTTGAAACTAATAATCGTAGAATAATGTTATAAATCTCATTTTAAAGCTTAAGAAGTCCCATTTATGATAAGACAAGTCTGAACCCTTTATTTCTTACCTCTTTAATACAGCAGCGTTAGAAAGTTTAACTAAATTTTTGTCGATGCAACGAAAATATGTCACACTTTGAACGTTTGTATCTTTGAAACTAATAAACGTAGAATAATAAATAATATCTCATTTTAAAGCTTAAGAAGTCCCATTTATGATAAGACAAGTCGGAACCCTTTATTTCTTACCTCTTCGATACAGCAGCGTTAGAAAGTTTAACTAAATTTTTTGTCGATGCAACGAAAACCACCACACACACCACACACACATACAACACATACAACACACACACACACAACACACACCACACACACATACACCACATACACAACACACACACAAACCACACACACACCACACATACACACCACACACACACACTACACACACAGACCACACACATACTACACACACACACCACACAAACCACACACACACCGCACGTACACACTACACACACAGACCACACACACACGACACACATACACACTACACACAAACACACACACCCCACACACACACTACACACACCACACACAACACACACCACACACACACCGCACGTACACACCACACATACACTACACACACAGACCACACACACCACACACACACACCCACCACACATACACACACTTTTCATCAAAATATTTTATTTTCCTCATAGAAGAATAATAATGCAATAAAAAATGAATAAATAATAAAATAAATAAATAAATAGTCCAATAAATAAATAAATAAATAAATAAATAATGCAATTAATAAATTCAAACTTTATTTAAAAGAAGAATATTTATTAATTTAATATAAGAAAATGATCACATTAATGAAACTTGTTTTAAATTTTATCTTTGATTTTTAATTTAAAAAAGAAATGGGCACAGTAACAACTGTGCCGCAAGCAACACGTAGAACTACGTCAACTGTCATTATTTCATGTTAAAGTATTCGTGATCAAGAGAGGCCAAGTTCCACACAGGGCTGTAGCGCTGAATTCATCATTATTGACAGTTGACGTAGTTCTACGTGTTGCTTGCGGCACAGTTGTTACTGTGCCCATTTCTTTTTTTTTTAAATACACATGTTTCTTGAAGTTTATTAAATTATCTTCAAAATGATTTTTTATTTGACCTTCTGTGATGAATACTTTCAGAGATATAGCCTTTTAAATATTTGTTTATGTTAAAAATTTCTTAATAATTTATAGTTTTTTTACAAAACATGACATAAAATTACTTTAGAAAAAATAATATCGACATTTTTTCAAAAGTTTATATGCATATGTATGTAATCCTGCAGTGAAACCGGTTTTGAAATAAAAGTTTTAAAAACATTGTTATTTCAATTATGCCTTTCTTAAGAGTTTTTGTAAAAAAATGAGTTTGCCACACTTTTTTGTAATTTTCTCAATTTCTATGAGAGATACGTACAAATTGCTTCAGACCAAATTTGAAGCTTATAAAATTTCCTGAAAAACAGTATATTCGGCATTAATATGTGACCAACAATTATACCAACAACAGATGCTAGAATAATGTTGCTCTTTTTTCCTCAGTTTACTGTAATTTTTAATGATTTAAATATTGTCGAAAAAATTTATTTGGAAATTTTTGCGGTCGGCGTAAGTTTCAAATCTCATTATACATGATGTAAGCTTCCCGTTGGTCTTTGGGTTAAATTTTTAAGACGGATAGTATTCGAGATATAGGGCTTCGAAAGTAGCCGCAACAAATTTCTATTTCATATGCAGAGGCGAGCATACAGTGCAAGTAAGGGATGCAGATAGTGCGCTTCATAGTTTTCGGTGTCCAGATGTAATCGTACGTTGAATTCGATGTCTAGGTGTCCCAGGTTGCCGATAACGAGGTCCACATAGTGCGCTTCATAGTTTTCGGTGTCCAGGTGTATTAAGGTGGTTTTCGCAGTAATTTGAAGTCACAAAAACAACTATTGTTACTAATGACAAATATGAATGATTTAGTATGTAAAAATCAGCATACATTTAAATTAATTATTCCGTAAAGTGTTTTCTCATTTAACCGTTGCTATAAACTGAAAATATCAGACCAAAGTTACAAATTTGACTAGAGTTGGTGATATAACCATAAATATGATCACGCCGCGCGGTAAAGAAAAACCTAGACATCGATATCAACGTACGATTAGAAAGGGAAGAAGTTGAAGAAGATATTGATACGTTCTAGATATTAATACGCATTATATATAATTTTATAATAAATTATTAGGGTGAACCAGCCAGTGAATGAACGGGGTCCAGTGAATGAACAAAATCACTTATATTTTAAATATGAAAAAAATTATAGGTCGAAGATAAATGATTTTGTGATGAAATTTAAGAGAAAAATTCACAGGTGGTGTTAAGATCAATGTCAGGTTATAAACAAAGTGTCGACTTAAGGAGAAATATTTGTTCATTCACTGGCTTACTTGTTCATTCACTGGCTGGTTTACCCAAAGAAGTATTATTCTCATAATTTCCGAAAGTCAAAATTTCATTTAAATCGTAATATTTCCAGAAATATTAGTCGCGCGGTATAACATAAATAATGCATTTTGTAGATAATTTAATTCTCTTTCACTTTTATTGTATGCATTTTTTACTTTCGGACAGCCAGAACAGAAATATTTTGAAAAAACGTTCGAAGAAACAGCTCTTTCATTTGCCCGATGCTTCAAAAAAATCTATTTCGGGAACTAATGGTCGTACAAAGGTCTACAAAAAACCAAATTGCGAGGAATTTTATCAGCTACATTTTCGCTCTGAATGTTTTTTTCCGTGAAATTAGTAATTTCCGAGTTATTCGTAAAAAACCCATTTTTGTATTTTTTTTTTCAAGATGGCGCAGCCGGCTTACGCTCTATGTATGGGGACTTTTAGTATGTTTAAAAGAACACTAAAATGAACCTGTATACCAATTTCCAGCTTACCGGCAATTTTTTTATTTAAACGCCCAAAAATAATCTAATTTGACTGGGCTAATATGGCCAAGAATCCGCTGTAGAGCGCCCCAACGACAGCTGTGTAAAAAAACGGTACCCACGATTCCGAATCTCAAGTTCATCCTAAAAAAAAATTCTTTTAATCTGTGAATGTGTGGCTATCGTGTGAACTAGAACCAAATAAAAATATTAAAATTTTAATTTTTGCCAACGTTTTGAAAAAATGTTTCATTTTTCGGTATATTTCTTGACACTTAAATTTAAAAATAAAAAAAATTATAACATATGTTAATTATTCTAGTTCCGACGAAAACTAGGCGTATACAGGAGATGTGTGCAAAATTTCAGCGAAATCGGTTGAAAACTTTTTGAGATATCATGGGTACCATTTTGAAAAATACTGTTTTGAGAAAAACGCGTTTAAAAGTTTGAGAACGTATTATACGAAAATAACTTTTCTTACGATTATTCGGCAATGCCTGGACCATATAATACACCTTCCTCTTTCTCCTGGAAATCACGGAGACTTGATGTTTTTTCCCGATTTTCAATCCGAGACTGTTTAGCCGAATTGGAGGAGCGTCGTTCGGAGCGGTAAAGGCGATCGTTGTCACGCTTATATGCGTAATTACTGGCATGTAAGCCAATCTTTAATCTCAGCGTTTCTATTACTTTTAACACTCCTTTAAAGCCGTTATTAAAAATAATTACTGCCAAAAAAGTGGCTAATTCAATGACCTTGGGCCCAGAATGGAGTGTTTTCGGCGCGAACGTCCAAATCAAAGAGTTTAGTGACTCGTTGTTGTTCTGTGTCTCAGCTCCCAAACATCTTTGTAGTAAGTCATTCTTGGACAAGTCTTCGTAGATAGACTTAATGACTTCTTGAACACGACTGTTTTAAAAAACTCTAGTATGCTTAAAATTGTCTAGAAGTCCGAGAGATTCCACCTTCCGCCATCTGCACCAGCTGTCTTCACTTTCCGGGCAAAAATCGTGCTGCGGATTATCGTCACTAGAACAGCAGTGGTAATAAGTCGCCCAAATCTCTATCTTCATCTTCTCCATTGAATCTGGATTTCTTCGTATGGCCAAACCATAGAATCTTGTCAATTCTCCAATAAGCTTAACAGTCAGCTTACCAGAACCTTTTCCACCGATTCCCTTATTATTTTTTTTACATTACGAAGCCTCGAGCCCATTTTCTTCTCTACATGACCTACGCACTCTTTTTTTACAACTCTCTTTTCATCTGTATACGGATTAGCATTTAAAATTCCTTTGAAAGTTTTGCTATCTCCGTCTCCAATGTACGTCAAGTACTTTACGCCGTGTTTTTCCACTGAACGAGAAAACATTTCAATAATAGCGTCAATTTCCATTTTTTCAGAGCTGCTACTGTGATTTATAGAACAATTTTCGTGATTCGATAACTATTCTTCGTAGCTAAGAGGATCTGAATTTTTTTTATTCTTCCACATATTACATCCAGCACAAAAAAAGCTCTTTACGCAAGTGTCAAGAACCTGTTTTGAATATTTTCCAATTAATGTTGATACGCCGAAAAGGGAAGAAAAGCCTCTTTTCTTCCAAGTTCCATCTCCAGATACTGTTAACTCGTCTTCAGGATGTCCATCTTCTTTATTCAAAATTTTTTCTTTTTTTACAGTTAGAAACAAACATATTTTGTACACGGCGGATGCTGCAGCGTGTATGTTTTCTAAAATTGAATAATAAGTGCTTTTGGATAAGCCATGTCCCAAATCCATAATTCCGCAAAATAAATTAGCACTTTCTAAACCTATTCCTAAAAGTCGCAATATGTAAAAATGAAACGTCTGTTGATTTCAAATGCAGTATTTATTATCGGCCCCGAATTAATTAACTGCTCACTGCACTCACACTGCATTAAAATTTTAAATCCTAATCCTCGTACATGTGACGGGTTGAATGTTATTGTTTTGTAGCACTTCTTACAAACTACTGCAGACGAAATAGCTTAAAATACAGCCGTAAATTCTAAAATGCAGTAGAATATTGGTGTCAGTGTGACTCCTATATCTTTGTTTTCTAATAATTTCTTCGCTGACGTACTAGTGAATGCTGTTTCATTTTCAACAGTGTGCTTGTTTCCCGAAAACTTGCGTTTTCTCCTTCTGTCAGGATGCACTCTTGCACTTCTCGATCCTTTTCGATTCATTTTGCACTAAATTATCCGCGACAAAAAGAGTAAAAACATGCGACTACAGATGTATTTTACGAGAACTCCAAAACAGCACTAAAATGACCGTTGGTAACGTCTGTTTTCAAGGAAAACAAAAAAATAATAAAAAAAATAATAATAACATAATATTGGCCTCTATACGAAACGGAGTAACTGAAAGAGTCGCACGGCCGCAGCAGCTGCCGGCGCGCTCCGATTATCTGCTCCGTTTTACGCCTGTAATTTTATAACATCAAATTTTAAAAAATCTTTTTAGCCACGTAATTTACATGAGTTTTAGAGGTGATTTATGAAAAAAAAATTTTCGATTTTTTTGACCCTCTTGACCATGCAGACGACCCCCTTAATATAGATTTTGAGTTTACTGTTTGAATATGTGATAAAGATTGGTCGTATTAATTTAACAGCTTCGATTATATGCAACATCTCTTCTAGTTAAACGGAGCAATTTTCGTTCGATTGTGAGACAATTATCGAGCGGTAAATTATCTGTTTGTTTAGCATGTGTTTTAGTGATATGGTATAGGTACATAATAATTAAAGAGACATAAACTATTAATAAGTCACCTGTTGGTGGTAAATTATTGATTGCGTAATAGAATTACCGCAAATGATACAATTTGGCGTTGGTTGCCAACAGGAGAACAGCCGGATTGTTTTATGTCATAACGAATTTATGACATACCGAAAATGAAAAAGAGAAACGATGGTTTATTTTATTGATCGATATTTTGTCTCGAGTTGACATTTTCTTATATCCGGTTGAATATTTTCAATAACACATGATTTTATTAAAATATGAATAACAATTTGTTTTAATAATTTTAAAATTTTTTATATGATAATTTGAAATAAGTTTATACTTTTATGACAAAAATTATTCTTTTTCATGAAATATCGTGTCGCGATTAATATTCAAAGATATACTTTTTATAATATTTTCTTGCATTAGCTTAGCAGTTTTAACTTTTTTTTTTCAGAGATATTTTATTTAAATTTTAATTGCCAAGTTATTTTAATGTATGGAAGGTTAAAGTTTTGGTCAAATCACAAAAATTTAATTTAAATATTTAAAACAATGAAACATTTTTACGGAAACTTTTTTGTCAAAGAAAGATTTGTTCCAGATTTGTTCGAAAATATTCAATAATTCTTAGATATCTTCTGATTTCGCGAGTAATTAAAATATACGTTGCAAATATTTTAATATTTATTTTAATGGAAAAATTATTTTTTTATCCAAGCATATTTAAATTATTGGTCTTTATAATATGAAGTCATATTCCCGATATTATTTTAATATTACAGAAAGCAATTATCTGAAAAACAAAAGAAAATATTTGAACGCAAACTCTACAAATCACAAAATAAACCGACAGAGAAAAAGAGATCAAGAGAAGAGAGAAAGAGAGTTGAACTGAATATACATACGATTACTCAGAGATTAGTAGTACAATGTTTGTAACAAAAAATCATAAAAATTATACGTAAGCAATCGTAAGCAATTCATGTGTTTCGGCAATTCAGGAAAACTTTTGTAAATATACATACATTATGTTTACGCGTTTATATTTGCACGCTTCTTAGTTCAGGAATACGATACGCATTACAGTTATGATTATCGTAACATCAAACAGAAGCGTTCCTGCGCCTTTTTCATCCGCTTTTTGTCGAGTTTCTTCGTCGTGACCATCGTCGCGTCGGTGGCGTTTCCTCCTGAAAAGCGCGCGGCCGAGAAGCAAGGGCGGAAATTGTAGTTCCTGGTGTGCTTTATGTTCCTGAAGTTTCACAGGATCCACTTTTCGCTTGTGATGCGAGAAGCCCCGAGCGTCGACGATGTCGGGGAGGAGGGAGTGGGGCTTTCACTGCGTAGTGGTTGCGCTCGTTTATCACGTCACGCGTTGATGAGACGCCGAGGCTACGGACGCGGCCTTTACAAAGTTCTAATAAACGGAATCTACGCGTTCTCGTTGTGCGCGCGACCCGAGGAGCCCAGTATTCAAACAGGGGGTGTCCCGTGAGCGCGCGGCTATGAAAACCGATGAAAAGCGGGCTATCTCGCGTACCCGGACCTCGGATCGTCGCCCGTCGGACTCGGATAACTCTGATCGCGTCAGAGATATCTTAGAATCGTGCTATAAACAGGAAGAGCACAAACACGCATTGCGCGGGAAGATATGGGGTCATTTTTTATTAATGCTTTTTGGTTGCATATTTCTTTTTATCGGTTTAATTGTTAGAGTTGGGCTTGCGCATGGGATTTACGAGGAAACAAAATTTAACAGTTAAATGTATATATTATATACATTTTCCATTACACAGGTAGTTAGTGTAACAAAATATAATCGTAATATTTTTGGGAGAAATATATTGCTTTATAGCAGCTTAATCTTTAGATATTTGTTTGTGTTGCTTGAACTTGAAATTCCTAAAAGTTAATTACAACCTAAAAAACTCGAATGCTATCTATGATTGATTGGCAACAGGCAAGCACAGAATTTTCAACGTGACGGAAACTCTATATCTATTGCCTGTGTAACTGTTTATTCTGCACTTATACATGATTTCTTATTTTTATTTCTTGTTCCTATTGCCTGTTGCCTGGCATTGTGCAAGGGCCTTATGTCCTGAACATAAGTTTCGGAGCATGGTCTTCACAGCAAAAGAAGTTCGATTTGCTGTTTTTGAGGTTGTCTCTCCGAACATTAAACCACTTTTGACGAAGTTTCACGTCTTGTGGCACTGTCGCGAACACTTTATTTGGTGTACTTTTTGATTGTACTACCAGAGAGAGAGAGACAAACCACGTCCTATACGTTTTAATTATTGCCATTTCTATTAAAAGGTCGAAATCTCAATAGATATCGTATACGGCATATAACATTGTGACGTCACAAACCGCTCGGGTAACTTCGGGCGTGATCGGCGCGTCATCGGCTATGAGTTTGAAGTAATATTTTATAAAACCTATATCTCCGTTAATATTACGAAAAAAAAGAAAAACTTTTTTTTCTATGAAACATATGCATATAAACTTTTTAAATATATAAAAAAAAAATTACGTTCAAAAACCTAATTGCATATTAACCCTTATGTGGGCAACCGGGTACCCGGGTATCCACCGCGCTATATATTTGCTCGTAGTTTGATGAAAAATTAAAATTTCGATTTATGCCTCCGAATCTCCATTATTTAACTCTTTTAGAAGGGAAATTCACTTACAGAATATTTTTTTTGTAATATTTTGATCCTGAAAAACATGACAAAAGTACACATACATAATGCGGGCAACCAGGGTACCCGGGTACCCACTAGATAAAAAATAATGTTTTTTACTTGTAAATGAATTAATAACATTTTTTATCATTTATTATTGGAATGTTAGTTAATAAATAAACATTTCTAATGATTTTCATGAATTGTGAACATTTATTAGATGCAGTCCATACATTTCACCGATGTTTTACAGTGCTCATCACACACAGGCTTTTCGCATGCCGCGCAACATTTTCGTGTTTTCCTGCGCCTTTTTATCGTTTCTTTATAGCAAATATGGCACGATCCCGTGATTTGCTTCCAGCCACTGCTGTCTCGAGGCTGATTTTGGACCAAGGGAATCGCAGAAGGTCTAAGTTGCAAGCCGATGATGCTGTCAATCGCAAGTTTCGTCGAAAAGTGGCGCATTATTTGCACGTTGGCTGAGCGATCTTCTATAAATGGTTTTGCCAACTCCTCACTCAGTTGCTGTCGACCGTTACTGCTGCGTATTCAACAGGCTTTTACACGTTTCTTACTTTCTCTATTCCACCACTCCTGCCTCACCCCTCTCCGGTTACCTACGTTAGTCCGACCTTCGCATCTGCGTGCCTCTCAGGGCCGTACGTTTCACATTTCTGTGAATGTTCTTACGGGCCCCGGGACTCTTATATAACTTAGATAGCTTCTATGGAAGTTTATTTAATAAAATAAATTGTTTCCAAACGATTTCGCACTCATAAATTAAGAAAAACTCGTAGTGGATACCCGGGTACCCTGGTTGCCTAACGACGTGGCAAAAGTTGGTTGCCCACATAAGGGTTAATCGTAGACATCAAAATTACGATCAATATGCAATGCTATAAAATGTACTATTTTTTGTTACCGATCTTTTTGGAAACCGGTTCGGAATGACCGAATCTCAAAAAATTGTATATAAAACAGGGGTAGAATTTCCTGGGGAGTGCTATAAACTGTATAGTTTTTCGTTACTAATCTGAGAGAGAGAGAGAGGGAGGGAAGGGAGGGGAAGGGAGAGGGAGGGAGAGGGAGGGAGAGGGAGGGAGAAAGAGGGAAAGAGAGGGACAGAGAGGGAGAGAGAGAGAGGGGGAGAGAGGGGAGAGAAAGAGAGAGAGAGGGAGAGAGAGAGAGGGAGAGAGAGGGGGAGAGAGGGGGAGAGAGAGAGAGAGAGAGAGAGAGAGAGAGAGAGAGAGAGAGAGAGAGAGAGAGAGAGAGAGAGAGAGAGAGAGAGAGAGAGAGAGAGAGAGAGAGAGAGAGAGAGAGAGAGAGAGAGAGAGAGAGAGAGAGAGAGAGAGAGAGAGAGAGAGAGAGAGAGAGAGAGAGAGAGAGAGAGAGAGAGAGTTGAGTTTGAGTTTGTTTATTATGCCATAGTCAAGACTTTAGGCAAATGATGAAAAATACAAAGATATACATGAAGTAAACAAGAATAAAATAAAAAACAAAAAACAAAAGAAAAATTCAAATAAGTAAAAACTAGAAAATTTCAGAACAGATAAGACAATTATAATAAAGCAGTGAGCAAAAGCGGAAACAATAAGATAATAATGACTATATTGCAAAGAGTAATAATAATTAGTAATTACTTCCACTTCAGCAAATGCTTCAGAACTAAATTTTGTTGACAGTATTAATAACTGAAATATGCAGAAAAAAATAAAAATCAACGGAATTCAGTCATGCTCACACTCAACAATCGCAGAAAAGTAACATTGATACGTAGCAACGATTCAAGTACAGTGACTCGGCAGACTAAGTGTACTTTTACTTGTCACGCACTAACGCCACATCATACGCAGATGTTAGATGGCCCCAGGGTAGAACCTCAACCAGAACCGAGCTCAAGTGCAAATAAATAACCATTGAGCTTCTGCTTAAATTCATTTAGAGACGAAGACGACACAACCTCGGAAGGAAGCGAATTCCATAAGTAAATACCAGCTAGGTGAAAGGACTGGTGGTAAGTTTCGGTTCTGTGAATGGGAATTTGGAAAGTACTAGGCAGTGCGAGTCGAGACGATCGTCTAATCGAGAGATCAGCTCTGACAAACATCTCAGAGAGGTAGCTAGGAGACATACCATGATATATCTTAAACATTTCAATGCCAAGGAAAAAGAGACGTCGATTTCTAACAGACAGCCACCCTAATTGGTGGCGGTAAGGAGTGATGTGTTCGTCTCGACGCAAATTAAAGATAAACCGAATCGTGCAGTTGATAAGTCTCTGCAGTTTTATGTTAAGCTCATCAGTAACATTGTTGTAAACAAGAGAGCAATAGTCAAGCAGAGGCCAAATCAATGCAGACACGAGTTTTACACGCAATTGCAATGATAAGGAGTTCTTATGGAACTTAAGCTTGTGCAACGTGAAGTGTACTCGCTTAGATATATGAGCAACGTGGCTGTTCCAAGATAGGTCGGAGCTCATAATGACACCCAGATTTCGAGCCTGAGAGACAAACGGAATAGAGGTACCACTAACAGAGATGAGAGGTAAATCGTGAAGATCTATTTGGTCCACGTAACGCTTGCTACCGAATATTAATACTTTAGATTTCTTGAGGTTGAGAGACAATCCATTTGTGGTCGCATATTTGGAGATGACTCCGACATCATGGGCCACCAACTGCAAAGCAACGTTTAACTGACCAAAGAGACACCTACGGTAAATCTGAGTGTCGTCAGCGAAAATCAAGCGTTGGGTAAATCTAAGAGACGCACCGATGTCATTGATGAAGAGGGAAAAGAGGAGCGGTCCTAATACCGATGCCTGAGGCACACCAGAGGTGATGGATAGCCAATCGGAGAATTCACCAGCCAGATCAACGACCGCCTGAGAGCGACCAGTGAGGTATGAAAAAATTAATTTGAGGGCAAGATCAGAAGACCCGAGTTTCCTCAGTTTAGACAGAAGCAAAGGATGAGAGACAGTGTCAAAAGCCTTGCTGAAGTCAAAGAGGACAAGGATCAATACCTCACCTACGTCAACGCCACTCAAAATATCGTGAAATAGTCTAAGAAGGGCAGACTGGGTAGAGTAACCCTTGCGATAACCAGATTGACGGTCGTCGAGAATATGGTGCAAATTGATAAAGTCAACAATTTGGCGGTGAAGGATTTTTTCGAACAGCTTAGAAAGTTCGCACAAGTTGGCAATGGGTCTCGTTTCGGAGGGAGAGGTAGGTGATCTAACTTTAGAGAGAGGACGCACTATAGCGCGTTTCCAGAGAGATGGGAAGTAACCCAGATTGAGACAGCAGTTGAAAAAAGAGGTCAAAAGGTTACCAATATGAGAAAAGGACAAGGCAATAGCAAAGAGAGGTAATTGATCATAACCTGAGCGAAAGGAAACAGAAGGTGAAGAAGCCATCAAGGAGCGGAGGTTGTCGTTGGATATTTCAGTGATACTAAAATGTGGTTCATTAGGGATTGTGGATAAGATGATATTGGAGAATTGAGATTGCGAACAAGAAGGATAACAATTTGAGACAGAGGAATAATGGGCATTCAAGAAATCGCGTGAAAAAAAGACAAGAGGTGAGAAAAGAGGCGATTCAACTAAACCAAGGTTGGCAAGTTCACGCCAAATCTTGGACGGATCAGAGGTTGTGCTCAATCTATTCATATAGAACTTCTCTCTGGCTCCCCTTAAATCGAGCGTGAGACGATTTCTGTAAAGCCTGTAAATGTGAAAGTCGAGAATGTTGCCAGATTTGCGCGCAGCATTGAAGAGACCGTTGCGATGCCGAATGCGGTTTGAAAGGTCGTCAGTAAGCCAAGGCGCTGACGGGCGAGACACACGAAAAGAATGAACAGGAGCATGTAGATCAAGACTAGCAGTAAAATCGTTAGTAATAGTGCTCAGGATGTTATCAATGTCAGATTCGCTCGAGCTTGTCGGACCAAAATCAGACGGGAAAGATGTAGAGAGCTTAGAAGTAAGAGTCAGAACGAACGCTTCCTCGTTAAATCTCTTGTAGCAGCGACGAACCAAAGTGCGACTCGTGAAGGACGGGACCTTGAAGGAATAGGATAACTCGATGAGATCGTGACCATTGATAAAAGGAGCGTTAGACTTTCGAAAAGATAAAACTTTATCCAAGTTGTCGACTATGAAAACGTCTAACCATGAGTCAGAGGAGCTGGTGTGAAAAGTCGAAGGAGATTCGACGATATTAAGCGACAACTGTGAGACAATACCTCTAAGGTGATTAGATTCATATGATGATGCGAGGAGGTTACAATTCAAGTCACCCGTAATTATGATGTTCCTATAACTATGCATAAATGTAGCGAGCACGTCGATGTAGTTACTGAAATTCTTGCCCTTCGGTCTGCGATACATGGTGGTGAATAAAAGAGGCTCGCACGTGCCATAACGGATGTCGAGAATAAGATATTCGGGTGCATTCGAGAAAGCGGAAGGCGACGACGCCAGAACGCGCGCCCGCAACGATTCATGCACGTAACAAGCAACACCGCCTCCCTCCCTGCCCTCTCTGTCTACACGCAACAAATAATAGCCAGGGACTGATACGCACTAGATCATCGGAAATATGTGAGTGAAGCCAGGTCTCAGAAATCGAGATAATGTGAAAAAAATTGAACGGTAAGAAGGCTTGAATTGACTCAAGATAAGCAGGAAGGGAGCAAGCATTGAAGTGAGCAATTTCGAGACAATCATGTGAAACAGACAGAATAGGGCAAGAATCAACAAGTCACCGAAGCCCGGCTAAATCAGTCTAAGTAGTGATAAGAATTGGAGATTGACCATGGTCTTTACGGACAAAGATCTGGCCATCTTTACACCATACGTGCTTAAAAGATAACTGTTTAGCCTTCTCACGAGTCCGGCGTAACAAATTATAAATATCCGTAGGAAGTAGCTCATTAATATAAATGTGCCCGGGGACATCTCTAGAGAAAACATCGCGGACAGTCAATCGACGCTTGCGGCGCATAGCACCAAGAATGTAGTCACGAATCTCTCGCGACTTAAGCATGACAATAATTGATCGTGGTTTAGCAGCACGAACAGAGGCAGAGACAGTGCTAGGCGCCACATCATGCATCGCAGACGCATTGCTAACCCCTACCTCTCGAGTCTCAAGAACATCGGAAACAAGCTGTGATGTACCCAGCGCGCGAAAAACACAAGTAACAAGCTGTTCGGATGTGTCGGTTAGAGAACCTGGTATCCCGGAAATGATAATATGGGAAGTTCGTGAGACTCGAGACGAAAGAGATCGCGGAAGACGAGAGCCACTCCGGTCGCCTTCCAATTCACTCCTCAATTCGTTCTTTAAGTCGCTCTTTAAATAGATCTTCAAATCGCGCACTTCATTCGAGAGAGCGGCACACTGGTGCTCCAATTCCGCGATACGCTGGCTGTTGCGGTCGACACTTTTAGCCAAGTTATTTAGTTTATCGAGTTTGTCATCTAGAGAGGAAAATCGCGCCTCAGATCGGGCTTCGGACAACCTCATCTGCTCCACAAGCTGACGCAAAAGTGCATTCGTTGTATCACCAGTCACTGATTGTGGCAGCGCATTCGTCACGTCGTCAGTCACTGACTGTGGCAGTGCACGGACGCCAGCAGGAGGAGCCACAATGGTGAAATCCAACAGTTCAGTACACTCAACCCCCGGTGTAAGAGGGGCAGCAGATGGCAGTCGATGGTACCACGACATTTTCCACCTCAGGTGTAAGAGGTGCTTTTAATGAAGCAGCCAATGATTTACAGCAAGTATCTGCATACTTGAAACGAGAGTATGGCTTTACACATCCAGGATGAAACAGTCTTTTGCATTCGCACTTAATAGATGCAGTCACAATCAGTCTATTACACTTGGTGCACGCACGCTGCATGATTCGTTGACCACAGCAAAAAGTACAGCCTAAGCAGAACAAACTTGTATAGGACGGCGAGCACGGCGCGACACGCTGCAGCCAATCAGCAGTGACCAGACAGGACGCAATGAGATACAATAGGCGTCACTCGTCACAAAATTATGCATCAGCCAATCGGCAGTCACCCAGGTAACATGCGGCAGCCAATCACAGATCTAAGTAAAAGACGGTCCACATCGATCCGGAAGCACCACGCTGCGCATAGATCACACAGTATGTCGCAGCGGTAGACACAGGGCAGCCAATCAACAGCCTCCTCAATGTCATATGCTCGGAAAGCACCGTGAAGATAATAGATCAGCAACTACAGGCGCATGCGCAGCTGAGATAAGCGTCTCTCACAAGAACATCCAGTAGTTAGGTTAGACCGATGCAATGATACTCGCAACAGAAATGCTCAAATTCAGTAGCAAGCACCAGAGAGATAATAGTTGTGCGTAACAAGCAGTAAAAACATGCTAAGAACCTGCAACAAAATAGCCCGAGGGCAACTCGCGGCAGAAAATGTGTTCACTTAAAGCAGGAGCAAAGAGAACAAACACACAACGCTACATACTCAGAGAGAGAGAGAGAGAGAGAGAGAGAGAGAGAGAGAGAGAGAGAGAGAGAGAGAGAGAGAGAGAGAGAGAGGGAGAGAGAGAGAGAGAGAGAGAGAGAGGAGAGAGAGAGAGAGAGAGAGAGAGAGAGAGAGAGAGAGAGGAGAGAGGGGGGGGGGGGGAGAGAGAGAGAGAGAGAGAGGAGAGAGAGAGAGAGAGAGAGAGAGAGAGAGAGAGAGAGGAGAGAGAGAGAGAGAGAGAGAGAGAGAGAGAGAGAGAGAGAGAGAGAGAGAGAGAGAGAGAATTTCCCAAGGGGTGCTATAAAGTTACTATTTTTCGTTACCGATCTTTTTGGAAACCGGTTCCGAATGACCGAATCTCAAAGAATTGTACATAAAGTAGAAGTTGAATTTACCGGAAAGTGCTATCAAGTATATAATTTTTCGTTACCGATCTTTTTGGAAAGAGACTATTTGTGTGTCTTAATACATATGTTCTTCGGGGCAAAGCCCGACGGGGCATGCTAGTATAGATATAAAAACATATATACCGCTCGGCGCGTCGAGGCGGTAAGTCCGTTCGCGGACTTTCTAACGCTACATGCTAAGATTTAAAAAATGGGCACACCGTGCCCGGTCTTCACCCTGCGGGTGGTCGGCTGGGTGGCTTCGGCGGGATGTTATGCCGGAACAATGCATATTTGGGGGTGCATCGTTACAAGTGTTCGCCGCAAACCTCGTTTTTTCAAGAATTACATGTCTCCTGTGACGGCTGGAGGGGGACTGGCGCCTTGAAACTCAGTTGGCGGGTTCTCGGGGAGCATACTTTTTTTTACGGATGCGCAGTGGCGCCCTTTCTACCCGTTTTAAAAAGTTACAACTACATTTGGTTTTCGCCAGGACGAAAATGACCCACCTATGCGGACGAAGGGATATATAATATATATATATGTATATAGATACTAGCTGGTTACCCGGGCTTCGCCCCGGAGGACATATGTAATAAGACACGCAAATAGTCTCTCTCTCTCTCTCTCTCTCTCTCTCTCTCTCTCTCTCTCTCTCTCTCTCTCTCTCTCTCTCCCTCTCCCTCTCTCTCCTTTTCTCCCTATAAGGGTCTATTAGACCGTCGTGAGACAGGTTAGTTTTACCCTACTGATGACCGGTCATTGCGATAGTAATCCTGCTCAGTACGAGAGGAACCGCAGGTTTGGACATTTGGTTCACGCACTCGGTCGAGCGGCCGGTGGTGCGAAGCTACCATCCGTGGGATTATGCCTGGACGCCTCTAAGGCCGTATCCTCTCTAGTCAAAGGTCGGCAATGATATCTCTAGGAGTCTCGTGAGTCGAAAGGCTCAAAACAATGTGACACACTACTAGGCGGCCGGTTTGCGCTCGCGCGCGGACCCGGTCGTCGCACGAGCCCGGTTTGCCGTACGGCGCCTTTGCCCGTCGTCGGGATCTCACCGCTCACGGCGGCACGGCGTCTAACGGTCGAACATAGTTTCGCGAGTTCGATGTCGAGACTCGGAATCTGTAGACGACTTAGGTACCTGGCGGGGTGTTGTACTCGGTAGAGCAGTTACCACGCTGCGATCTGTTGAGACTCAGCCCTCGGCTTTCAATGATATATGTTCTAAAATAATTGAGACAGTATATGGCGTGCCACAGGGATCCGTATTAAGACCTCTATTGTTTATTTTGTATATAAATGATATAGTTAAAGTCTGTCCGGAGGGAAGTATACTTAGATTATTTGCAGATGACACGACCGCAAGTGTAACAGGAAAAAGTTGTGAGGAATTAGAAATAAAACTAAATATGATGCTCGGTATACTTGAAGAATGAATGAATGTGAATATGTTAAAAATAAATGCAGATAAGACCAAATATATGATAGAAGTATAAGGAAGGAAATAAAAACAGAGATAATAGTAAAAAATATAGATGGAACTATAATCGAGCGTGTCGAGATAACGAAACAACGTCTTATAAGTTAGCGGAACAAAGTGAGCAGAATCAATTTTAATTAATATTTTTATTTGTTGCTCATTTGTTGCTAAAAAGTTGCCAAAGAAAAAAATTTGTTGCTCCGCAAGTTTTCTTAAAAAACGATGTTCCGCTAAGAGAAGATTAAGTTAGCGTGACAATATACATATAATAACGAAATTGCACATAACAATAACGTAAGAATTTGTTGCTAATTTGTTGCTAATTTGTTGCTCGCAACATAAATGTAAATAACAGCGGAAAACCACAGCGTGCGGACAGTTATAAGAGTAAAGTATTAGAAAAAAATTGTTGCTTGTTTAAATTTGGTACTGGTGTATTGTCTGAATTTGTTGCTTTCGATATATTCGAGTTCTGAATTTGTTGCTTGAAAAATAAGTATAAACAATAGCGGAAAACCTCAGCGTGCAGCTAGTTACAAGAGTAAAGTATCAGAAAAGAATTTGTGGCTCGTTTAAATTTGCTACTGGCGTATTGTCTGAATTTGTTGCTCTCGAAATATCCGAGTTCCGAATTTGTTGCTTGCAAAATAAGTATAAACAATAGCGGAAAACCTCAGCGTGCAGCTAGTTACAAGAGTAAAGTATCAGAAAAGAATTTGTTGCTCGTTTAAATTTGCTACTGGCGTATTGTCTGAATTTGTTGCTCTCGAAATATCCGAGTTCTGAATTTGTTGCTTGCAAAATAAGTATAAACAATAGTGGAAAACCTCAGCGTGCAGTTAGTTACAAGAGTAAAGTATCAGAAAAGAATTTGTTGCTCGTTTAAATTTGCTACTGGCGTATTGTCTGAATTTGTTGCTCTCGAAATATCCGAGTTCCGAATTTGTTGCTTGCAAAATAAGTATAAACAATAGCGGAAAACCTCAGCGTGCAGCTAGTTACAAGCGTAAAGTATCAGAAAAGAATTTGTTGCTCGTTTAAATTTGCTACTGGCGTATTTTCTGAATTTGTTGCTCTCGAAATATCCGAGTTCCGAATTTGTTGCTTGCAAAATAAGTATAAACAATAGCGGAAAACCTCAGCGTGCAGCTAGTTACAAGCGTAAAGTATCAGAAAAGAATTTGTTGCTCGTTTAAATTTGCTACTGGCGTATTGTCTGAATTTGTTGCTCTGGATATATCCAAGTTCTGAATTTATTGCTTGCAAAATAAATGTAAATAACAGCGGAAAACATCTCAACATGCAGTTACAAAAAATCAGTTATGTACCCTTATTGTTAGAGTAAAACGTATACAGGAAATTATGTATGGTTCTGTGGTGTATGTGGAATAAAAAGTTATTAGAATTTATGTTTCATATTTATTCAATACATATATTAGTAATTGAGGATCTGTTTTATAAGTATCAGGTTTTCTTTGTTCTTTTTCTGTTAAGTCATCATACTGCATCCATGTCTTATTTGGACGAAGACATAATGTTGTGAAATGTCCTAGGTTTTGACTTGATGTTCGAGTATGATGTGGTCCTTTATAATCTATTACAGCTAAAAGTATATATTTTTCTTTGTTATTTTCGATTAATATTTCAAATTGTGTTGGTAATTCTTTTAACATAAAATATTTTTCTTTCTCATCTTTAGTGTAAATTTCTATGAAAATCAGTGGACCTGTGAAAATATAAAAGTTTAATATTTAAGATTTTAAATTAAGTTTAGTGTTCGTTTTCATATTCGTTAAATATACAAAATTAATCAAATTTTTAATATGGCATTTACCAGCTGCTATAACTTTAGCCGTGTAGTGCTTGAAGAACATATCTGACAAATTTTCGGCCTTAATGTTATATAATCCTTAATTATATTATCAAATGAATCTTGCATTAAATGTGAGATTTTTAAAAGTAAAATATTCATAGTTTTTCGTTGATTTAGACAACCGTTTGAGCAGAATATTTCGTGTTCAATACTTGGACAGTTAATCAATATTTTACTTGTTACATATGCAACGCTACAGTAACAATTAACAAGATTTATGCTTCCTTGAACACTTATACCAAATACATTATGTAATATGTCAGCACGTAGACGATATGTTTTTGATGTAATACCTATATATAAAAAAAATTACTTTAAAAAAAATTTCTTAAGTATTTAACCACCCATCATCAAAAAATCTTATTGCAAAATTACTAACAGAATGCCATTTATGATTAACTTATTATTTTATTTCCAATTTTGTTGCTTCTATCATTTAGTGAAAAATTGCAGTCAAAGTACTTAATTTTGCAGTAGGTACGGATTTTTTGTTAAGAATGGGATATCTTTAATGTAAGTACATATTTTAATCTACCAATAAATATATTTAAATCAAACCTGTTTTTAAGATATTAACTATCATGTTAAATAATGGAGTAGATGATGCTTTTTGTTTAATAAATGCTTGAATATCTGGAATATCATAACATGCAATCAATAGACTTTGACATAAGCTATCGAATCCACACGTGTTGGTAACTATTATTGATTTGCCTCCCAGTTTTATCTTCTGTAAAGTAAGGCAGTTACCATTTTTTAAAAGGGGTATTTTTTTCCTTGGTTTTGATTTTAAAACGTCCGAGATTTCATCCATACGTTGACCTAAATATTTGGCTACTTTTCGTTTCTTGGACTGTCCAACGACTTTTCCTCTCCAATTTTCTATCTCTCGTAAAGCAGTAATTTCTAGATCTGTTAAACTGTCTTCTGAGTCAGAAACGTAATCTTTTTTAATCTTCTTTTTTCTTTGTTGATTTTTTCCTATTTTTGTCTCATCGACATTTTCCTTGTCTGACATAGATAAATTAATACATTCATCGGAATCAAACTCACACGTTTTTTTCCATTGATTGGTTTTTAAATAGTGATCATTTATTGGTAAATGAATATTAGTCGGATTGAGAGTTGTTTTATTTTCTATAAAGTTTTCATTTAAAGTTTTATTTAAAATCTGAGGCATATCTGATTTACAATCAATTGAATTCCATGACTGCTTTGAAAACAATATAGTTGCATTTTCTTCAGGTTTAATAAGATCTAATTTTTTCTCAATATTTCGTAGTAAACTCATATCTTCTTGAATCGAATTTAAATTATCTTGAATTTCATAATTAGATTCAACATTAAGACAATGACGAGAATAAGTAAATGACTGATTATTAGTTGATACATCCATTTCTTTTTTAGGTATATTAGTATCTGCTATAATGACGCGTCCAACTAAGTATTTGATATGTTCTTCTACAAATCTGTCTACTCTTAAAGAATTATTAATGACTAAATTCTTTAACTTGTTAAATTCACTTTCAACTGAAGCACTTGATGCTGGTATACGTCCATAACCAAATTTGTCTGTGTATATATTACTCCATAAAGCAATTGTACCAATATCACGTAACAATTTAGTAGCAATATGAGGTGCATAATGTGCATTAGCTCGAGTGCCCGTTTGAAAAATACTATTTTGAATTTCACAATTTATTTCTTCTCCCCATTTTGACCACCAATTTGAAGATACTTCGGCTTGTTCGTCTTCGTTACATTCAAATATTGGAATAAATTTTTCACTGGTAAATTTTTCCTCGTCAACTATCATCTCTTTTCCAGTTATGAGGTGTTCTAAAAATTGTTTCTGAGTCTCACAGTCAGATTTCATGCATGTTCCTTGTAAATTACCTTCTAATTCACATTGTGAAATAACTAAAAGTGCTTTTAAAATTTTTCTCGCATCTTCCACTTGACGACACAAAATAAGCTGTCCAATAACTGCAAGATAAAAAGTACGAACTGGTCTTGAAGTAGATTTTAAAGCATTAGAATATGTTTTCATAAAATGAGCGACGTCAATACGTATATAACAATCTGGGACTGTATTTCGACAAGCATCCGCATAGCGCTCGATAGTTGGATGACTTGTAAATTCTTTTACAACAGTAGTTAATAAAGCTCGTGAAGCGTCTGTCACAACTTCTTTGGGATGTGGAGCACCTATTCTACACCATTCCATTAACCAAAATCTAATAAATGTCGAAGTATGTATTTCAGTCAAAAATTGTGAAATTGAAAATTGACCAGCAACAGAATTAATAACTGCGTGATACAAAAAAATATAATGAGATAACGTTCCATTTGGTCTACTCAATCTTGGAACTCTAACACCACTTGCGTCAATATATAGTGTAATATGTTCTAGTTTTAACAGTTGTTTATACATCTGGATCTGATGTGATGTGAAATAAATTACATAAAATGGATCTTGTCCTATATTATGTATAACGTTTTTTCCAAGAGCTGTAATTTTCAAAATTTCGAGAGCTTTTATTGGGTCTGGATCAAGATAATCCGAAGCAATTTTTTCATGCTTTGCTTTATGCAAAACATTCGCTTTATAAAACAGGGGAGCTTCAGGACCTCCTGGAGACATTAGTCGTTTTGCTTCTTCAGCCCTGAAAAGTTCCACACTTTTTGTACATAAAATTTCTCCAACCTTCTTCCGATGAGCACCCCTCAAATTTCGTTTTCCACACCGTCCAGTTCCAGATGTTAATGTGCATTCTATTTTTACATAATTATCATATTTTCGTAACATGCCCCGAAAAATTGATCCACAATGGCATTTTCCTGTAAAAAGTTGACAAAAAAGTTTCAAAATAATACAGAACCTTTTAATTTAACAAGTTCTATCTGCACACGAGGGTGTATCAATTTTGCATCAGATATCCTATATAATAGTATACTTACCATCAATATGACCGTAATCAGCATTCTGTGTCAAGTAATGTCCTTTAAAATTGATCCCACATTGAATTCGTGTTTCATTCCAAATTTTTTGCGCTATTACATCTTCCCATTCTCCGCTTTTAAATCGTACACAGGTTCGCTTTCCATACACTTTCATATCCAGTAAAGATTCATATTCTCTTAACGTTAATGTTATTACGAAAATTTTTTCGTTGCTTATATCAATAGAATCGTTTAATAAAGTATCGATAGACTTAATACTCTCATTTCTATTTTTGTTGCACAAATCTGATTCAGGTAATTTAATGCCTAATAATTCACGTAAATTGTATCTGTCACAAGTAACAAACGTATATAAAGATGTTGGTTTAATTTGCCCATGATCCAACAACTCTTCTGCAATTTTTTGCCAAATTGAAGCAGTTTTTGACACTGTTTTATTATCTATTAATATGTCTTTTTTATATTTTAGAATCGTGTTTATAATGATAGCACTAGGAACACCTTTTTTTCTTCCTCTTTGCATCTTCAATGTATATAATTATAACTATTTTATAAATACCTGAAATAATTTTATAACTGAAATATCACACATACTACGTTTACGCGAGCGTTACTTCTGTAGTAACTTACAATAATTCCTTCGCGTAAACGGGATTTTATAGTAACTTACGATAATTTACTCCGCATAAACGAGTGAATTATCGTAAGTTAGTGCAGAAGTAACGCTTGCGTAAACATAGTAACAGTCAAAGAAAGTGTTAAAGAGAAGAAAGACTGTTGATTTATGAACTTACACAGATCTTATCTGGTCTGAATTATTTGATCTATCTAGTCTCGACACACTTAACGATATATATTCGGCATAGATCGAAAGTATCCTATTACAGCCAATACGATATACATGTAAGAACGCAATAATCCAACACCGCTCACGAGTAAAATAACTTCTTCACTGTCTCGCCGAGACAGATGAAGCACAATGCAGAAGAATCCGTTACTTCACGAACTTATCACGCGACTGACTAACAAAAGAATAGCGCTACGTCGGCGCTCATATCGTGCGCGCGGCTAACAAGCAGCGCTAAAGTTACTAGTTTTAAAGTAAGCAAGAAGATCGGATTTCTCAATAGTATATTGTAAAATAATTTAGTAAAAAAATCATGCTAACAATTAACTTTTCTGCGAACCTATGATAACAAATCTGCCGTATAAAAAGATTGTGTTATTAGAGGTCCAGCTTTTAATACAGCGAGCAAATTCTTTTTACAACAATCAATAAATTCAAAACTTGAATATTTCGAGAGCAACAAATTCAGACAATACGCCAGTACCAAATTTAAACGAGCAACAAAATTTTTTCTAATACTTTACTCTTGTAACTAGCTGCACGCTGAGGTTTTTCGCTATTGTTTATACTTATTTTGCAAGCAACAAATTCCAAACTCGGATATATCGAGAGCAACAAATTCAGTCAATACGCCAGTAGCAAATTTAAACGAGCAACAAATTCTTTTCTGATACTTTACTCTCGTAACTAGCTGCACGCTGAGGTTTTCCGCTATTGTTTATACTTATTTTGCAAGCAACAAATTCCAAACTCGGATATATCGAGAGCAACAAATTCAGACAATACGCCAGTAGCAAATTTAAACGAGCAACAAATTCTTTTCTGATATTTCACTCTTGTATCTAGCTGAACGCTGAGGTTTTCCGCTATTGTTTATACTTATTTTGCAAGCAACAAATTCGGAACTCGGATATTTCGAGAGCAACAAATTCAGACAATACGCCAGTAGCAAATTTAAACGAGCAACAAATTCTTTTCTGATATTTTACTCTTGTAAATAGCTGCACGCTGAGGTTTTCCGCTATTGTTTATACTTATTTTGCAAGCAACAAATTCGGAACTCGGATATTTCGAGAGCAACAAATTCAGACAATACGCCAGTAGCAAATTTAAACGAGCAACAAATTCTTTTCTGATACTTTACTCTTGTAACTAGCTGCACGCTGAGGTTTTCCGCTATTGTTTATACTTATTTTGCAAGCAACAAATTCCAAACTCGGATATATCGAGAGCAACAAATTCAGACAATACGCCAGTAGCAAATTTAAACGAGCAACAAATTCTTTTCTGATATTTCACTCTTGTATCTAGCTGAACGCTGAGGTTTTCCGCTATTGTTTATACTTATTTTGCAAGCAACAAATTCGGAACTCGGATATTTCGAGAGCAACAAATTCAGACAATACGCCAGTAGCAAATTTAAACGAGCAACAAATTCTTTTCTGATATTTTACTCTTGTAACTAGCTGCACGCTGAGGTTTTGCGCTATTGTTTATACTTATGTTGCAAGCAACAAATTCGGAACTCGGATATTTCGAGAGCAACAAATTCAGACAATACGCCAGTAGCAAATTTAAACGAGCAACAAATTCTTTTCTGATATTTTACTCTTGTAACTAGCTGCACGCTGAGGTTTTCCGCTATTGTTTATACTTATTTTGCAAGCAACAAATTCGGAACTTGGATATTTCGAGAGCAACAAATTTAGACAATACGCCAGTAGCAAATTTAAACGAGCAATAAATTCTTTTCTGATACTTTACTCTTGTAACTAGCTGCACGCTGAGGTTTTCCGCTATTGTTTATACTTATTTTGCAAGCAACAAATTCGGAACTCGGATATTTCGAGAGCAACAAATTCAGACAATACGCCAGTAGCAAATTTAAACGAGCAACAAATTCTTTTCTGATACTTTACTCTTGTAACTAGCTGCACGCTGAGGTTTTCCGCTATTGTTTATACTTATTTTGCAAGCAACAAATTCGGAACTCGGATATTTCGAGAGCAACAAATTCAGACAATACGCCAGTAGCAAATTTAAACGAGCCACAAATTCTTTTCTGATACTTTACTCTTGTAACTAGCTGCACGCTGAGGTTTTCCGCTATTGTTTATACTTATTTTTCAAGCAACAAATTCAGAACTCGAATATATCGAAAGCAACAAATTCAGACAGTACACCAGTACCAAATTTAAACAAGCAACAATTTTTTTCTAATATTTTACTCTTATAACTGTCCGCACGCTGTGGTTTTCCGCTGTTATTTACATTTATGTTGCGAGCAACAAATTAGCAACAAATTAGCAACAAATTCTTACGTTATTGTTATGTGCAATTTCGTTATTATATGTATATTGTCACGCTAACTTAATCTTCTCTTAGCGGAACATCGTTTTTTAAGAAAACTTGCGGAGCAACAAATTTTTTTCTTTGGCAACTTTTTAGCAACAAATGAGCAACAAATAAAAATATTAATTAAAATCGATTCTGCTCACTTTGTTCCGCTAACTTATAAGACGTAACGAAACATCTGGGTGTGATGATCGATAGTAAACTCCGTTGGGAGGATTACTGTGATTATATGTTAAAGAAAATAGGGAAAAAAGTGAGTTTTCTGAATAGAATAGGAAATGATATATCGGTGTACACTCGATGTACTGTGTATAAGTTTATCATAGCGCCTCACTTTGAATATTGCGCAACGATGTTAGTAGGTATGGGTGAAACGCAACTGAATCGATTGCAAGTGGCACAAAACCGTGCCATGAGAGTCATACTGCAATGCTCGCGATATACAAAGGTAGAATTGATGCTGCAAACCCTTAAGTTTATGAATGTAAGGCTAATGTACAATGTATGTATTTTTATTTTTAAGATAGTAAGAGGCATAATGCCAAAACATTTAAGTAATAGAATAGAAATAGTAGGAGATGTGAGTGGACGGCAAACTAGGCAAGCTGAGAATATTAGAATTCAATATCGCAGAACGAGAAGCGCACAGAAAAGTCTATTTTATGAAGATTTGAATATGTATAACGCCCTACCGATAGAAATTAAGCAATGCGAAAGAATTGAACTTTTCAAACGTAGGTTAAGAGAATATATTGTACCTCATGTAGAGGAATTAATTTAAGAATGTTTTATGTAAAAAATAGCCGAGAAGGCTATAAAGCTCAATCAATCAATCAATCCCTCTTTCTTCCTCTCTCTCCCTCTTTCTCTCTCTTCCTCTCCCTCCCTTTCTCTTCCTCTCCTTCCCTCTCCCTCTTCCTCTTTCTCTTTCTCCCTCTTTCTCCCTCAGAAGATCGTCTGGCTCAGCATCGTGCTTTTCATGTTCCCATCCATCGCACCGAGACGTATCGTAGATCCTTCCACCTCGCGGGCGCCTACCTGTGGAACTTCCTTCCGGTCAGCGTGGCGTTGTCATCGTCTATAACTCAGTTCAAAGCCAATCTCTACGACCACCTATTCTCGCTGGAGCGGAGTTCTGTTCTTAATTCTGGCATTGGCGTATCCAATGCCTCTGCGTGACCTGGTGCCTGGGTGTCAGCATACTATGCTTTGAGTGTATATTGTAAAGCAGTTTAAATTGTACCTCTGGTTCTTTTTATATTTTTGCGTCCTTCCTGTATTCATTTATTTTCGCGAATCTTACTCAGTATGTTTTCAATTTTTCTCTTCTTGTTTGCGCGTTGATCACCTTTGGAGAAGTCGCACGAATATGTTCTCCTCGAACGAACATCGTGAGGACGCGCGTTTGATTTCGCCGCTTCTCGATCCGATTGGACCGATAAGGATCAAAGGAAGGGAACAGTAATTGTTAATAAGTTCACTGTCAAAAGAGTTCTCTCTCTTTTTATTCACAATGTTTTACCAGTCACAACGATCTACTCAGTTCTCGAATGTATATCGAATGCGGCGAATGCCTATAAAACGGGTGGAGCCGCACGCACCGTTCACGTGATCAACTTGACGAGCGCGCGTGTCTTTCGCGCGATCACTCCCGCGAATTCTGAGGCGCGGTTTAGGACGATTGATCGTCGCAATAAGAGCAATCTCGAACTGCTTTTGCTCCGAGATCCGATTTAGAACTTCGCGAAGCCGTTTGGTAGAGCTGAGGCTCGCTGGAGTGTGCCGAACGTCGAAACGGAGGCACTCGTCGCACCGCCACGCGGCTACGTAATCGCACGGAGCACTGCCACTCCCGAATCTCGCGTTTCAGAGATTCTGACTCTCGCTGTACTTCCACTAGCGAATTGCACGACGTGGATAGTTCCCCTTGAAGAACCGACTGAGAGTCTCTCTTCACTTTGAACTTGCGATCGAGAGATAGAAAACGGAGAGCACACGAGAACGAACTGTTTCGAGCGAAAGCCAAGAATGTTCTAGTTCGGGAGAAATTCGGGGGTTGGCAGTTACGGTATAGTTCATACGGGCCCACTTTCAGGGATCGCGAGTCTCGCGTGCGCGCTTTCGGATTGGCGCTTTACCCGTCGCGATTAAGGCGGGTTTAGAAGTCGGGAAGGAAAACTCTTCTATTTAGCGATCCCTGAACACTTCTGTTCTCACTTATCTAGATGTACATCCGTGAATTATTACTGTTCTTTATGTTTTTATTTTAATTCTATATTTTTTGACATTTTTATTTACTTTCATGTATTGCCTAAAGTCCTTGACTATGGCAAAATAAACCATCAATCAATCAATCAATCAATCTCCCTCTCTCTCCCTCTCTCTCCCTCTCTCTCTCTCTCTTTCTCTTTCTCCCTCTCTCTCTCTTTTTTCCTCTCTCCCTCTCTCTCTTTCTCTCTCTCTCCCTCTCTGTCCCTCTTTCTTCCTCTCTCTCTCTCTCAGATCGGTAACAAAAAACTATACAGTTTATAGCACTCCCCGGGAAATTCTACCCTTGTTTTATATACAATTCTTTAAAATTCGGTCAATTATTTCCCGAAAAATTCGTCAAATTTCTGATACTTGCTTCCAAAAAGATCGTTAATGAAAAATTATATACTTTATAACACTCCCCGGGAAATTCAACCCCTACTTTATGTACAATTCTTTGAGATTCGGTCATTCCGAACCGGTTTCCAAAAAGATCGGTAACAAAAAATAGTACCTACATTTTATAGCACTCCCCGAGAAATTCTACTCCTTCTTCATGTATAATTTTTTGAGATTCAATCAATTATTTCTCGAAAAATTTGAAAAATTAAAAAACCGGTTTCCAAAAAGATCGGCAACGAAAACTATACACATCATGGCGCTTCCCGTAAAATTCTACCCCTACTTCTTTAAGATTCGGTCAATAAATTCCCGAAAAATTTAAAAAATTTCCGTACCGGTTTCCAAAAAGATCGGTAACGAAAAATTATACACTTTATAGCACTCCCCGGAAAATTCTACCCCTGTTTGATCTATAATTCTTTGAAATTCGGTAAATTATTTCTCGAAAAATTAGAAGAATTAGAAAAACCGGTTTCCAGGAAAAAACTATACACATAATGGCACTCCCCGGAAAATTCTACCCCTATGTCATATACTTTTGGTAAAAATTCGGTTCAGGGGTTTAGGCTGAGCGATATTAAAGAATCCGTGAAAACACGTTTTACTTTTTTTCACTCCGTTAGGGCTCGAATTTCTAAAAATCTTTTCTTAGTGGCACTCCTCGGAAAATTCTACCCCTATTTCATATACTTTTGACAAAAATTCGGTTCAGGGGTTTGGGCTGGGCGTTGATGAGTCAGTCAGTCAGGACATCTTCCTTTATAGATATACTAGCTGGTTACCCGGGCTTCGCCCCGGAGGACATATGTAATAAGTCTCTATCTCCCTCCCTCTTTCTCTCTCTCTCTCTTTTTTTCTCTCTCTCACTCTGTCCCTCTCTGTCCCTCTCTCTCCCTCTTTTTCCCTCCCTATTTTTCCCTCTCCCTCTCCCTCTCTCTCTCTCTCTCCCTCTCCCTCCCTCCCTCCCTCTATCTATCTATCTATCTATCTATCTATCTATCTATCTATCTCTCCCTCCCTCCCTCCCTCCCTCCCTCCTCTCTCTCTCTCTCTCTCTCTCTCTCTCTCTCTCTCTCTCTCTCTCTCTCTCTCTCTCTCTCTTTCTCTCTCTTTTTCTCTCTAAAAAATTTAAAAAACCGGTTTCCAGAAAATCGGTAACAAAAAACTATACACATCATGACACTCCCAGAAAAATTCTACCCCTGTTTAATCTATAATTCTGTGAGAAAAATTTTAAAAATTTTAAAAACCGATTTTCAAAAAATCGGTAACGAAAAACTATACACATCATGGCACTCCCCGGGAAATTCTACAACTATTTCATATACTTTTAGTAAAGATTCGGTCCACTAACGAATAGATTCGATCAATTATTTCCCGAAAAATTAAAAAAACCAGTTTCCAGAAAACCGGTAACGAAAAACTATACACATCATGACACTCCCCGGAAAATTCTACCCCTGTTTAATCTATAATTCTGTGAGAAAAATTTGGAAAATTTTAAAAACCGATTTCCAAAAAATTGGTAACGAAAAACTATACACATCATGGCACTCCCCGGGAAATTCTACAACTATTTCATATACTTTTGATAAAGATTCGGTCCACTAACGAAGAGATTCGATCAATTATTTCCCGAAAAATTAAAAAAACCGGTTTCCAAAAAAATCAGTAACAAAAACCGTACACATTATGGCAATTCTCGGAAAATTCTACCCCTACTTCATATACAACTTTTTGCGATTGGGTCAATTAATTCCCGAAAAATTGGAAAAATTTCTAATACCGGCTTCCAAAAAAATCGGTAACAAAAAATTATACACTTTATAGCACTCCCCGGAAAATTCTACCCCTATTTGATCTATAATTCTTTGAGATTTGGTTAATTATTTCCCGAAAATTTGAAAGAATTAGAAAAACCGGTTTCCAGAAAATCGGTAACGAAAAACTATACACGTCATGGCACTCCCCGGGAAATTCTACCTCTACTTCATATACTTTTGGTAAAGATTCGATCCGCTAACGAATGAGTAGTTCGCGGACAGACGGACGGACGGACAGACAGACAAACAGTAGCGTTTTATATAATAGTATATGATAATTCCCGCGCGAAGCGCGGGCCGAAACGCTAGTATGGATATAACAATGGATAACACATTGGGTCACATCTTTTGTCCAAAATTGATATTTGTTGTACGTCATTCGAATTTTTATTATAAATCCTAATGTCTCTTTCAAATGGAGGTTCACCATCTACATTCTGAAAGACCACAGCTATTTCATTAGCTTGTGGAGCATTGAATCTTCTTTGATCATGTTGAGGATCTTTTCTAAATGACAACATTAAATTTATTGTTTTATTGCCTATTGGATTCAGATCTTTTTCAACTTGACGCATCATCTTGAAAGTTTTTGCAAATTCATTGCATTGAACCATAAAACATGACAAATCTTTCATTATTTCTGGATTACATTCTTGATTAGCTTTGTTATTCATTCTATGATTTACAGCTTCTTCTGTATCTAAAAAGTAAAGTTGTGCAAATCGCGGAGCTTGCCCATCCGTTGGGCGCATTGCCGTCGAGGTCAAATGATGATATTGCCCATGAATTTTTAAACAATAAGGAGCATTATTCACAACATCCAATGGATTTCTATTTCCCGGGGCACCCATGGAAGCCATAGCTAAAGCGCTGTTATATGAACGAATATTACTAAGGAAATTTTGTGATGCATAGTTATTTCCCATGTATAATTCTTTAATAAAATCAGGACAATTTATTGGTTTTAATTTAAGCTTGCCCTTTTGGCAACAATATGTAAATTTTCCATCTTTAGATTTTTCACATGTAAAGTTTAACGATTTGCAAAATTGACATTCTACATTCATTTGACCAAGTGTATGAACTGGTACATTTATTTCATGTTCCTTGGGAATTAGAGCAATGTGATTATTTAATTGTCTAGCTTGTTGCCTTTTCTGAGCATGTCTTTGGGCATCAACTTCGAGTCGTTGAGTCCTAGCGTCATCATTTTACATGACTGTCATATTTAATCCTCGCTTTTTTTGTAAGATATAATGGGGATATTAAGGTATTCATATATTTTTGGTAAAAATTCGATCCGCTAACGAATGAGATTCGGTCAATTATTTCCCAAAAAATTAGAAAAATTGGAAGAATTAGAAAAACCGGTTTTCAGAAAATGGGTAACAAAAAATTATACACTTTATAACACTCCTCGGAAAATTCTACCCCTGTTTCATATACAATTCTTTGAAATTTGGTCAATTATTTCCGGAAAAATCGGAAAAATTAAAAAAAACCGGTTTCCAAAAAATCGGTAGCAAAAAACTATGCACATTATGATACTCCCCGGAAAATTCTACCCCTGTTTCATATACAATTCCTTAAGATTCGGTAAATTAATTCCCAAAAAATTCTCGTAAAATTTGAAAAAATTTCGGAACCGGTTTCCAAAAAGATCGGTAACGAAAAATTAACCGCGACATTTTCATCCCCGGGAAATTCTACCCCTATTTCATATACTTTTGGTAAAAATTCGGTCCACTAACGAATGAGTAGTTCGCGTACAGACAGACAGACGTGACTTATATATATGTATATGTGATTATATTGTATATATACATATATCATTGGATATTTAACATGCATATTTTTATCAAGAACTTTTCACTTTTTGAATTTATATACATGTTTTTTTTTCAATTTTTATTTTACATTTTGATAGTTACATTATGCGTATATATTCCTCAGGCAATAAATTCTGATGGCATGTTTCAAGGAAATAGCAAAGAAATCTATTCTGTAAGACATCATTGAAGTCATAATTGCTATTTTTCATTTCAAATGCATCTATAAGATTTTCTATTTCTAAGTAATTGTATTCTGCATTTACTTACAGTAAAGTATCAATGTAATATTCTTAACATTATAAAGATTTAATAATAATAATTTGGAGTGCGAAAATTGCAGTTGTTAAATTAAAGATTATATGCAGCATGCAGCCTTTGAAAGAATGAATGGGGAAAAAACGAACATAATGGGGGATGCTGAGGTGTCACATATAGATAGGTTGCAGGACAGTCCAGAATAAATAGAGAGCAAGGCTTATATATATATAGTACCATGCTCGGTCTTGGTATTTGTGAGAGCTTTGAGCGTGGAACCCTTATGAATAGCAAATGAAACGAGATGAGACGCGCACACAGTGCACGTAGAAGATATGTTCGTGATTTTAGAAGTCCGGCCTTCGCAATTAGCTGTATTAAAGTTTTAGTTGTTGCTTGGCTTTCACGATTTTACCAGAGCTTTTCCGGTTTTTATTGAATTAATGACAACAAGAACTGTCAATATAATTAAAATTTCAATTACTAGATATAGTTATTGCACGCACGGATGTGATAACGAACAATGCTCGAAATTAGATTGTATATTAATTTTATGTAAACTTTTTTTTGCACGCCCAAAGTATCTTGGATGGTTTGTGAATTCGGCCAGGAATGCGGGTTCGTCGCCTTTGCCGTATCCGTGAACTTCAACTACCGGTTTGGCAACGATCGCGCGAGCTTTACTTTCGCAATAGTGGATAACGTTTCTCTTGAGGGGATTTTCTTCTTGAGACAATGCCTGCCATTTATTTTTCTTCGAAAATCCGGGTAACGTTTCACACTTGAGCTCCACATAGTATTTGTTGCGCTTTGGATTTATTGTTTTCAGATTTATAGCGTCGACGTCGAGCGTCTGTTACGATAAATGTGGAATTAAATAATACGAATGAGATATATAATATAAATAAAGTAAAATTTCATTAATGTCTTTTATTAATGTTATATGTTTCTTTTCATTGCAGGTAAGTGTTGATGTCAAGTCAATTATATATGTCAAGGAGAAGCGAGGTGGTGAGTTAATTTATTCATTAATTACTCTAGGATCCATATAATTATGGAGCGGCGATTTTTTTAAAGAAAGAAAACAAAGTTTATTATTATACATTTATTGACCAGGAATGTTTTTACCGGATAGAAGTAACATTTATTTTAAAATAACACGACTTTTCTTGCATTATTTTACATACGTACGCTATTAGTCAGATACCGGTCGGTAAATTCTTGTTCGTACGCGATTGATCCTTTGCAATTACGCTCGTAATAATTGCGTAACATTAGCAGCACATACGTGCCTTATATGTGTGTATAACAATCAATGCCTCATTTCCTGTTCCCTCGTTGATTTAATGCTACGTTCTTTTGAGCGCGTCGATCAATTAGTCAATTGTAAATCGACGCATGACGTTACAGCAAATGTTCACGGCAAGATGTTTTTGTTGGTAATTTAGGTAAATTAGGTATATATATTGAGTCAATTGCTTCATGTTTATCTGGAGAGAGATTTCGTATCCTTACATCGTATTACCATCGCTGCCGGAAAAAAAGGTTCTCTACGCTTTTGGCAGAAAGTGTCGCTAGGGAATTTTTAAGTCGATTCTTATCAATCAAGCTTGAATTCGATGTCTAGGTATCCCAGGTTGCCGATGACGAGGTCCAGATAGTGCGCTCCGTAGTTTTTGGTGTCCAGGTGTAATAATACGTTGAATTCGATGTCTACGTGTTCCACGTTGCCGATGACGAGGTCCACATAGTGCGTTCCGTAGTTTTCGGCGTCTACGTGTATTAATACTTTGAATTCGATGTCCACGTGTCTCAGGTTGCCGATGACGGAATCCAGATAGTGCGCTTCATAGTTTTCGGTGTCCAGGTGTAATCGTACGTTGAATTCGATGTCTAGGTGTCCCAGGTTGCCGATGACAAGGTCCAGATAGCGCGCTCCGTAGTTTTCAGTGTCTAGGTGTAATCGTACGTTGAATTCGATGTCTAGGTGTCCCAGGGTTGCCGATGACGACGTCCACATAGTGCGCTTCGTAGTTTTTGGTGTCTAGGTGTATTAATAACTTCAAATCTGAATGTAGGACACGTAGATATCGAATTCGAGATATTAATACACGTAGACACCGAAAACTACGGAGCGCACTATATGTGGACCTCGTCATCGGCAACGTGGGACACCTAGACATCAAATTCAAACTTGATTCATAAGAATCGACTTAAAAATTTCCTAGTGGCAAAATTAAAATTATGTCGTGACATAATAAAAATTCGCTGAATTAAAATTATGTCTAGACATAATAAAAATTGGACGAATAATAGTAACCTTTCGAAAGTGGAGGTTTTAAGCTTGAAATTTAAATTTTGGTCATTTTTAACAAAGTTACAGCTGCTCAAATTTTGCCTATTTTTAAAGATAAATTTAGTGTTTTTTCAATTTTTGTGAGAAATGTATAATTTACTTTTACTTAAACATTATTAATTTTTATGTATTTGTTGTTATTGCTAATTTTGTAAATAATTAGAAAATAAAAAAATAAAAATGTTTTGCAGATCCTTGCTTAACACTACAAAATAGGTGATATCAGTACATAAATTACCTTTTTTAAAAAAGGTAAAAAGAAGTGCTAAATACACGCAATGTATTTTTTAAATTCAAAAATCTAACCTAAGTGGTAGCTTTATATCTTTTTCACAAAATTATATTACCTAACTTAACTCAAGTAACATGTATTTCAAAAAAAAAATGTGAAATTTTTATTTTCTTCTTCACAAAATTATATTATCTAACTTAACTCAAGTGACATGTATTTCAAAAAAAGATGTGAAATCTTTAAATTAAATTGCGCCAATTGTAAAGAGAATATGTATATTGCTTTGAAAGATAATTGTTATGCAACTATACAGCACGATATTGCAGCAATCTTGCAGCAATATTGCCACATTGCACTTGCAGCGTAAAATTGCAGCAACATTGCAGCAATATTGCCACATTGCACTTGCAGCGTAAAATTGCAGCAACATTGCTGCATTGGCACTGCAACATATTAAAAGACATATATATATATATATATGTATATACATATACGTACGTGTATTATATATTATATGTACCAATTTAGTAGAATGCATTTACGTACTGTGCTGCTATGCACATATAATAGATATACATATAATAGATATAATGTCAATATTAAAAATTTGTGCAGCTGTATACTCTTTTTAAACTGAATTTGTTTCTTAAGATGATTTTTGAAAAATTATATATTTGCGCTGGTGTGACATCATATGTAGACTTTATATAACACTTACATCAAATTAAGAAGTAGCCTACCACGTAAGGCAGTTGGCTCACGATCCAGAGGTCCCGAGTTCGATCCCACCAAAGTAAGTGTATTTTTTCAAATACGAGAAAATATTTATAATTATAGATTGCATCTTAAGAAACAAATTTAGTTATAAAATAGTAATAAAATTTCGAAAAAAAAATTTTTTTATCCCGGGTGAATATTGGAAATGTGCCACAACATTGCTGCACATTGCAGCAATATTGCCCAGGGTAGGACATAGATAGATTGCTGCAGCATTGCAGCAATATTGCATGCAATATTGCAAGTTTGCCGTGCAATAGATTGCTGCAAGATTGCTGCAATATATCGTGCTGTTAGGGTACTTTAAAGAAACAAAACCCAAGTGGTATTTTCGTATTCCTATTCAAGGGTCTTCTTATTCTAAACCCAAGTGATAATAGCTTCTTAATTATCTTTAACAAATTGTTAATATTACAAAAAATTATTTTAATTACAAAGAATTAAAGAAGTAACAGTACAAAATAAAAATATTTAATTAAAACAAAATAAATAAATTTTTTTTGTAAAAAAACTTGGCGCTGCTTTTTTACTGTTCGAGCTATGCAGGGATAGGTAACGACCGAGAAAACGAGACGGATGTAAAGCCGAATGTATCTCTTGTGTTTATTAGAAGAATACGTTTAACATAAAATGAATGAACGAAACGATTCGATACAAAGTAATTTGCCTCCGCGTTCGCGATGATCGAGAGTAGAGAGATAACCAAACAGAACGGACAGACTATTGAGAAGAACATGGATCACAATAAATGGTAGATAGTAAACCCGACGACGCAGTCGGTAACGCTTGATGGCGCCCCGATATATCGATAGGGACATCGACTTTGAGTACGAGAATTTGCGATATCCCTAACACCCTCTCTCAAATTTGAGTGCGTGAGGCTGCGATGTCTTTCATCCCAAGTCCATTGGTACAGAACGAATGTTTGCTGCTCGGTAGTGCCTTGGTAAGAACGTCGGCGATCATGTCCTCCGTGGGTGTATAGGACGAGGTTGATCCGGTGATCCGTCAGGGCCTGTCTAATAAAATGACATCTAATGTCAATGTGTTTTGACCTGGAATGGAAGACCGGGTTGACAGCCAGCTTCGCAGCGCTTGGTTGTCGTTATGAAGTGTTACCTTCCCGAGTGATGGTAACCCAATCTCTGAAAGAAGTTTAGATAAATAAATGGCTTCCCTTGCAGCATCGCTAAGGGCGGTATACTCCGCTTCAGTGGATGAGAGAGCCACGGTTCTTTGCTTTCGCGACTCCCACGATATAGCAGCGTTGGCTAGTAGGAACACAGATTCAGTGTACGACCTGCGATCCAGGCCGCAGTTGCCCCAATCAGCATCCGTATATCCGATAAGGGCTTTTCCACATTTCGTGTAGTACAATCCGTGGTTGATGGTGCCCTTGAGGTATCTGAGTACCCTCTTGGCAGATGTCCAGTGGACTCGTTTTAAAAGAGGTGCACCATTGGCTTAGTGCGCTTACTGCGTGAGCAATATCAGGGCGAGTTCCCTGTGCCAGGTACATCAGCGAACCTAGGAGTTCGCGATAGGGTAGTTTTGATTCGTCTACGTCCGTGTCTTCGACAGCCACCATGCAGCTTGACACTAGCATCCAGAGGTGTCTTCACTGGCTTACAATCGGTCATGCCAAATTTGTCTAGAACGTCACGGATGTATCCAGCTTGAGATAGATGTATCCCGTCCTTGATCCGAGATATTTCAATCCCGAGACAATATTTTGGGTATCCAAGATCCTTGATTACGAAGACCTTCGCCAGTTCTTCTTTCAAGTGAATGATGCGGGTTTCATCGCGAGAAGCTATGATAATATCGTCTACGTAGACCAATACCAGCGTTCGTTTCTCCTTGTCGTAGTACACGCACGGGTCGGCATGGGTTGGAGTCAGTCCAAGTTTCTTGAGAGCTTCGTCCAGTCGTTCGTACCATCGACGGCCTGCCTGACGAAGGCCGTATATTGCCTTCTCGAGCTTGCATACCTTGTTACCCTTCTTGAGCGCATACAACCATCTTTTTTAGCCTTCTCGATCAGAACAGCGTTAGATTCGGTCGCAATGATCCTCTCAAGCATCTCCTGTAGCATCTCCGGCATCTCCATGTATACTAACATGTCCATTATGCCATTTAGATAGGCAGTAGTGATGTCAATTTGTGAGATCCGCATGCCTTGCTCTACGGACGCAGCCATGAGCGCCCTCAACGAACTGAGTCTTGCAACCGGGGCGAATGTATCGTGGAAATCTACGCCAGGACGTTGTGAGAATCCCCTTGCAACTACGCGGGCCCTTCCTTCGTTCCAGCTCTCCGTTCGCCTTGTATTTGTTCCTCAGCACGGTTCGGCAGCCTATCACCTTTTCGCCATTGGGTCTGTCAACGAGTGTCCAGGTGTCGTTGCTTACGAGAGACTTAATCTCGGCATACACAGCGTCCTCGCCATTCATTACCGTCTGGACCTGAAACAGCCTGAGAAAGAGATACTTCAGAAGCGGCCATGGCAAACTGCGCGTCGAACCACTCCAGATCTTCGGCCATATTCTCTTCTTCGGGATTTTCCTCAACGGTCGCGGGCCGACTCTGTTTGCAAAACCGGTCCTTTCATGTGGTACTGCTTAGCTGGTCGACCAGGTTTCCCGGTACGAATCTTCCGTGGACGTCCAGGACCTCGTACAAGCGGTTGATCTTCGTTGAAGTGGTCATCTTCATTTGCAGATGGTAGCGGATCGTCATCCTCGTCTTCATCTTCAGCCGTGATATCAGCATCTGCTGGATCTTCGGGTGCTTGACGATGGATCATTTCATCATTGTTTGCGATATCTATCCCTAGGTTTTGAAGTGAGTCATCATCTTCATCGAGAAGCTTCGTCCGACCATTTGTCGTTTCATTACTTATGAAGTCTTCGTAAGTGTTATTCGTGTCGAATCCATCCAGGAATTTCACATCTCTTGCGACAATGACTTTTCGGTCCTTCGGGATCCAGATGCGGTAACCCTTGGAAGTGTCAGCATAACCGACGAAAATGCCTTCGACGGTTCTGGGCTCGAATTTTCCCTTATTCGGATTCTTATTTAGAACGTGTACCTTACATCCGAATGATCTAAGATGACTTATGTCGGGCTTCTCGCCTTTCCATTGTTCGTAAGGAGTACATCCATCCAAACTCTTAGTGATGCAACGATTCCGTATGTAATTCGCAGTGTTGATAGCTTCTGCCCAAAATTGTGTCGGGAGTCCGGATTGTGCCAGCAGGCAACGAGCGGTTTCAATCAGCGTTCTGTTTTTCCGCTCGGCTACCCCGTTTTGCTCAGGAGTATGCGGAATGGTTAGGCGTCGTTGAATTCCGGAATCCTTCAATATACGATCCATGGCGGAGTTGCAAAACTCCTTTCCGTGTCCGAATGAAAAGCCTTCACCTTGAGACCTGTCTGATTTTCGACGAAGTTCTTGAATTCGATGAATTTGCTTGTTGCTTCATCCTTACTCTTCAGAAAGTAGACTTGACACCATCTTGTATGATCGTCGATGAGCGTCATGAAGTAGCGCGCGCCTCCCGTTGAATTTACTCGCATTGGTCCGCAGAGATCAGAATAAATGATGTCGAGGCGGTGCTGTGATCTGTTAGCTCGAGATGAGAATGGAAAACTTGTTAGTTTCTGTGTGATGCATATTTCGCAGTTCGAAACTTTGGAGTTATCCTTCAGCTTGAATCCGGATGCTGCTTGAGTTTTCGACATTAGTAGTAAGTCTCTTAAGTTAAGATGGCCGAGGCGTTGATGCCAGATTTCGGTATCAGAGTATTTCTTCTGCGAGACTGTATTAGCTTGTTCGCCGGATCCTTTCAGAATATATAAGTCACCTTGACGTTCAGCGGTGAGCTTAATATTTCCTTTGATGTCCTTTACGGATGCTTGGTTTGAGCCGAATACGACTTGATAGCCTTTGTCCACAATCTTGGCTACAGATAATAGGTTGGTTCTCAGATCTGGAACATGCAGGGTATTTTCCAGTCGAATCCTTTTAGTTTTATTATTAACTCTCGTGAGAAGTTCTACGTTCCCTTTTGCATCCACCGTACTTGTTGCGTTGTTGGCTAACCTGATGTCGCTTTGTGTGGACATCGAGTTTGTCAGCATTCGAGCGTCTTGCATAGATGAGACGTGCACCCGCTGTCGAGACACCATTGACTTGCGCCTACGCCCTTGGCGGGCTCGGATGACGAATACTGAGTGACTTCCGCGAAGAAACTTTCCGCTTCCGTATTGTTTGCTTTTTCGGCTTCTTGCGTCTTCCTTTTACGGCAGTCAGCATATTTGTGGCCGGTAATCTTACAGAAAGAGCATTTGTATTTAGGACGAAAAGGTGCTTTCGCGTTCTTATCGTTATGTGACGTCGATGCGTTATTCTTGCCGGATTTCGAATTCGGGTTGCGCCTGCCGTGAGCGAGCATCGCGCCTGATTCGTTGACGGTGACTTGATTTCGCGCTTCGTATTCCTCTACGATTTTTATTTTTAATTGCTCAGCGTTTGGCAGCGCGTCGCGAGATTCTATCGCGCATCTAAAGTTCTCGAAACTGCTAGGTAGGCTATAGAGAAGCATGATCGAGAGAAGATCTCCGTTGATCTGAACATCCATGGATTCTAGCTTATCGACGGCATCGAAAAATTGAGCGATGTGTGTCTTAACGTCCCCGCCTTCCGACATTTTTGTTTGAATAAGGCGTTTGAGTATCGTTGCTTTGCGCGCGGGACCTTTCGAGTCGTATATGGATTTTAATTTATCCCACACATCTTTGGACGTTTTACAACCACGTACCTGCTTCAACTCAGAGGGATTTATAGCTAGGATTAAGTCAGATTTTGCCTTGCGATCCTCGTTCTCCCACGCTGCGATGGCTGCTCGAGTTGCTGCGTCGTCGGCATCGCCACGAGATTTCGGGCATGGCCTCTCGCCACTCACGTAGCCCCAGTTATCGTTCTTAACGAGTAATGCTTCCACTTGTATCACCCAAGTATCGTAATTGTCCTTGGTTAGCGTTTCTAATCGCGTAGAGTTAATTGTATTTGTCTGTGCCATCGTCGATTTATTCGCGGAACGCACTTTAACGACGATGATTTACTTATGACGCGTCACGGTCGATATATCGCGTTCACGACGTATTACGCCCGGAAAGAACAAAGAAACTCTCGCGTGGATTCAGCGAATTTAGATATGAAAAAGTATTTCTTCACTTTGTCGTTGCGGCTCTGGGCCCATAACCTGTTCGAGCTATGCAGGGATAGGTAACGACCGAGAAAACGAGACGGATGTAAAGCCGAATGTATCTCTTGTGTTTATTAGAAGAATACGTTTAACATAAAATGAATGAACGAAACGATTCGATACAAAGTAATTTGCCTCCGCGTTCGCGATGATCGAGAGTAGAGAGATAACCAAACAGAACGGACAGACTATTGGATATATCTTGTGAATGTTATAACAGTAACAAATTATTGGCTTCTCAACTGCAGAACTAACGCTTCGATGTTTTTGTTACGATTTCGGACAATTTAGAGAAATTTCATTTATCTGTATCAGCTGGTTAATGTATGTGATAATTGACGCGTTAAGTACTTCAAGGATTTATATTCAGCGCTTATCATCGACATTGATATATGATGGCTGGGGGCTTCTGCCTCTGCCTCTCGACGTGTCGATCGATATACACATGTTTTCTCGATTTCCCCTGTGGACCGCGATCGCGCTCGATGTAAACTTGACACGAATTCGACATGAGATGTCCTCAAATGCCGTCGCATACGCGCGTATTCCGTAGATGGGCGTTCGTATACTCGATAAAAAAACAAGCTGCCTTTTTCGTCCCGTGATCCTTGACGTTTAAAGACTGTCCGTCGTCCGCGGTGTCCCGCATGTTTACACGACGAGAAACATATGCTCCAGACAGCGAGAGAGATCCAGTCATCAAGATCGCTTAACCATGTTACTCTCACATAATTAGAGATCCGGCTTCGCGTCACGTTGTTTACATCATGTTATATAGGGACGTATCATACATTTTATACACGGAAACAAATACGCATTTACGATGTAATTGTCGTGAGAAAAAGTCAAGTGTGCTATAAACGATCGACTTACATATTGAAGCGACACGAATCTTGACAAAATTAAGAAATGAAAAAAAAGGAAGAGAAGAACTTCGCATGAGTTTTGCAAGTTTTTTCGATATGCTCAAAATCCCGCTGCCCGTTGCATTTTGGCGCGGCGCGCGGCGTCGCGTTACGTAACGCTCTACATACGCGAGCGTAAACGGCCACCTGTTCGATCGGCATCGC